>OY293308.1:9363098-9454596 GCA_958502075.1 Orchestes rusci | reverse complement strand
AATCCGGACCAAATTTAGTTCGGTACACCAGCTGGCGAATGCCGAACCAAGAGCGGATCAGCTTAGTCCGCAGCTGTTGACACCGATCGAACCAAATATTTGGTTCTGATATAGTTCGAATTTAGTACTTGGTCCGCGGACCAAGTTGTCGGTGTAAACTAGGCTACTTTGTTTTCAAGATACAGTGTGTCAAAGTTTGATTTTAAATTTTGTTTTATTCAATTAAATCCCATAATAATCCTGATAATTTACCAAAAATCGGTATACAGGGTATTTTTGACTATGACTATGACTCTGTCCTTTATGTGGCACCATCTAAAAATATTGTTTCAAATGTGTAGTCGTAACTTTTTCCGAACCCGATATCTTTGTTTTGATAAAAAAATATGATTATAACATTATTTTCAAGTAAAAATGATACTTTTCTTGAAAGTTGTTAAGAGCAATCGTTTTCGAGATATTTGCACTTGAATTAATATGGTTTTCAATGGCAAATTTTGTAAAAAACAGAAGATTGTCGATTTCAAAGCCACCGGTGATTATTTTCCAAATTTGACACTAAAATCCACGAAGCGTTTCCGCAAACATTTTTATGTTTATTATAGCAAAGTAATATTTTTTTTCAGTGTAGAATACCTACACTGTTTAGATATTTCAACCTAATTTTGGGACACACGTGGTTTCCTAAATAATTGCGAATATCCCCAAGCACCGGGAACTTTTTTGTCAAGAATTTATTCTTAAACAGTAGTTTTAGAGATACATAATTGCAAAACACTTCAAGCATATTGCAAAAATCATATTTAATATTTCATATGAGTGGTGTTCGGAATTAATTCTGACTCTGGACACATATACATTCCTCACAAAAATAAATCAAAATTACTCCAGAAGAGCCTTATAGCCAAAAAAACAAATAATCACACTTTTACCAAGTCAAAATCAATTTAAAGCATTGGGACTCTTAAGGTGGACTGGCCATAAGCGCTATGCATAAGTGACGTTGCGGTTTTACGTTCAGCTTACGGGCAATCATTAAGAGTGCCCATACTTTTTGTTTATTAGAAAAATATAATACGATTTCAAGTCGTTTTTCAGGATAATGAGTGATATAAAAAAAATATTAAAAATTGACAAATCTCGTAGAATAATTATTTTCGAGAGAGGGTCATGATAAGTTGTAATTCAAATTATTCATTCACAATTATGTAATGAAAATGACGTACAGAGATTTTCATAGTTATTTCTCACTAATATTATATCAGTTCTGTCTCCGTTGAAATGTATACAATTATTGTAACTACAAGTTCATCATCGAAATCTTGAGTGAATATTAATTAATTCAATAAATCTAGATTTTTGCGCCCGAGGCCCAATTACAAGCATTCAATCAAGCTAAACATTTGCATTTACATGCATCCCATATTATTATTCGCAACGGTTCTTCGTCCACTCCCTTTTAACATACCCGATGCATGGAAACCTTAGCTTAATTTTCAAACACACAGTCACTTAGTATGCCAATCGTCAATACACAAAATAATGCTGTAGCCAACAATAAGAAACATACCGAGAGCTCATGAATAACTTATTAATCCGTACCACCGAAAGGTAGTTCTACCATAAATTGTCCATATGGTACGGCGTACCGGTTATGCATAATATATCAGGTCGGGCAGCTACCATGGATGTAATTAAGGTAAATTAGCGGACTGCCATTATTATCTGCAGACGCGGAGGCGGTCGTAAACAACGCAGAAAAACGACGTCATACATACTAATCATATGGCAGAGCTATATATATACGATACAGCTCGTGATCAGCTTAAATAACTTATTAACGATCTCTAACTCTTAGCTTATAATGTGGGCAGCTACTTGACACTTTTCGACATCTGCAGATGCATATCTTTGGATCCATTTTGTTTTATCGCAAAAATCTTGACATGTCATGAATGCACATGGAAAATACAATACGAGTATTAAAGGCTGTAAATGCAATATTCCCGAAGAAAAATTCACAATCTATATTCATCAAATCAATGTATTTCATGAAAGACACGGACACGGCATATCGAGCAGCTATTTCATAAACTGAATTTTTATTAAAATGACCGCTCGGAATCAACATAAACCCAATATATAACGAGATATTGGGGATTTCATCTTTCCGGAGTCCATTTGAAAAATTTTATTTAGATGCCGGCCTTATTCCGATATATTGAAATATTATGCGGCTTGCGGACGGTGGCCAAGGCTTGCCAATGCATAACAAATAGATTGGGGGGATGATCGCACCCCCCGACCACCAATAAAGCTTCGGTCCCGCAGGATAAATGAACTGAGAAGAATTTTTCGAATTACTTTTTGATCCAGTGGTGGAGATGGTGCTTTCAATTTCCAGCTTATATGTTGAAAGAGAGTTTTAACTTGAAACTCAATTCATTTTATTTATTTACTTTTTATTATTGAGAGACTAGAACCAGTAACTCTTTGAGTTCAACATCTACTCAAGGACGAGAGGAACGATTTTGTTTCAAAAAGCTTCACCAGCTTCAACTTTTCTTTTAAAAAATACATCATAGGATTATAGGAAGTAAGAATCGTCATTATTTATTTGAAAGTATATTTGATATTCCTCAAACTCAAGAAACATATTTCTAAAGAAAAAAATAAGTAGCCAATATGCAAAAACAAGTAGCCAATATGCAAAACTCAGTATACAGTCTTTCTTGATTTTGAGCTTCTGAACAAATTCTCGAAATATAGGAATTTCCCTAAAACTGTATCACAACGGCAACCTTGCTTCCTCCCTATTATATGGTTAAATGTCAATGCAGAGTTGCCGGGCTATATTTTTGCTTGTGAATTTACTAAAATTGATTATTTTATTGATTTTTTTATCCTAGAGACATTTTGGTGAATTAAATCAACATCGAATAATTATTTGAACAAAAATAATAAATAAATAATCAATTGGAAAAATCTAATCTTAATAAAAAAATCAAATTAAGGTGATTAAATGTTGTAACAATAGAAATAAGATTGGCTATTTAACCTGTCCCTATTCCCATACTAAATGATTTTGCAGCGAGTTATTTATATTATTTTATACAGGGCGTTTCATTTGAGAAAGCTTGTCTTATCTAACCTCTTGAAAAAAAAATATATTTCAAATTATTAGATTCGGTTTTTTTTTCATTTGATTTAAAAAAAGTATTCTATGGACAAAGAAAGGAATTTTTCCAAATTTATGTCTCAATGGCAACCCCGAGTCCATCGTATTACATGCTCAAATATCAATGCAGAGTTGCCGAGTTGTATTTATTTCTAGTGGATTGAAAAACTTGATAAATATTTGTCCCATTAATTGTTAGGGTTCGGGAAAATGATAATAAACTCTGAAAAATGTGAAAGATCGCAATATATCAATCAATAAGAAACACAGATCAATGATCCATAAAATAAAAATAAAAGTGAAAAAAATCAAAAAATTCTCTGTAGTAGTAAAATTGGCTATTTTACCTGACTCCACCAAAATACCTACCAAATTATTATACATGTTGTTTTTTATATTATTTTATACAGAGCGTTTCATACAGAAAGCTGATATATCCAAGACAAGAAAAATAAATGATGGAACTGTTTTATTCGAATTGAGGTTTTGGAAAAAGTATTTTATGAACAAGCAATTTCCCTAAAATTGCGTCACAACGGGAACCCCCCTCTCATCGTATTGGATGCTTAAATGTCAATACCGGGTTGCCGGGTTGAATTTTTTGTTTAACAAATCAACAAAATTAACAAATATCTAATGAAATGACAAGAAATATAATGAAAAGAATGTGTTGGGATATAGTT
This sequence comes from Orchestes rusci, assembly GCA_958502075.1. Lineage (NCBI taxonomy): Eukaryota > Metazoa > Arthropoda > Insecta > Coleoptera > Curculionidae > Orchestes > Orchestes rusci. Next base: position 9,450,735 of record OY293308.1, on the reverse strand, counting down.
GATTGAAGTTTTTTATTTTGAGGAAAATGATCAATCAACAGATCTTCATAAAAAGTAAGTCAAACTGATAATATAAATAAAAAAAAATGAAAACCCGAACTAACAAATGTTAATTAAGAATGGACCTTCTATACTATTTTATAGATAGCTATCAATGAAAAAAGTGATTTTTTTCGAATTTTGGTTAAAAAGTCCTAAAACTCAAAACAGAGCCTCATTTGAGTTTTTTTTTTTTAAAATTTCATAAACAAACAAGGAATTTTCCTGAAATTGCGTCACAACGGCAACCCAGCTCCGTATTAGATGGCAAAATGTCAATGCAGAGTTGCCGAGTTAAATTTTTTGTCTAGCAAATCAAGAAAATTAACAAATGTTGACGATTTTGTCAGAAATATGATATTGTGAGGATAGCTTATTGAAGCTTTTGTCCCATTAATTATAATTTCGTCAACTAATTTGATGTTAAACTATTATTTTAGGAAAAACAATCAATAAACTGTAGAAGGATATTTCATAACGTGATTGATACAAATTTAATCTCAAAAGAAAAAATAACCAAAAACTATAAAACTGAAAATAAATTAAAATAATCATTTAAAAAGCCAGACCCAAAAATATTTTAGAAGAAATATTGTTTATTTTATACAGGACGTTTCATGATAAAAAGGTATCGACATTCCAATCGAACCTTCCAATAGAAGATAAAATTGAAATTATGTATTCAAATTTTGGTTTAAAAGCCACAAATCTGCCGATACTGTATAAAGCCTAATTAAAAAAAGTTTTTAACAAAAAAGCACGGGAATATCCCCCAAATTGCTTCACAACGGCAACCTCGCTGCTGTCTTATTCAATCCAGAATTGCCGGGTTATATTTTTTTCTGGTGAATTGAGAAAACTAACAAATATTGATGACCATCTAATACATACAGAAAGTTTGAGGTTACTGTATTAAAGCATTTGAATTTTGTCTAATAAATCAATATGACATTATTATTTTTATAATCTTTACACTTTTTAAAATAAGAAGGAATGATTAACCATGATTGTGATTATAACAAATTAGATCGCAAACGAAATGAAAAAAAAAAATTAAAAAAACAAAAATAAATTATTTAGTCAAAATATAAAATATATAATGTAATACATGAAAATATTTTATGGGGAGCGCTTCATAAAAAAAAAATTAAAATCTTTAATTCAACCTTCGATATAAAAAAATAATGTTGAAATCATTCAATTAGACTTTTTCTTTATTTGATGTTGGTTGTTTGTCAATTAAAATTTTATTTTCATCAATTTTGATTTTATTAATCAAATTAATTTCAAATTATTATTTCAAGGAAAATAAAACGCTTACAAATGTAAATATATTTATGAATCGAGATTAAAACTAATTAAATCTAAATAAATAAAATTATCCAAAAAACTGATAAACAACGATGCACTCAAGTGAAAAAAATCATCTAAAGAGCCAAAATGAGAGTATGAATCAAAATTTTCATCCAACGTTAAAAAAAATATTATTACTTTATTCGAATTCTAGTTTAAAAGCCCTTTAATTCAAGAAACAGTATAAGGCTATAAAAAAACACATTTGAGGTTTTCAAAGCAAATATTCCAAATAATGAGGAAACTTAAATTACCTCACAACGACAACCTCGCTGCTATCTTATTCAATGCTTGAATGTCAATGTCAATACAGAGTTGTCGGGTTAATTTTATTTGGGGAATTCAGAAAATACATGATATTGGGATAAGGAATAGACATTATGAGGAAAAATTATTTGAAAGAATTAGAAAGAGAAAAGTAGCTGTACGCATTGACGTGGGTCACTTGACCTAACAGTAAATGAAATTATATTCCTATTCCAAACAAACCCATAATTCGACCTAAAAACCATCCCACATAGGTCAATGTAATCCAAGTCTATGGGTACTTTTCTGATGGCTGTCTTGGGAGCAAGTTGTGTTGCACCCATCAGTCGTAGCATTGATGGGCGTGGCTCGTGGTACGCCCAGACACCCGCATTCCATTTCGGGTTCGCGACTCATTCATGAAGTATCTCGAAGGCGATGCTTTATGACTACTGGCTTTCAAAAGTCATTAAGCGACGCTCATAACTAATGCTAATGGCTCGGGCGCAAAGCTAAAATAAGATACCAAACGATTTCTTGTTGCCAATGCATTTCTTATTACGGCGCGCGCGGTTTCGTTGCATTTTAATAACGAAATAAATGGTCGGGTGAGATTGATAAGTTGCCCCATGGAAAAAATCACCGTTGGGTTAATTTAATTTATTAATGGGTGTGCTGAGTGCTAATGCTAATACCAGTTACATACTAGATTGTTGGAGTCTATTTTTGTCATTTATGTTCGCATAGACTTGGCAACAGTCATACATATTTTATGAGGTTTTTTATTTTCAAGTGTTCTCTCAACATCTTCTTATCAACATTGGTTTGATTAAATTCAATCCCTCTATCTGATTTATTTTAATTTCTCAAAGACGATCAGAATATCAGTCTTTGTGGTAATAATAAAAACACTGATTTATGTTATTATTTTTGAGTGATTTTGTATTTTATTTCCAGTCAAATGTTATTTATTATTATTATTCTATATGTTCTGTTACTTTTTTTCGGACAAATTTTTCTCAATAACAAAAAGTATGGGGACTCTTAATGATTGGCCATAAGCTGTACGTAAAGCCGCAGCGTCACTTATGCATGGCGCTTATGGCCAGTTGACCTTGAGAGTCCCAATACTTCAACTTAATTTTGACTTGACAAAATGTGTGATAATTCATTTTTTTGACTTTAAGGCGTTTCTGAAGTGATTCTGCGAGGAACAAGCTGGTCCATAGACAGAAAATAGTGATGACAAATTATATCGACATTTTATTCTGTTGTTTTGGATAAATCGTCAGTTTTCATAAATGGAACGCATCTATTCAAGATCCAAAACCCCAATCGGCAATCCATAAACATCAATCCAGGTAAATCCCAGAAACAAGAGGGACTTGTCCGAGCAGTTGCAGGAGAATGCCAATAAAACAGTGAAAAGTGCAGGCGAGTCGTTTAAATGAACCATCGTTTTGTGGTGCTATCTGGAAAAATAATGGAATCCAAGCCGCATAAGCATAAACAAAACGGTGAGGCTTAGCGGGCAGATAGCAGAGCGGCCATTTTTAATAGACGGGCGTCGCGTGAAAAAAAAGCGGCCGTCGGCCAATAATGGTGATTTATCGCGGACAGTAGCGGTGGGATGTGGATGACTAATGCCCTCTCTCGGCCCTCGGCCTGAAACCGGCCTGATACTTTATTATATTTTTACGGGGTATTTGAATAATGCGAATCAACTTAATTGGATGTCGTATTTGTTCAAATTGCTTCTCTCTTTGATTAATTGTACGGCTTATTACAAAAGTCTATTGACAAGTTTGTTTATAACTTATTTCATTTGAAATCATTTTTAAAATTTTCAATTGCAGGGGAGATATTCATCAAAGCACGTGCACACGTATACATGTTATATGTCCAGTCCACTTATCCAACGTGTATCTTATTGATTATAAAGCTCACTATAAGACTCTATGAATAAAAATTGTAAACAATCGTCCCCTTGATAACTTTTATTTAAAGATTTATTGAAAAACCCCAAAATTGCTCTTGGTGTCCCATATGTAAGATTCTCCACTCTACTCACTTATTTCGGAAGAGATACGATGTGTGAAAATAAGTTAAGTACAAAGGCGTATTGTTTCAAAAAGAACTTTTTTGTTATATATATTTGACATTATACAGAGTGCTCAGTTTTCCCTGGGCTGGACCCAACTTTTCAAAATTAAATGGAACTCCCTGTATTTTATTTCAAAAATAAATTCTACATCCAAAATAAAGGTAGCTTTCTGTGGGATATCCTATACTATACGTCAATACCTACCTCTAGCCGATTAAGAAATATCCGCTATTTAATCTTTTTTACTAAAAAAGAAATACATTTTTTGACATCTGTTGAGAATTTGAAGTCTTTTTGGAAATGTTTATTATATTCTCCCTCATTGAATTTGCACCAAAGGTTTTTTTTTTGCACAAAACGGATTAGATACCGAATCTTTTCTTAACGGCCAGAGGTAAGTCCTAAACTATTTCTTACAAACTAACCTTTATTTTTGGTAAACAATCAAATTCTCTAATCTCTAACGATATACAGGGTGTTCTATTTAACATTTTCGTCTAATTGGGGATTTTATACGTCCCGATTGGGTTCAACTTTTGACATAACCCTGTATAATTGGCAGTCGTTCTAATCAACTGGAATTATATATCATATAGTATTGTCTGTGGGAAAAAAAAGGCAAAGTCACGAAATACTATGAACCTGTATTTTTTTATTACTTATTATTATTATTATTATTATTAAATCTTCTTGGAATAAATGCGGTTTTCAAAAAAAAAACGCTTTTAGTATCTCAAACTATTGGACATACGTATAGGACATCCCATAGAAATTCACCTTTATTTTGTGTGAAGAACTCATTTCTGAAATAATATACAGGGTGCTCCATTTAATTTTGAAAAGTTGTGTCCAGCCCAGGGAAAACTGAGCATCCTGTATTTGCCAAATATACATAACAATAAAATACTTTATATTCATCTTTTTTTGGCAAATCGCAAATCTTCCGGGATAAAGTAGTAGATGATCTTATATGGGATTTCTTGACAGGGTGTCCAACATAAAAACTCTGAATACTTCTGGAAATATCCAAAAAAAACACGACATTTTGTAAAATGGTTATGGTGATCGAACAGTTTCAATCTACGCTCAAAAGAATTTCGATTCTCAATTCAACGACATATCACACTTAACATTTTTTCGACGTTTCGAGCTAATAGACACATCATCAAAGTAAATTGACTTTGGTTCCGTTCCTTCCCCCCTTCTCCTTCATTGGCTAGAAACATCGAATTTTGTTTTGCAATATTTCTTCAAATAAACCTAGAAAAAAGATAAATCCTATATTACAAAATTTAGATTTTTTCCGGAAGTATTTAGAATTTTTTCGGATTTTTGAACGGCATTTTATTGAGTATCAAAATCGCTGTATCTCTTACCGTTTTCAAAATACCAATGGTACACCCTGTATATTTTTATCTGCCACTGTCTTATTAATCATGAAAACCACAGTTAAACTGTATGGGCAAAAATTACGGACAGCGAAAACCAACTAAAATAACATAAGCTTGAAATAAAACAATATATTTACGGCGAAAAATAATTCAATTCAACTATATTATATTATTTTATTGAAAAGTATCGTAAAACATTTTCAGCGCATGACTCCAATGAATTATTCAAAGGAACTGGGAAAAAGTATAGGGACTCTTAAGTTTGTCCATAAGACGTATGTAAAGCATCAGCGTCACTTATGCATTGCGCTTATGACAGCCAGCCTTAAGAGTCCCAATACTTCAAATAAATTTTAACTAGACAAAAGCTGTGATAATCTATTTTTTTTATTGTTACGATTATCTGGACTAATTTTGACTTATGAACATATTCATACAGGGTCGAAAATAAAGGTATTTTCGAATTTCACTGGATTTCTGACTTACTTTAACAAAAGTCTTTTTGCATTTTACAACTTCAAGTTTTGCAGCTACCATACCTGAAAAAAGAAAGAAAAGTCAATACAAAGCTCTCTGTTCAAACCCGGTATATATAATTGAATTGGGTGTTGTGCATGCAGGGCAAGAAACAAGCAGGAAGACAAATTAAAGCCTGCGGCGATGGACTTAGTTTGGTTGTGTAATAGAAAATCGATTAGAAAATCGGACAGAGTCAGGGGACGACCAAAAGTGATCGTTATTATAATTGCCGCCTTAATTGTAGTAGTTCTACTTATGGGGGTTTATCGATTCACTCGCAATTTAATCAAAGATGATTCACAATTTGACATCCGTTTGAATCTCCGAAATAGAAAATCGATCTAAATCGGACAAACTCGGCCAGTTCGCTTCTCAGAGGCGAAAGGGTGAATCAACCCCCTTCGGCCGCCCATCGCTTCGCCCTCTTCTCTTTCGACCCCCTCACAGCCTCATTTGAATTTCTAATTAGCAAACCTCCATGCAATTATTGGATTAATGTAAATTACGGCGACGCGTTGTGCTCCGACGGAGGGCCGAAAGGGGTCGACCGAACCGGGGGGCAATGGGGAAATGAGGGGGGATAATTAAAATCCGTTGATTAATATGTAAATTTAATAAGATTACAGTTCCAGGAACGCGGCGGGCCAGACAGCCAGAAAAGGGGGGCGATGATTGCGCCAAATTACTATCAAGAGGGGGGCAATTTTCGAATATTAATCTTGAGAAAAAAAGTTTTATCGCTGGAGGACGATCACCTGTAGCTGTGTTTACCAACAAAAACCTCGTGCTTTAATGGAAATACTTTAGAGAAATACACCACTCCATACGGGCCAACAAAATAATTGGGGGGCGCATAAAAAAAACGATAAACGTATGTCATAATTACTTAATTATGCAGTATTTGGCCATTAGTGATTGTGATTGCCATTGGTCGAACGGTTGCCAACCGAAAAAATGAATTTTATTAAAAATCAATACGTGGGCACATTCGCGTGTGTTTTTAAATTAGTGATTGAAGCTGCGGACATAGGCGCCGCCTGGTCATCTCTGGAAACAGGGAAATCCCTTTGGAAATTGGCTGAGAAGACAATAGATGATCAGCACAGTGGCGGAACATCGGATTATTCCTCATAATGAGTCATATTTCTTTATGAGGTCATGCTGACTATTGCTCCATAACTCATGTGGTTATGATTCACACTTGTTTATAATAATAATATTAAAAATAAATGACTTGAACATTACTTCTTAGCAAATTTCAACTTCCTTATTCGGAAACTTCGGTGGTTATATAGGCTAATATGAAGTAGTTAAATGCTAATAATGGTAGCGACTCAAATTTTCGATTTGCAGAACTTCACGTAGTTTTGGATAACGTCCTCAACTTTCAAATGATATCAATCAAATTTTTGGTCAACCAAGGTTATTGGACATAGTTTTAACGTAATTTCAACTTCACAACTTCGGGAGTTACATGCTCAAAATTTTTATTTGCTCTCCACGTTCTGAATAACTCCCTTAACTTTTGAGTAAAACAATCAAATTTGTATTACTTTTTTTGACATATAAGTTGAAGTTAGTTTTCGCCATATGACAACTTCCCATCTCAACAACTTCAGGAGGTATAGATTAATAAGTTTAGTGTAGTTACTCAAAATAATTGCAAAACACATGTGGTTTTGAATAAATCGCTGAATTTAAAACTGACAACAATCGAATTTTTCACACGCTTCCGAAGATAATTGAAGATATTTCTCACCAATCAATCGGTATCTAATTAATTTCATAACTCATGTAGTTATGACTCACACTTCCTCATTTTTATAAAAGGAGGAGTAGTAAATATGTTTCAATTTAAAATTTGCTTTTTTTTTCAAAAAATTTGGGTCAGCATCCTCCGTCACTGACCACCCCCCGTCCACTTTGTATTATAAAAAAAGCCATGCGCGAAAAAGAGAAGCCGATGCCGCGGACTAATCACAAAGAAAATAAAAAATACGCGGCGGTGGCGGCCGATAACCACCCTCTCCCGCTCACCAGCCCCCAGAGCCGCGGGGGGGGCCCGACTGAGCCCCCTTTTTTGTTCTCCTAACTGATTTTCGAACATATACACACATACGGTAGCGAACGAGGCGGTGGAACAAAAGCTAAAAACCAATAGTCCTTCATTTTCATTTATTTCGTCGAACGATTGGAGAGGGTTTTGTTTTGTATTGCAAAAAAGGGGTGGAAATGGGGTTAGTTGGAGATCCACTTGTGATTAAGGTTATCGAGAATGCTTTAGTTTAGGGTCTTGGTGATAATTATACTAATTTTTTGAAAAACTAGTTAAAAAATGATAAAATGTCAATTATCTAACAACTAGTTACGAAGAAGACGACAATTCCTTAGGGGAAACAAGCAAGGTGAAAATTGCAAAAATAAAATGTCAATCGTCTCCTCTAAAATTATGGGTTGACCTTATTCATGGTTTAATTGTTCATGGATTTCTCCAAGACTGCACGTGTAATGCCAAATCGATAAAATAAGTTCTAATTGCACCTAATTAATAATGAGGCACGTAGCAGTTAACATTGATTGCTTGGTAATTTTTGATTGATTGGCAAATTGAGTTTTGAATCCATACATTAAAGTGGTTTCAGTGATTATATCTTCAGTAACAGGATGATTTTTTTGTAACGGTCCAGCACGACGCTTCACATAACAAGAGTTGTTGATAATAACGTTAATATCATAACACAACCTCGCATTCTCATTTCTGATGTCCAGCCTTTGTCAATCTCAGACTTGAGTCGCAAGTTTTTGTCTGTACCAATAATAAACCAACCAAAGCACACCATGACATCTCATTTTTGTCTCAAGCTTTGTTCAAGGTAGGATCAGACCAAACTAACTAACAGTATGCTACGTTATCAATTCCCTTGATTTCTCTCGAACTTGAGTCGTGCTCAGCCAAGGCCCAAGTTTCCGTGTTAACGATGGTCGAATCATCGTGGAATTGTCCAATTGAAGCACATAGTTTTAAACATAACCTCATTGTTCGAGGACTAAAGTAGGCCTCAGATAACATAGATAAACAGTTGTCAATATATTGGACCCAGTTTGTCTATAGTATAGGCATTTTGTGGTCTCAAGTCATCCTCAAGCCTGAGATCGACCCAATAGTCAACTACAGGGTGTTTCAGAATAACATGCTAATAATAAAGGGGGTGATTCTTGGGCTCATTTTAAGAAAAAAAATTCATATGAACGTATGTCCTAAACACCTTAACTTTTTTCCCAAAAAATATGCAAACCAAAACCCGCATGGACGGCACTGGTCAGAATAATTAAATTGTTGGTGCATCAAAGAATGAGTATTAATGCCTAAAATACATGACTCAAATTTCATAAAGATATCTACAGTAATGACAAAGTTATTGTAAAAAAAGTATCTATTTTTTAAAACTTTGACACCCTGTATCTCAAAAGTTAAGGCGTTTAGGACATACGTTCATATGAATTTTTTTTCTTAAAATGAGCCCAAGAATCACCCCCTTTATTATTAGCATGTTATTCTGAAACAACCTGTATATGTATGTACAAGTAGATGTCACCCCCATATGGACTCACAAAGCACTTGATTCCTGCTTATCTAACGGCTTGTGGGGTGGAGTCTGGCCGAAGACCCCGCACTCTCTTGCTCAGGGGTGTGAGGATGTTGGTATTTCTTTTGCCAAACGGTGCTGAGGTGGTATCGCACCGTACCGTTGGGAGTCTTGGTGTATGTATAAGGTCGTAGAATAGTGGCAGCAACCAGGTTGGTCCTTCGTGCTCTCCTGAAGGTAGCGCCTGAACCATTGGGATGAACGAGCAGGTAACAGCCACTTCCACACCCTAATTCTGAAAGGTGTCACCAAGCAGAGTTATAAGGCGTCTATTAATGTTCTCATTGCTCAATACATGGCCGTCATAGATAGAGACCCCAGAGTGGGTATGGACGTAGACGGTACAATGTGCTAAAAGTGCTCTTCCGCTGCCACACGATCTTGTGCATCCAAAACGACGTGAATGATGGCATCTATCGGCGTATGGCTAGAAAGAGGAGTAAACGCGGATTTCCTGCCCTTGCGCATTCCCTGCGGAACAGAGACATTGGGAACGGGGACAATTCATACTTGAAGTCATCTCGTAAATCCTGTTCAGATTGCTTTGCAATATCACACTCGTGTGATTTTGTCCAGCCCCACAACACACTAACCAGTTTCGGGAAATGGAGAGCAAACCAGTTTTGTGTGTCTTCACGTCACTTTTATCTCGGATGATTAGAGAGGGTCTCTTGTCTACATATTGCTCTCCAATAGGACTTGAGATGTTGCAAATTGTTCGCCATAAACACCAGTCATGTTGTCCACACTGCCAGCACACTGTCGGGGATTCCCCGTTCTTGGATCAATCTACCGTTGGTCTTTATCAGCTTCTGTCTGATCACAACCTTCAACAAAACTTTTCTAACCGGTGAATGGTGAAGGTTTTGTGAACATGTCGTATTCACTCTTTCATATGAAGCGTTTTCATGGAGTATGGTTTCATGAGACCATTCCAGTTTGGTCTGTCATCAACGTCACTTCTGGAATGGTCTCATGATACCATACTTCATGAAAACGCTAATGATCTTGTAGAACCTGAAGGTACGTTCAAAAAATATCCAGCTGCGTAGAAAAAAGGGAGCATCTTGCGGCCAGTGTACAAATGAATGTTCCAATCACCATCACGCCCTGTTCGTGTGAATTTGTTTTACCAAAGTGGTCATACGAAAGTATTGTTCTCATTCACAACTCTGATGTTGGACTGTTTCTTTCAATGTTCTTCAATGCACTTTTAAAAAATGCTTTCTCATTTGGTAGGTACAGTATCTCTCAGCAGTCTTGTCTCGATCCTCAAGAGTCAAGTCAAGAGTTGTTTTGAATGGCATATTTTCGAGGAATTCTATCTTGAAAAGCAATGGCTGTATATAGCTCGCCCTGGTCTCATATTGCAGCAAATTTAGACTTCTTCAAAACTATGAGGTCAGATATTTTTTTCAATAAAATATTGAGCAGAAACTGCAAAAAGTCCGATAATCTCATGGTTTTTTTGGGTACACCGCCGTACGTACGACATTTTGGTAATCGCAAATCTGGTTTTTTTATGCTTGTTTAGGTTCCAACAACATATAAAAAAAATTCAGTATGACCGGACGTTTGCAAGAGCGACTTTACAGAGGAAAATACTGCAAACTAGAAAATGCCAATCATACTTTCACAGATTATGAAAGGATCAAAAAGTTGCAGGTGTGTATCTATATGTATGTTGAGCAAAATTTCTACAATTTTTAGAGAAAGTTGAAGCTGAAATCGGAAGTTACAGACATGAGAAACAGCTCAAAATACATAATATAGTGAATTTCTTATAACACTTCTATTTCGAAAAAAAATCCCACAAATGCTTAGAAAAAATTGAAGCTGATTCACTCAAATTTCCCAACTATTTCCCTCGAGAACTTCGGGAGTTGCAGACTTATTTGTATGTAAATTTTAGAGTGTTAAAGGTGATTGACTCAAATTTTCATCTTCTGGACTCAGAAACTACACGCTTTTTTGTGTTGAATATGTAAATTTGATATGGCTTGAAAAACTCCGTGGTAAAATGGATGTAACCTTGTTAATTTTTGAGAAACCATACTTTTCATAATTTCTACAAAATTTGTGATAAAAACTAAGATGATTCACTGACAAAGTGCCAGGAAACAAAATCGAAATTTTCACCATTGAACTACCAAAAAAATATATTAAAACAGATTTAAGACGATAGGCATTATAAAATTGCTCCGTGGGGTTTCTCTCTGAGCTGTCAAATAAGACAGCTACAGTCCGTCAAACCTGATGTTACTCAATTGTCTATAACTTTACAATCCCTTAACCGATGGGACTGTTAGTTCTATAGCTTGTTTTATGGAGGAAGCTCTTCTCTTTCTAGTGCATATGCTCAAAATGCCCATTGTTTTTCGCAAGACACTACTTTCTTTTTGACACATTCGAATTTACAGTGTCTGTCTCAGAAGTTTTCTTCGGGGAATGATTGAGGTCCCCATACCTTTTTTTTTTTTAAACATATAGAAACATTATCGGTATGAGAGTAAATGGAAATTTTCCAAATTACACGATAGAGGCATCTATTTAGTGGGTTTGCATTTGAAAATTTTGGAAAATCACAAAAACAAGTTTGACTTCGACCATTTATGTTGTGTAGGCATTTTAGTAACAGCAAGTTTGACGGCCTGTATCTGTCTAGTTTGACAGCTTGGATAGAAGTGACAACGAGAATGCGTCGTCCTAAATCTGTTCGACTCATATATATTTTTTGGTAGTCCAATGGAAAAAAAACCGCAAATATGTGGATTTTCTGTTTTCACGGTACCCTTACGCCCTCTGGCGGCGATCCTAGAAACTTGAAATAGACTTCCAGCATTTTCTCTTGGGCACATCACTATCCATATTTTTATTCCTTAGTCCATATGATGCATACTTTACGAGAACTGGCACTTTGTCGCTGAAAATGAATCACTCTGTACATGCAAACCATGAAGCCCTCCTACAAAATTGTAACTTTTACATTTTGAAGCAACAAGTTTCAAATATCCTGCAGGGATCTCAGTTTGGGGGTAATAAGCTGCAAAAGACAAATTTCAAAGAAATGCCTATCGTACCCTCTCAAATTATGAATAAACAGTTCAATGCCGTTAAAATCCTGCGTCAGCAGCTGCAGCAATACAATATAACACCGTCCCTTGAACAAACTCGAGGCAATAATTTCACACTCGACCAGAAAAACACCTCAGGGACCAAATTACCTTTTCTAAAACGCTTTCAAGACAACCAAATTGAAACAGATCATGGCAGCAACCGGCAGTCCAGCCGGCGGACTCAACTTTAATTAGTTTGTGATGCAAAGGGTCAGCGTTGCTACCTGAACTAAGTAAACGTCGAGTTATGAACAGTCAGATGAGCAGCCAAGTTTGTAATTTCGACCCTTATTATCAGACCAAATTTATCTCAGATCTCAGATACACAATCCCTCTCATCTGGACTGGACGTAATAGCTTAATATCTCCCAGAGATATTGTGTACTGGCTTGTTAGTAATTCACTGAAAGTTATGTTTTGATGGACAACTTTGCTCTGGAAAATTCTACCCCCCCCTCTCCTCCACCGCCGAGCCAATTACGAATTATAATTTATTCGTCTCTTTATTCTCGGTGACTCCCTGCTTCGCATAATGAGAAATGTTGATTGTAACCCGTTCGGAAACGTGTTGCCACATCTTGTTCTACTAATTTGAGGGGGAATTTCAATGTTATGCTAATGAATGAGTTGCAACTTCTATTGAGGGTGAAACACCCACGATGACGTCATCAAAACCATCCAAAATGTTCCTAAACCTACTTTATTTCTCCAAGCAAAAGTTCTGTTGACCTAATAGTTCTGGGACTAAGAAATGTTTGCGACAGATAATGACCTTATACTTGACCCAATACTTTTTGAATAACCTCAATAACAGAAAAAAATGAATAATAATGACCTGATAATCTAATAACCTGTTACATAAACAGACCTGATTATTTCAACAGGACCTGGTGATAATGATATCGGCAATATGATTAATCTAATATTTGTTGTCCAATGGAATATCATGACCTAAAATTATCTACATTAAGCTGGTATTACTGACCTAATAACTTCCAAGTTAGTGACATCAACTCAATTTGGAGAATTTTGTCCTAAAAATCTACCCAAACCTTACTTTAGGTAGATAACAATCTGATTGGCCTTTGAAATATTCAATAACCTAGCATGACCCACGTCAATGACCTAGTTGAATATATTAATGATTGTAAATGGAAAAAAAAACAAAAAAAAAACCTAATAAGAATTTTGAAGAGTCAAAATATTTTCAAGTGAAGAAAAAGACCTCAAAATGAATATATGAGGGCTAGTATGACCTAAAATGAACTGATAGTAGTTATTTTTGCATTAACCTCCCTCCCCTCAGACCTAAGAATCTCTAATTACCTCATAATTTGTTGGAAATGATCATCTAAACCTTCCGTTAGGTCAATAATGAATATCATGACTCTAGTAACATCAAAGAACTTAACCCTCACCGACCAAACAATAGTAAACATGACCTAGTAATATTGACCCAATCGCAACGTGAGCTGTAGTATCCAAAACTTGTAACTGATATGTAAACGACCTAGTAATCTGTGATGACCTCATAATTTCTTGCTAATGAATATTTGGATTAATGAAAATTGTTTCTCGACCTAAAATATTAACTTGGCCACAATTCAAATGACCCATAACCGATCTAATAATCTTTAATGACCTCATAATGTTGCGGGCTAGAGGTCAATAATGAAAAAACATGACTTAACTAACATCAATGGAAATAAACTTGAATTGTGACACCAGGTATAAATTGAATTTCGACACTGACATAAAAACGACCTGAGAAACTGTAATGACCTGATAATTTCTAGAGAATGAGAGATCAATGATGAACAAAAATGACTTGAGTAAAGTCAAAGGACCTAACAATGACCTTAAAACTTGATATAATTGTTGCAAAAATAACCCTCACTAACCTCACGAATAATGAAAATTTCAGTATGACCAAGTAATATTTACCTTTAAACAGTTTATATGACCTGAACAGCTTCAAAGTGACATGAAAATGACCTACAAATCTGTAATCACCTCATAAATAGTTGGAAGTGAATATCTTAACCTTTCCCGAGGTCAATAATGAATAAAAATAACATCAATGGACCCAAGAATAACCTCAAAACGTGATAACAAGTATATTTTTTGAAATAATATCCCTCCCAAATGATGAAATTCTTGCATAACTTATGTAAATGACCCGGCAACATGGACCTGAAGAGAGTTATAGTATCTAAAATACAAAACTGACTTGAAAATGAACTGCAACCTGTATAACTAACATCATGACCTAAAAATATTTGAGATTAAATATAACTGACCTAATAACCTTAACAAACCTTGAATTGACCTAAACATGTTTCACTGGCACTGATCTTACTGTAAAATAACCTCATCATAACCTTAAATCACGAAATTGATGAGGTCCTAGTCACTAAAACAAACCTAAAAATTACCTTCAAACTTCAACTGTGGTTCAATAAGTGTGGAGTTGACCTAAAAACAATGGTGAGAACCTTGGCCCATGAGTTGGAGTTAGAAGATGAAATAACCTCAAAGACTACTAATCAGGATACATGCTTGTTAGCTCAAGCACGCAAGCATGACCTAGAAACAACTTAATGATATGACCTAAAAAAGAGACAATAACCTTGACATATAACCTAATAAATTTGGGGTAAAAATTACATGACCTAGCAATTTTTGTGTATAAATGACCTTCAAGATGACCTAAAAACCCTTCAAACCCAAAGTAAACTTGGCAACATCGTTAGCAAAACTAAAGGGATCGAAAAAGGGGCCCAAGTGGCGCGAAAGGGCGGGCGCGGGACAGAGGAAATTAATGTTATGCAATTCTACGAAGGTGGGAGAGTAAATGTAATTAATTATCTGTGCTCGTAATGACACAGACTGATGAGGTCTTGCGGGGCGAAACTCTGGGATCGGGAATATTTGATTTTCGTGGCCAAGTATGTATCAGTCAGTGTCCATCGTATAATTTCAAATTATGGAAAAATTGGTAAATTTTCAGAATAATTATATAAATTCATTAGTTATTGATAATTTAATCGGCTTGAGCGTTAAATGTTCTGATGCATTTATTGTTCGATTGAAATGATAATAAAATACTTGACCTTCAGTGGGGGTCTTTTTTAGGTCAACCCCTCGAATTCAATATGCAATTAATCTTTGAACTTGCATGGAAATTCTTAATATATGTAATATAGGAGAAAGGGTTGGAAGACTCTATTTTCCCCAGCTCCCAATCGAATTAGAGCTACGCAATTGAGTCATAACAGTAGGAGGCCGCTCTATTTTAATCACATGTTCATCAGGGCGTTGCTGGAAAAGAAACCCCAGAATAAGAACATTAACAGCCCATCTATAACGTATTAAAAAGAAATTAAAAGAATAAACATTGGAGCGTGCAAACAACAATATTAATAGAGGCGAGCATACATAAAGCAAATTGCGGAATATGTTAGTCGCTAATGACTTTTTCAAAACAACTGCTGTTGGCTTTTTTTTCTAATTAAGTTTACGATTAAACGTAAAAGTTCATCAGGATCTTATTATGATTTTTAATGGTCAAGGTGATGGATTTGTTGATGAGGAATTGTAGAAGAATGCTGGTATTATGTAATTCTTTCTAGGTGTATTTTAATGTCAATAAGTAGAAAAAACTTTGTCTAGGATAATGTGGTGATGGTTGAAATGAAACTGATTATTTTTCTCAAATTTGGCACAGGTTTTAACCCGTTATATTCAAAACTGTGACTTTTGTGTCACTTTGTCTAATTTTTTTGATTGATTGTAAATTTCAACTTTGATGAATTGAGAAAACTATTTGCAGTTTTTCCAGTTAAATATGCTGATGTAGAACGTTAAGGCAACTAGTTTCCTAAAATTTGGCTCAAGCTGCATCACCTCATCTTCAAAATTGTGACTTTGGCGAGCTTTTTTGTGTCACGTTGACCTGATCAATCGTAAATTTCAACTTTGGTGATTTGGAAAAACTGTTGGCAGTGTTCCTAGGTGAATTTGGTGATAGTTTAGGTTATTGGGACAACTAGTTTTCCAAACATTGACCAAAGTTTCTTCCCTTTATCTTAAAAGTGTGAATCTGGTGAGCTTGTGTGTGTTTGTGTGATTTATTTACTCAATCGTTAATGTCAACTTTGGTGATTTGGAAAAAGTATTTGCAGTTTTCCCAGGTGAATTTGGTTTTGAGTTGAGTTGAATTTTTTGAGTTGAGGCAACTAGTTTTCTAAAATTTGGCCAAAGTTTCATCGCTTTTTCTTGAAAAGTTTGACTTTTGTAAGCTTTTTTGTGTTTGTCCAATTTCATTGGTTAAACGTCAATGTCAAATTTGGTGATTTGGAAAAACTATTTGCAGTTTTTCCAGGTGAATTTGGTGATAGTTTCAGTCGAAGCGACTAGTTTTCTGAAATTTTACCCAACTTTTATTCCTCTATCTTCAAAAGTGTGACTTTGGTAAGGTTTTTTGTGTTTGTCTAATTTATTTGGTCAATCTTAAATTTCAACTTTGATGATTTGGAAAAAATATTTGCAGTTTTTCCAGGTGAATGTGGTGATGGTCAAGGTTTAGGCAACGAGTTTTGCGAAATTTGGCTCAAGTTTCATCCCTTTTTCTCCAAAATTGTGACTGGTGATCTTTCTTGTCCATTTGGTTAATCGTAAATTTCAACTTTGGTGATGGTCAAAGTTAAGGCAACTATTTTGCTCAAATCAGGCGCAAGATTAATCCTTTTATTTTGGAAATTGTAATTTTGTTGACCAATTTTGTGTCACAATTTATTGTCATATTTTTCTGGTTCATTACTCAGTGTTAAAATCTAAAACGTATATACCCCATCATCATCAATCGGACGTTTCATCTTCTAGTAACCATCAACTCCTTTTTTCAACATAAGTATTTCTGTATTTATCTCAAGAGATGTGACTTGATAAATTTTATTTCATACTGTACCGTAAAGTATCATTTACCGGACCCAAAATCAGTCCGGTAAATGACACTGTAGAAAAAAATTACTTGACTACTCCAAAAATGACATTTTGCTTCATCAAAGACTGTGAAATTGCATTGGTATCATGGTTTGGCTGGTGCCATCTCATGATTTTGATCAATAACTTGACATATATGTTATATACAGTGTGACCCATTTGTTTTGGGAACACCCTGATAAAAAGTTTATTTCTTAACCGATTTGGTTCGTCTTTTTTTTGGATTGTAGAGCTCGAAAAATTGTATATTCTCGGCAGAAAGTGACATTCGCCATTTTGACTTCAAGGCCTACTATGTTAGTTTTTAAGAGCAAAATTTCAGGAAACCATATTAGCGATTTTTTTAGAAAAAATCTGTGTGCGCCGCTGGATTCAGCATCCTTTAAAACGGGTCTATACAAATTTTCAACCGAAAATATCAAGTTGAAAAAAATAAAAAATTCGCACTTTAACAATCTTTGATTCTATCAAAAGAAATGAAAAATGCATTGAAGTTGATGGTGGTTTGGTAGAAGTTACAAATTTTTAGTTTTATGTCATTTTTATTTGTTTTGATAGAATCAAAGATTGTTAAAGTGCGAATTTTTAATTTTTTTCAACTTGATATTTTCGGTTGAAAATTTGTATAGACCCGTTTTAAAGGATGCTGAATCCAGTGGCGCACACAGATTTTTTCTAAAAAAATCGCTAATATGGTTTCCTGAAATTTTGCTCTTAAAAACTAACATAGTAGGCCTTGAAGTCAAAATGGCGAAGGTCACTTTTTGCCAAGAATATACCATTTTTCGAGCTCTACAATCCAAAAAAAAAACGAACCAAATCGGTTAAGAAATAAACTTTTTATCAGGGTGTTCCCAAAACAAATGGGTCACACTGTATGTTACCATATAATTAACCTATCTATGGTTAGGCTGGCGCCATCTCATGGTAAGAATGTGAGGCGGTATGAAACAAAACAATGTACGATACACAGCCGTTAAATGTCATTAAACTAATCGTCTAGAAATTCCAGACTCGGCTCCTTCGTCGCCTCGTCCATAAACATCTCGACTCGTAATTTAAAAAGTCATTTACCGCCTTAGTAACGTAAATTACCAATTTTTGGTCATGACTAGAAAGATATCAAATTTGGCACTATTACATTTCAATAGCTTTTTTAAACTGTTGAAACTGTATTTTTGTTTTATATCCATAAAACGTAACTTTTTGGAATATGCTCTTGATATTCCGACTCTTGGCTTCATCAAACATCATAAACGAAAATGAGGCAATCACAACCTCCAACGCCATCTATTGACTTGCACTTGTGCATTTCAAAATTGCGCCATCTATTGAAATTTGAATAATATCTTGATGGGTTAATTATTAAAAAGTGAAAGAAGTTAACATCAATCAATTTACACCTCATTAAACCCAAGAAGACTTTCCAATAACATCTAGTAAATGACCAACAACACCAGTTGATTCGTATGAATGTTTATTGACGAATAAAAAACCTGACAATAATAATTATTAATGCATTTGCCGTACTAATCTAAGCGATGATGAAATTAGAAATCCGATTTGGTCATGTAATTAATATAAGAATTTAATTATTTAATTAGTGTATGAGATAATGTACGTTCCGTAGAAAGGCGAAAAGGAGGTGAGTACAGATTTTAGTGATTAGGGACGTATTGCGTATGCGTTATTCTCAAAATAACCACATATAACATAACGGACGTTATAATATTCTAATTCATCCAATGATATTCGTTTGAGAGAAAAATAGCAATCAAAGAACAAATTTTTTTTATTTGAGTTACGGATTTTGATAAAATAGCTGTAGACTTTGATGTCATTACTCCTTATAACCTGGAGGCGTAGATTTTTAATGATATCTTCATAGTAGTTCTCTTTGGACAAAAATTCTCAGGACAAATTTTGTAGATAAATAATTAAAGAACAACTTTTATTTGAAGAGTTTTTTGATTGTTGTTAAGGATATTGATATAATTGCTGTCAAATTTTGTCTAACGTCATCTCTCCCTATAGTCTGAAAGACTTTTTTTACGATATCGTGAAAGTGGTACCTTCTAGAAAAAATTGTCCAAACAAATCTTGTAGATAATTGATCAATCAACAATTCTTATATAAAGAGTTTTTTATTAGAGTTGGGAATTTTGAAATAACAGCTGTCAAATAGTGTCCAATGTCATTACTCCCTGTAACTTAGAAGTGGATATTATTAGTTAAGTTTTGAAAGTGGTGACTCCAAAAAAAAATAAGGTTGAGACAAATTTTGTAGATCGTCAGAGATCAACTCTTTTGATTGTAGTATTTTTATCGATATAAACAAACGAATTAGCTGACGTGATCCCCGATCATTATCTGCGTAGTCCAAAGGCATAATTAAAAGCAAAATGAATTGAAAATGACGTCTAACTTCGACGGTATCTCGTCAAAGATCAAAAGGAAAATAACAAAGTCCTGTTTTAGCTTTAAAATCTGCAGTTCTTATCAGGCTTAATAAGTAGTTTGAGAACATGCGATCGGGCTATAAGTTATATTATACCTCCGTTGTGGTGTGTTAATGCGCGGACTGACATTGTTTTTGTTGTTTGTTCATTATGATGTAATGAGTGCATTGCTAATGAGCCTTGAAAAAAGCTGGCTTAAGCGGAGCAGGAAATACAAATTTTACAAAATACGATTTTATAATTTTTTTTACCAAAAATATAAAATAATCTGAAACCCATCAACATTCTCATCCAACACTCTTTCGTTGGCCCCCATCAAGGGACAAAATGTATTTCATTAAAAAGCTGATCATCCCCGCTAAAAAACGCTACATGTTTTAATTATCTCTCTAAATGTGCTTTTTTATGCACTCGATGCATTTTAATTCCGATCGGATCAATACAGCTCGCCAGAGCCAGGAAAAAATCCGCCATTTTTATACATTTTATTGTTATTGCTCTATATGTATAGAAAGGGGTGGGCCATCCCCACTTTTTTTTCCATGCCAAAGCCCATTTGAATAATTATAGTCTAATTCGCGATCGCGCTGAATTTTTTTATACATGCATATGGTTAGTTTTTCCAATTGAATTCGAGCTAAACTGGACATCAAAGTCAGCCCCCAAGGGTGGGGGTCAAGCGGGAGAGAACGGGAGGGCCGACACAGACATCCCGAGGGCTTCTTCAACTCGCAGTTGTGCCAACTTATCTCGAGAAAACACTGTCTAATTTACGGACTGGCAATTTAAAGCTGAGGTATTGTTCGGATTGGCAAAAAGGCCGTTTGAGGGAAAGGGTTAAATGGGACTTTGTTTTGTTGAGGATCATTTGGAAGGTTGGTTTTTCTTGGACAAAACTTGATATAGCTACGGAGTTTGACAGCAACTTTATGATAATCCGTCCAATTGAAAAACTCTTCGAGTGAAAGTTTTTCTCTGGTTAATTTTCTATGAGATTTATTTGAAGATTATTCCTCTCCGAAGTACCAGTTTCAAGATATCGTATTAAGTCTACACGCATCTAGGTTATGAATAGTGATGATGTCATACACAATTTGACAGCAACTATATCAAAATCCGTGATTCCAATAAAAAAACTCTTCAAATAAAAGTTGTTCCCCATTTGATTGTCTATGAGGATTATTTGAAGATTTTTTTTGTCAGAGGTAACACTTTGAAGATATCGTTCGAAATCTACACCCGTCCGTTATGGGTGGTAATAACGTCCGATAAAATTATACAGCGATTATATCTCTGATCCAAAAACTCTTCTTATAAAAGTTGCCCTTTGTTTGATTGTCGAGATTTGTTCGAATCATTTTTTTCTCAGAAATACTACTTTCAAGATATCGTTCAATATCTACACTTCTCGGTTCTAGATGGTTATAACATCAAAAAAATTTTTATCAAGATCTCCTAGTCTAATAAAAAAAACTCTTGAAATATAAGTTGTTTTCTGGTTAATTGATGTAAATATTGATGGTTTAAAGCGCAAATATTGTTTAACCACGTATTTTCGTATGGACTTACAATATTTGCGCTTTGAACCATCGATATATGGACGGGAATGACGTTTTCTTATGATTTCTCTTTGAAGAAAAAATATGTGTACCTACATTTTAAGCTATAAAATAACAAAACAAAACCTCCTATTCTTACTGCTCTGACATCCTTTTCAAATCACAGAACAGATATAGTTTAAGACATGAAAATACTTTTCAAAGAAACTAGAACTTGATTTTATGATTGATTAAAAAAAGAAAATAGATAAAGATTACTTAAGACGAGAATGACGACCCCACCATCCTGTAACTTTTAGTATTTTTAATGGATTTGTGAGTTTTTTGCATCGAATAAAAAATGATTCATTTTCTTGATTAAATCGTATACAGAGTGATTTTTGAGAGCATTTCACATATTGAAAATTAAATTTTCATCCCTGTATATTTTTTGTTTTTTGATCGATTTTTGAGTGTATTGCTTTGAATCAGAAATACATTGTTTCAATCTATTGAAAAATAATTTTTGTAAAAATTGAAATATAATGGATTTATACAGGGTGATTGATAAGAACGTTGCGCAAACTGAATGAGCCATTTTCAAAATCCCTGTATCTTTTCTGGTTTTCGATGGATTTTTGGGTGTTTTGCATTGAATTAAAGAAAAATTATTGTTTTTGTATTAAATTGTAGAATCAATAATACAACCACCTAGAAAAATATACAAGGTGATTTATAAGAACTTCATGAGAATTTTTGAGTTTTTACATTGAATCAAAGAAAACCCAATTTAGTTTCTTGGTTAAATTGTAAAATCGATAATCGAAAAATAAACAGAACGTTTTCTCATTATTGCATGGACATTTAGTTTTCCACCCAGTATATTTTTGTTGTTTGATGGATTTTGAGATTTATGCATCGATTCAGGAAGACATTGTTCCAATCTTTCAATTGAATAACCATCATACGCCTCTTTGGAAAGTTATACAGGGTGATTCATAAAAATTGCACAAGACATTTTCAAAACCCTTATGGTTTTCGATTAATTTTTGAGTTTTTTTGATAAAATAAAAAAAAAATCAGTTTCGTTATTAATTTATAAAATCGATAATACGGCGCCCTGGAATTTATACAGGATGATTTATAAAAACGTTTCGCATATTGGAGATGAAATTTTCAACACCCTGTATCTTTCTTGTTTATTATGATATCTTTGCACTGAATTAGAAAGACATAGAAGATTATACAAGGTCATGAGCAACTTTTTTATATATTATCTAAAAAAGTTGCTCATATTGGATATGACATTTTCAAAACCCTGTATCTTTTTAATTTTTTCATGGATTTTTTGAGATTAAGCTGAAGAGAAAATGTTCCAATTTCTTGATTGAATCATGGGCTCCATAATATGAGTGCCTGGAATACAGGGTGATTTATAAAAGTTGTTCATATTAGACATAGGATTTTTAAAACCCTATATATTTTTTGGCTTTCGAAGGATTTCTGAGTTTTCTGTATTGAATCGCAAAAAACAGTTTCTTTATTGGATTGTAAAATCAATAATACGACTGCCTAGAAAATTATACAGAGTGATTCATAAAAACATTGCTCATATTGCACATGAAATTTTCAAAACCCTGTATCTTTTCTGGTTTCCGAAAGATTCTTGGACGTTTTGCATTGAATTGGAGAAAAAATAATTTACTTTCTTAATTAAATTGTGAAATCCATAATACGACTCTCTGGAGAATTATACAGGGTAATTTATAAAAACATTTTGCATATTGGACATGAAATTTTCAAAACGCCGTAACTTTTTTGGTTTTTGTTTGATTTTTGAGTTTTTTTCATTAAGCTGAATATTCCAATTTTTGGATTAAATTATAGATTGCACCTGACGACTCCTCAAAAATTATACACGGTGATACATATATAAAAATGTTGCTCATATTTTATGTCCAAATGTTCAAAACCATGTATCAATGTTTGATGGATTTTTTAGTTTTACATCAAGTAAAAGAGAAAATGTTCTTATTTCTTGATTAAATCATAGACTTCATCTAATGAATACTTGAAAAATTATACAGGGTGGTTTATAAAAAAAGTTGTTCATATTAGGCAAAGAATTTTTAAAACCCTGTACATTTTTTGGTTTCCGATGAATTTTTGAGTTTTTTGTATTGAATTATAGAGAAAATGATCAAGTTTCTTGATTAAATTGTATCTTCAATAATACCTACAACTCACTAGAAATGTATACAGAGTGATCTACAAAAAGATTGCTCATATTGCCCATGAAATTTTCATTTTTGGTTTTTGATGGACATTTTAGTTTTTCACATTGAATCAAAGGAGACCTGATTCAGTTTCTTTTGTTGATGATGATATTGCATATCGACGTGGACGGGAATGACGCTTTCGATTAAAATTTGGAAAAAAATTGGTAATTCGATCAGAAAAGAAGCTAAAAAGTATTTTTTTCTGTCATACCAAATGATCTTTCTGTTTCATAATTAAATTCCAAGACTTGGTTTGAGACATTCCGGTATTTCCTGAATGAACCCCGTATACGAAAAGGGCATCAAATGAAAAATAAATTCACAGCAAAGCGAGATAGAAAACGTGAAAAATACAATGGAATTAATTTTGTGCAATTTAGATTAACTTCGTTTGCGATTAGTTCGTATGCAGCAAAATATAAAAATAAAAGTCCAAAACGATCGACGAACTGTTTTAAAAATATTTGATTATTTGAACGTCGGGCTGGAGTATTTGTCATTTCCCCCCGAAAATCAATTTAGTCCTCATCAAGGCGTAATAACACGCATCTCGAGTTATAATGGGAAACTCCCCCCATAAGGAAAAATCACATTGAATTGATTTCTCTCCATAATTGATTCGTACATGATTTATAAGGCCAGTGTCACTTGCATTATGATTTACTGTATAATCAACTTATTTACAAGCAGTCAATTTGTTTAATTAGTCGTAGGGCTAATTAATATCAGTGGTGCCGGCAGCGCTGTTTGGTTTCCATAAATATCCCCAAAGGTGCACATTTTGCAAATCCCATGAATTATTGCTTCACTGCGTAACACTAGAATGAAAACAATCTCGAGTATGATTGCTTGACAAGCAACCAATTAATAATGATAATAATTTTATAAATTGCGTTTGCATATTATTGGAAATCGGTATATCCTTTCACTTGCTGTAGTGTGTAATTTGTTTAAGATCGAGATTGAAATTATCTTGTCGATTTTGATCAATTATTATTTATAACGGATCGGCCGGTTTCGAAATATTTTTATCATTACTAGTGTAAACTGTTTTGATTAGGCTGTCACGTCAGATTGTGAACTATAAGACAAATAACAATTTTTATTTATCATATTACATCCGCTAAACTGTTATGGACCACTTGATGTCATAATGGTGGAGGCCACATACTACTGTTGCGATTCATGCATCTTGTTGTTGGTGATTCTGCCGAACGATGGCGTTATAATTTATCACAGTTCAATCACCTGTCGGACAGACGCGAAAGGTATTTCATGATGTTTCCCCAGTCGGACCTATAAATGCTCTGATGACGCCTAATAGGCAGTTCGAAATAAAAATTTGTATACTGGGTGTCCCACCTAAGATGGATACAAGTCTCTGTTGTTTCTTGAACGTTCATTTGGTATGGGGATGTATGATGAGGCTCACATTTTCTTCGGAGTATGAAGTATCATAACGCATAGGCACACTTTTGAAAAGGAATTGAATATATGTTTTTTTTTAAGAGTCAACTACCTTTAGGACGAGGACTCAGTTAAATAAATGAAAAAATACCTTTTTCACGCCACTGGATTCAATAGAATAACCTTATGATAATAACTAGAGTATTATATTTCTTGATCACTTGGAGAACGAACAAGTCCATCATGAAAAAAAATATACAAAAAACAATCAATTATCAAATTTAGTTATTATTGGGTCGTTTTGTTGAATCCAGTGGCGTGGAAAAAAAACCCTTTTTATTTGATATTAAACCAAGTTGCGATTTGTACCATCCCAAACCGTACCAATCTTTATGAAAATTTGAAGATTGCTAATTTTGGTGATGACGAATTGACGCCAACTATAGTAAATGGACATTAATACTGTTCATGGCTTTCCTGCGGTTACTTTTCCGTCTCTCTCTTACACATTGAAAAAAAATCACGTACGTCTGGACGAGGGTCTTTGGGATCAGTCTGCAATCTCACAAATCCTACTGTTTATTCAAATATTTATTACGTGGCTACCAGTTTCGGGGTCTACACTTTGCACCCCATCCTCAGGTCATCGAAACTAAAGTAAAACTAAGTTCGTGATAAATATTTGAATAAACAGTAGGAATTTGTGAGATTGAAGACTTTTTTTCCACATCATTTTTTCAAAAATGAACTCACATCAGTTATCATTTCTTTACTTAATTTGACAAATGTCACATGTGGAGCGATCAATCTAAGACATACTGCCAAACGTCAAATACTGTGACGTGACCGCAGAAAAGCATTGAACAAGCTGTACGCCTATATGAGTTATCATACCTCATACCCTGAGGAAAATGTGAGTCTGATGGTCATACATCCCCATACCGAAAATGAACGAAATCGTTGAAGAAACAACTGAGATAATAGATATTGACTTGTATCCATTTTAAGTGAGACACCCTGTATGTCTGGATGGGAGTTTAAGAAATTGCATTCTGATGTCGACCCAAACTGATCCGAACTAATCAAAACTATCGCGAACTAACCAAAATTAGCCGAAACTAACACTAAAACTAGCCCAAACTAACCAAAATCAATCCAAACCAATCAAATCTAACCATTACTAATCGAAACAACCAAAAAATAACCCAAGCTCATCACTCTCGCGTTGGTAAAATGGCACGAAAACGAACATTTTGTGTTCATTTTCGAAAAAGAAATCCACTTGGCAACACTGCGCAAGCTTCGGTTGTTGCTTAAGGCGTTTTCGATTTAAAAGTGGTTCTGGTCCAGGTTGACATATAAATGACATATTTTTGACAGAGGCAGAGCCGTCTAAATTGTGATACAAGCCATGAAGTAACAATTGCAACGTCGCATCTAACGTCAACAATGGTCAAAATTTTGCATTGATTGAAGGGGCTTTCTTTGAAAATTAGGGTATATCACGATTACGAGATACGAAAATTGTTCAATGAAACTGTAATTTGAAAGAATAACTTATATATTATCGCAACAGGTGTGATGTTCATCGCATCACCTCATGACGTAAAAATTAACATAAAACATATCCAAACCTAACAAGAGTTTTATGATTTGTTGGGAAAAAATATTAATTCTGAACAATAAAACATTAAAACTGGAAGATAGGTGGATAGTTACAGATTTTGGGATGTGATTGAAGCAGTTTCTGGGGGACTGGAGTTGATAATAACGTTTAAAAGTGATTAACCAGGAAGCACTATATGGGTAAGTCGCCATATTGTTTTTCCAAAGTGAACGAAACAAAACTCGTTTATTCTGGTTTTTCCGCATGACATAGAAACCGGTGCTTATAGGTACCTACGTGTGAGAAATCCAGGATGAGGCATATTATTTAATCAAGTTTTTCTATTTGAATATGTATTTTTCTCATCCAGTATTCGCCGAAAGGCATAGACACACACATACCATAATATGGAACTATCTAACATTCTATCATGAAAATATCGACTTTTAGATCGCGATATCTTTGGTACCAACTATTACCTATCCATCTTACCTCAATCTTGACGCAAAAATCACTTCATTTTTCACCGTGTTTCTCAGTTTTTCAAAATACAATTTGAAGTTGAATGAAAGCAGGTTGAAACTAGTTGAATAGTTGCAGAGCCGTCTACAGTTCCATAGTTGGAACTAGAAGTGAACATAAACTCAAACGAGACCACACGCGGTGTTTCCAAAACCATTACTTCATGGCTTGTATTACAATATACAGGAAATGCCAAACAACTTTTGATCTACGTCATATAATTGCCACCAAGCACGTTGCTATGAAGATTGCTGGTGGTTAAATTTGGTCACCAGCAACTCACATAATAACTCGCTTGGTGGCAATTATGACGTGAATCGAAAGTTGTTTGGCATTTGCTGTAGACGGCTCTGACAGAGGTCTTGACTGGTCCTAAAATAATGACGTATTTTGTTTTTATAAAACGAAAACAGTTTTTTTGATCCTAACCACACTTTTTGACTTTGGTAAACAAAAAATAATTACTTTTTCCTTTTTCCCAAGATCAATAATTATTTGATATACTAATAATGTGATGTCTGTCGTGTATAATATAGATAATCCCAAACTTAATCAATTGATTTCACTGTCTAGTGTCTAGTGCAATAATCGTCATTTGAAGTAAATAAATAATATGATTTTTGAGCATAGAGTGATAAAATCCCTTCGAAAGTCAAGATAGTTCCTCTGAACTAGATTAAATGAACATCAAACAATTCTTTTTGATTCAAAAACATTCCTGTCAGTAATAATTAATACACAGGTTTCTACATAGCCCAGTATTCCTATTTCTCTATTCTTGATTAAAAATTTCACACTTTTCACAGTCTCCATTTTTTTTGCACTTTATCGGTATCAAACAGTATTATGAAACCATAAAAATCAACTGTTGTTTTGATTTGTAGGTTAGTTTTTTCTGTTTACAATCAAGACCAGTCGCTCGGACCAGCTTTTCTCGCTGGTCCTAATTATTCAGGACCAGGTTCTATGCGTGACGTCATGGTTTTAAAACGAAAGCTTCGGTCCTGTTCTTGGTTGACCTTGGTCTTAAATTTTCATAAAACGAAAACGCCTTTAGTGAGTAGTGATTTGACAATCTTGACATTTACATTATTGACAATATCGAGATCGCGATCAGTTGTAAATCAAAATTTTGAATATTTGTTTTTACCGTTTAAATATTTATTTTAACTTCTTTAGTGGTTACGTTAGCAAGCGAAGCACATGAGAATAACTGAAACTGTGTATTTCAATGACCCATAACTGGAAAAGTGGCACAAATCGTATTTTTTGGAAACTGATCTGTTGAATTAATGTGCTTAAACTTAAAATATTGTTTTTTTCTGCAAAAAGTGATTTATCCAGTATTTATCCTCTTTGGAATGGTAACCGCATTTAAATGCTTTGGATTTAAGTTTTCCTCGTTGAATACTGTTAGCGCTTATTTCATTACCCCACTCTTTCCATGAAGAAATGTCACTTGTCTAATTTTAGAGTGAGACCACAAGAAACACGCAAGTATTCGAAATGGAATATAACTTTCTTTCTTCAGCCTCTTTACGTAGGGATTTGTCCTCAAAAGAAGGAACACATCTAGACAAGATTGTCTTTGAACCAACTTTCAACACTTGATCAGAAACATTTGTGATGTAGAGAAATGGTTTCTTCCATGGATATGCATTCGTCCAAATAGTGCTCTTGGCCAGAAATGGGTCGTAAGCTTTCAGGAATGTAGACCCCATCGAAAAACTTCCTTTACGAGAAATAAATAATAATGGTATTTCTCCTTGTTCTATAACGTCAAGGCTTCAGGAAGATCATTATCGGGAGTTACAATAATTTGTATTTTATCTCCAACAATAAGGACCAACTATACTCCTGGTAAATTCAAGAAAGATTGTCCTACCATCACAGGAACCTCTTTTACGTTTGCCTTCGCACAGTCAACGTTACGACTAATATCAAAAGAGAAATGAGAGATTCCATCAAACTGGAATAATACTTTAGCTTCAAATAATAATATGATCCCTTTTGGCGAGAGAACGTTCATTCTACCAAAATTCAAGAATAAGCGTCCTGCATGGAATGGCTTTTTCCTGGAGAACCATGTCTCATATTTTAATGCAGAAAAATACTCAGAATACAGTCTGTCTGGAGAATCATACCGACCAGCTTGGGCGCCTACTTTTATGGTTTGATCCGTTATACCATCAATGAAACAAGAACACGCATTCCTTCGGGAAATGTTGTAGGCATTAATCAACTCAATAATATTTTTTCCAAGTTTCGTATAGTTTCTTGAGCCTACTCAACATTTCAATTTCCCTAAGTGCTCTTAAAACGATTTCAGCAATGAGCTTTTCCCTTCTTCCCGAGCTTCTTCCCATGTAAAGTCAGTCCTAGGTTAGACCACTAAGTCGACCCTGCATATAGATCCGTGGCTAACAAGACAACAAGCCGTGGCTCGTTCAAAGATTTTAGCGGTCACGTGACCAACTAAGGGTTGACAATTTTGATTCTTATGATGATAGAAGCAGAGAAATACGCATTTAAAACTGCACCGCATTATTGGCGTTTTCAGAAAATAATGAAATATGAACTCAAAAAAGAGAACACTCGCTAAATTATTTGCCAGTCTTTGTTTTACTATTTTATTCTTAACTTTGAAATAACGGGAACTGAAATTCAATAGAGTAAAATACATTTGACATTTTCTGAAATACAATTGACGCTTTCTGAAATAAAATTGACTATTCTGAAGTATAATTTACCTATCTGAAATACAATTGATGCTTTCTGAAATATATTTTGAAAAGGTGTATTCCAAACTATCCTCACAAAAAGATATCATGAATATAGGTGATCCGTTACCTTCGCGTATTCGTTATGTCGAAAGCATTGTATACCAGTGTAGAGTGGCTCTTCACCCCAGACGCGGTTCAATTTTCCAATTTGCTTATACGTTCGCTAGCTGACTTATCCTTGGCGGAAGCGCGGATACAATTTATTTGCAACGTTGCCATTTTTGTATCGAGAGTCTTTCAGGAAAACGACAAAACGAGTTGATCTTAGCACAAGATAAGTTGGGCAGGAGCGTTACTTTTTAAACGATATTTAAGAGAACATCCGCACCGGCTACGCAAAGCCTTATCACCACAAGGGCAGCATATTACCTATATACTGGACGGGCCCGGGTCGTATTGCTGAATTCTGACTGCGCCTGCGCATTTAATCATAACAACAACGAGGGACAGTCAAAATAATATAAGATGTATTTTGAAATTAAATTGGTTTACTTGGTGGGGTTTTTTTGGATCAAGACATTTTTTTCCCTTGTCTCGAGTGCTCTAGATCTGAAGAATAACGTGCATGGCAAATTCACTATATGGATTTAACATTAGATTTACATATATGTAGAGAAATAGATGTATCCTCTTTCTTTCAGTGTACACTTTGTAACCTTGTCTTTGCAATAGCTGCTTTGTTTATACCAGACGTTTATGAACTTACATATAACAAAACTACGTCAATAATACGTCACTCAACAAAATAAGTTATACCTACGTTAGTAAATCATATTAATGTCCATATTTATGCTGTTATCACTACTATCTTTAACCAAGAAGTGTGTTATTTCAACTATATCTTGTAAGTCATACGTTTGAGGGAAAAATTGTTTCGTCAAATCTTGTAGACAATCAACCAGAGAACAAGTTTTATTTGAAGAGTTTTTTCATTGGAGTTATGGATTTTTATTTAACTGCTATCAAAATTTGTCTGACGTCATTTCTCTTTTTAGCCCAAGAGTGTAATACTTTGACGATATCTTGTGAGTAGTACCTTTGAAAAAAAAATCTTCTAACAAACCTTATAGACAATCAAGTAGAGAACAACTTTTATTCGAAGAGTTTTTTGGTTGCAACTACGGATTTTGATATAATGGCTGCCAACTTTTGTCTGACGTCATTAATTCCCATATAAGTTATTTTTGACAGTATTAATTTTTTCACGACTCAGATTTTATATCCGGTACGACCGTCATCAATGTGTTTTTTTAAAATTCGTATCTGGATCACCTTTCCAATGATGAACTTAAACAACGTTTCTATCCTGTGAACTGGACATCATCACTTTTTTGAATACCAACATTTTGTACTTCCAATGACGTTTTGTCCCTGTAAAATGTCATACAAGACATCAATATCTAGTATACTGGGTGTTAAAATTAAACGGGCCTTAAATGCGTAACAGTATCCCACATTAAATCAAAAACAAAGTGAAAGTAAGTCTCACTTAACAAAATTGCACAACCACTATCGGCATCCAGAAACAAAATTAACCGTAATTCAGAATTAAAAAGTGTTTTACATAAATTGTAGCGGAAAAGAGCAGCCGATGTAATTAATTTCGAATTAAATACGTACGGGAGATTGCAAACTATTGCAATCTAAAATTTTTCCTTTTTGCTTATGGAAATTTTGATACATTAAATTCTCATTAGCATTAGGGAGCTATTGTTACCTCGTCTTTAATGGACTGATCATTGGGCACAGATGGGACATGCATGGGCATGAGGGGGGCCCCTGAGGGACCCAACATTTCTCCACTTTCTTCCTCCACGCTGCCTTCGGCCATGTCAGCCTCGCATCCTGATTCGTCTGGAAATTAATTGATTATAATTATCATATTAGCAAATTTTCATTGATGGTTTTGATCGAATTTAATCGACACCTTTATTTGGTGAAATCGTGCGACGAATTTCTATTAACAATATTTCAATTTATTAAATTTATTTGGGCTACAATAAAATGGGAGTTAATCATTTATTTCGCGTTCCACTTATTTTAAAGCATATGGATTTTGGGTGAATGGGATTTTCATCAATGGATTTGGATTTATCGTTTGACATTATGACCAAATTGTCACAATGGGTAATTTTGATTGGTTGAGAGGTGTTAAGGTTAGTCTGGATTTTCAGTAAAAAGACGACAAATATTAATAATATTTGAGATATTGATAAGAAATTTGGTTAAACCTTGTCTATATAGATGATTCATGCCACTTGTCCTAATTTTATGTGATTTACATATACCGGGTGTCCTAGTTAAAACAAAACTTTTTTAAACCATTATTGCCGATTCTGTCTAATTTATCTCATTGCCAAAGCTAAAACAATTTTTGAGATTTTTACTTAAAAGTCATTTTGTCAATATGGTAAACCCTGTTTCTCAAGGTGTGCGAAATTCATCTGATTTCGCATTTTATACAGGGTGGCCTAATCAAAACCAAACTTTTTTCCTGTGCCAAATGAAAAAATTCTTGATATTTAGACTTGAAATTTGGTTGTTGAATGAGATCCTGTAGTTTGAAGTGATATGTGCCACTTGTCCTGACTTTATCAAATTTTTTAAATACAGGGTGGCCTAGTTAAACCAAAACGTTTTTTTAGAGCCAAATCAAAAAAACCATAACTCTGAACATTTTTGAGATTGAAACTTGAAATTCATTTGACAAATTTGTTAAACACTGATTTCACTCCTCCCAATCTCATCTTATTTTATATACAGGGTGGTCTAATCAAAACAAAACGTTTTTCAGTGCCAAATTAAAAAATCCGCAATTTTTGAGATTTTTACACGAAATTTGCCCGACAAATGTATTGAGTATTGAAGTAATTCATGCAATTTGTCCTGATTCTGTCTCATTTCTTATATATACAGGGTGACGTATTTAAAAAAAAAAACGTTTTTTTTAGTGCGAAATCAGAAAATCCATAACTCTGGACGTTTTTGGGATTTTGACTTGAAATTCATTTGACAAATTTGTAAAAGCCTGTATTTTATTTATGTCTTTTAATTTCGCATATACAGGTTGGCCTAGTCAAAACAAAACGTTTCCCAGTGCCAAATTAAAAAATTAATGTCCCACAATTTTGGAGATTTTTATAATAATAATAATCTTTATTTAGCATGTAGCTATACAAAATATACAATAATTTGAAAACTACAAGGCTAAGATAAGTACAAAAATATAAAATATAGATATGTTCTTCAATAAAATACAAGTATAAAACAAATATAATAATATGATAAGTTAAAAAACAAATTAAAATGTAGACAACACATGTTCCCTAAGCATTACTTTAAAATCGACCAAATGTTCACAATTTTTGATAATACGAGGTAGACCATTGTATTCTTGCAACCCCTTATTTAAAATGGAATTATGCATTTGTGTAGTGTTACATTTGTTTGTTAAAATAAAGTCTT
The DNA here is from genome assembly GCA_958502075.1 of Orchestes rusci. Taxonomy (NCBI): domain Eukaryota; kingdom Metazoa; phylum Arthropoda; class Insecta; order Coleoptera; family Curculionidae; genus Orchestes; species Orchestes rusci. The sequence continues at coordinate 9,417,257 of OY293308.1, read as the reverse complement.
TGCGATTTCTCGTATCGTAGTTGTGCACATCACAAAAATATTTCACTTTATCACATATGTATTCAGGTACCAGTTTTATATGAATCTTAAATATAAACAGACATACATTGAAAATTATTTTTTGTTTAACAGACATCAAGTTCAAAGTATCCAACATCAATTTGATTGGTGTATATTTATCACATTTAAGTATCACGCGCATACCTCTATTTTGAATTCTTTGCAATTTTTCAATCATGTATTTTGGTAACATATATAACAGTGTTGAACAGAACTGCAGATGGGGTGCTACTATGGCATTATACACTTTCATTTTGGTGAAAACAGACAGTTGTTTTCCAACTCTGGCCAAGAAATGAATTTTTTGAGACAGTTTGCGCATAACATAATCAGCATGTGGAAGAAATGTCAAACTACTATCAAACATTATTCCCAAGTACTTGATAGTATCTACCCGTTGCAACTTTTCATTCTTTATTCTAATATCTAAATTACGAATATCTAAGCTATTTAATTTTGACTTTTTTGCAAAAGCACAGCATTTAGACTTGTTAGTGTTTAAACTTAAACTATTATGACACAGCCAGGTACTTAGTTCATCAAGTTCACTGTTTATACAATTTTCCATATGTTTGATGTTCTTACCAATCAAATATATCATTGTGTCATCTGCGAACAAAACAATTTCACATTTTGATATAACTTTGACAATATCATTAATATAGAGTAAAAACAAAATTGGACCTAAAACAGTTCCCTGAGGAACACCAAACTTCACATCAACAGTATCTGACAAACCATTTTTGAATTTAGTACGTTGTTTTCTATTAGACAAATACGATATAAACCACTTCAAAGCAGTATCCCTTATACCCATGTTATGCTCTAATTTTTCCAACAAAATATCACAATCAACAGTCTCAAAAGCACGTTTAAAATCTAGGAATACAGCCAATACAAAGTTATCATCATCAATAGCCTTAAGGAATAGATCACATATATTTACAGAAACACTTTCACAAGAATGATTTTTTAGGAACCCCGACTGGTTAGGAACTATTAGGCGGTTTTTATCACAGTAGCTAAGTAGCTGATCTTTCACAAAAATTTCAAGAACTTTCTCGTACACTGGTACCGTGTTTATTGGTCTTAAATCTTCGTGATGTTTTGAGTTGGATACTTTTGGTGTTGGTATAACAGTAGATAATTTCCAACTTTCTGGAAAAATACCTCTCGATAATGAAGTGTTGATCACATCCAAAAGTCTATCACACACAACATCACAGACATCAGATAATATTTTTGTTGATATACCCGATTCTACTCCCCCTACACTTCTTAAGCTTTTTAAGGTTTCTTTTAATTGGGACATGGTTATAATTTCGAAGCTGGAGAATTCGCAAATGGTTGCACCAAAATTTACATGAAGCGATGATGCGGATATGGTCTTATCAATATTTCCAATAATGTTTTCAATGCTGTTGATAAAGTATTTATTTAGTCTATCAGCTATTTCTACATTATCTGTTAGGGTCTCCATTCCAAAAATAATTTCATCAGGCGCAGATTTGTTTTTCTCGGGCAGAAGAGTCTTCAAATGCTTCCAAAGTTCCTTTGAGTTGCTTTTATTGTTGTCCAATATATTATGATAAAATTTTTCTTTTACAGATCTTATTCTCGCTACTACTTCATTCCTTTTCCTTTTGTACTCATTCCATGATTCCACATTCTTGAGAAGTATCGCTCTATTATACAAAATATCTCTTTGATACATTAATTGCCTAATTTCATGGGTAATATACTTTTTTTGCTGATATTCAGGCTTCACACAAATTTTGGATACTGGACACATATCATTCAAAATACCCGAAATATTGGCAACAAACAAGTCGGCTAGAATATTGACATCAGATATATCTCGGTTCCATGGAGAATATAAGAGTTGTTCTTGGAACTCATTCACTTCATACAGGCGCATCGATCTATGATACCTTATGATGGGCTGCTCTTTTATATTATTATTTAATTTTATAGACAGTATAGAGTGATCACTAATTTTCGGTGTATTATGCACTTTATGTAAAATATGTTTATTATTAGTTATGATGTAATCAATGAGAGTTTGACTAGAAGACGCTATTCTTGTGGGGGAACACACAATTTGACTCATCCCATTCAAATATACACAGTTGAGTATTTTAGAGCCATAAAAAGAGTTCTTGAGCAGATCGAAATTAAAATCACCTACAATGATATTCACACCATCAAATTCACTCACAATGTCTAAATAGTCTGAAAAATAATTCACAAATGCTGCGTTCTCAGTTTGAGGGGGATGATACAATACTGTACAAAGATAGTTCACAGAAGACAAAGAAAACTCAATAGACAGCAACCAGACGTAGTTCCCCACACATTCTGCAGTCCTAAGTTTATATTTAATACCTGATCTTATCAAGGATATCACTCCACCAGTACGTCTGTTTGTGGTAGTACACTGCTCCAATCTGTATCCCTCAATTTGAAGTTCACGCATGCCAACATCAATAGACACATGAGTCTCGGATAACATTATCACTTCCGGCCTCCAATCTTTGATCAAAACATCAAGTTGGTCTTTGTTATTTAAATAACCTTGACAATTCAAATAAACTACCATAGAATTAGAAACAACATCGAAATCTAATTGCTACTTGACAAATTTATTTCTTTGCATCTGCTCAATTCGTTTATAAGATGAACACTTATTTATGTCCCACACCACATGATCGATTGGGAGACTTAAACCATATTTTTTGTTGGATGAGACACAATTTGAACACCTGATGAAATCACTGGTGCATTCACCAACATCATGATTTAGACCACACTTTGAGCACACTTTAGCCTCTTTGCAATCCTTTATCAAATGTCCATAACGACTGCAGTTGAAACAACGGATTATTCCATACTCATTATAGACGGGACAACGAGACCAGCCAATATTCATCCTTCCACTCTGTATGAAATGTTCATATGAACCAGCATCCAAATCCATCACAATATTGAATCTATTATTATGTAACTTGGTTTTTCTCACAATTCGCAATTTAGCATCTGTACTCAAGTTATTCTGTTTCATGATTTTAGATAACATTTCATCATCACCAACGTTCTGTTCCGACTCATCCAATCCAACTACTTTGATTTTATTTTGCAAACTTTTTGGTTTGTCCACAGAATAATCATCACCAAGTCTTTTTTGAATTTCTGTTTGAATACTGGTGATATCTTTTTCATTACTACACTTGAGAATCAGACCCCCATTTTTTGTTGGTGGACCCATTGATATTCCAGCTCCCAGATCTGTAGGATTAACTTTTTGCTTCAATACAGTTTTAAGATGATTTGCATTATTCTGGGTGTTTGTTGTTTTGGGTTTTATAACAAGAACTTTGTCGTTACTAAATTTCGCAGTGATATTTGCATATGTTGATTGTGATCCAGTGGCAGTGTTACTTGTGTTGCTCATCACTGTAGGTGGATTATTCATCATTGAAAGGTTTGAGATTACATCTTTGAGGTTATTATTGTCACGCATTAAAATATCGACTTTATTATTGAGCTCATCGATTTTTTTAACAAGATATAGAAGAGTTGTATTGATATCTAGATCTTCATTTTCCTCAGTTCGAAGTCTTTTCCTCGGTTTGTTTACTTTTGAAGCAGAACTGTCACTTTTTTTCTCACACTCGTTACACTTCCAAGTAGTGGCTTTTTTCAGGTGAAAACCCCTCAATTCGACATTCGCACACTTTGAATGAAAGCCCTTTGAACAACCATTGCATACAACAATAGATTTCGGATCTTCAAACAATATTTTACAACTAAAACACAGACTTTCATCATCGACGTCGCCATTACTTCCGCTCGCGGCCATGTTCAAGTTTTCTTAAGTTTCTCAAGTTTTTACATGAAATTTGCTCAACAAATTTATTGAATAATATGGAGGTAATTCATGTCAATTCTAATTTCTCATATACAGGGTGACCTAGTTGAGAAAAATACGTTTTTTCAGTGCCAAATCAAAAAATCCATGACTTCCACAATGTTGGAGATTTTTACATGAAATTTGCTCGATAAATTCATTGAATAGTGCTATTGTTCCTGATTCTGTCTAATTTTCTGTAAACAGGGTGGCCGTGATAAAAAAAAAAAGTTTTTTCTGTGGCAAATTAAAAAAATCATTTATCTGAACATTTTTTGAGATTTTAATTTTAAATTTATTTGAGAAATTTGTCAAACCCTGTATTTGATTTATGTCACTACTTGTCTAATTTCATCTAACTTCGCATAAACAGGGTGGCATGGTAAAAAAATCGTTTCTCAGTGCCAAATTAAAAAATCTATCACTCACAATTTTTGAGATTTTTACATAAAGTTTGCTTGAATATTGAGATTATTTTTAAGATTTTGACTTGAAATTTGGTTGTTAGATTTGAAAGACCCTGTATTTAGAATTGATTTGTGCCAGTTGTCCCAATTTCATGTAAGTTCGCATATACAGTGTGGCCTAGTTGAAACAAAATGTTTTTTCAGTGCCAAATCAAAAAGTTCTCAACTCCCACAGTTTCCAGTTGTTTAGGTGAAATCTGTTAAATTCTGTGTTTTCCTCAAAATGGAAGACGGATAGAGCTCTAATTTTTGAACCAGTCAGTTAGCATAAAATATGATGGAAGAAACCATAATGAGAAATTTTCAGGAAAACGCTAGGAAAACAATCTTCAACAAAACTACCACACATCGATCATCAATGCAAACAAATTTCCAGCCTCGTCATCACCACAAAAAACTGATTGATTTCCTGATTCAACAAAATCCATCTAACAAAGACAACCAAACAAAGATCTATGATGAGATAAAAAAATAATATGCTAATTAAATATGATTAATGATGATAATTAGCCAGGTCGAATCGAGGAAATTTGGCTTAATGATTTTTCAGCTAATGATTTCGTCGGCCGCTTTTAATGTGTTTGTATTGCTTTGTGTTGGTTTCTAGGAAAACACATGGAATGATGCAAAAGTGCGGAATTTTCGATAAACATGCAGGTTCGTGACTTTGTTAACGGCATTAATAGTGTATTATTCAGCGAGTGAGAAATAGTGGCTATAACTCACGAGAATAAAGTTTACGTCAGAGTACACTAAAATAACTGTACTCTGGTTTACGTGATCATCTGAGTGAGTAATAGCCATTTCCCGCAACTAGAATACTATACTTTTTCTATGATTATTCAATAATTGAAGGGAACTTTGCAATATGTAATTTCGTTTGGCACTTTTTGACATCTGTACTTAAAGTGAGGTTGGGTTGTTAACACAATGACTATAAAACAAGTATGGACGGTCAAATGGGCTGTTTCAAAATTATGGATTTGAAGGTTGACAACTTGTTGAATTTTCTGATTGGCTCTTAAACAGTGGAGTAATGACATTAGATCATTTCATTGGTTGAGAACAATTAAGTAGTGTAAAAAAAGTCACTGGTATAAGTAACCAGACACATTAACCAATAGAAAGTGGATGTATAATACATCTTTTATTGAATAGTCATAGAAAAATACAATTTTTGTTATTGATTTGATAAATTATTTGCCTAATACTGGAAAAACTAATAAGTAAAATGAATCCAAACCGTTTGTCACTCAACACCTGAATAAGCTCCGTGTGATTTTAATATGTAGTTTTACGACCCGATTCGTCATGCATTAAAGTTTACCATTACAAGACCACACATGACGTTGGAAACGGGTCAAAAAAATATGGCATCGTGAGATTACCAACTCTCTTGCCATTTATGGGGAATTTTGAAGTCATTTTTTCAATCACGAAAACTCTAACTGATTCTCATTGGGTGGTGTTCACGAAACTAATGAAGGCATTTACTGAAAAATGTCTCATACTATAGTTGCATTTCGAAAAATTCCTCATTTTGTTTAACAACGATACAAAAACACCGTACTATTTCGCAAAGAAAAGTCAGCTTCAAGCAGTTAACCTTCACACCCTCTTGAAAGTCCCTTGAAATATAAATTTCCTGCTCCGCAGCAGCTGAAACTTCCGGCAAGCTGCCAAGAAAAGGCAAACCGACAAAAAACGCAACCGTCGAGAGAATTTCTTTCGACCCTAACCTTTCTCACGTGGCGTCACGGCACGTGCACTTTCGCTATCGCAAGGCGTCCCGACGCCGAGCGTCAAGGTCGCCAAGCGACGGCCCTTCGCGGATCGGAAGTGTCCCATTCTTTCTTCGGCTTGTTGCGTTTCGAGCGTGCTTTTATTTTTGACGTTTTTCTATTTCTCAGCCGTTTAAATTTGGTTCAATATGACCAACAAGTAGTAACACTCATAATGTGTTGATAGAAATAATCAAAAAATAGAAAAGTGCTGAATATTGACAGTTCATTTTTTATTTAAAGTTACAGTGACAGATCAAAATTGTAGGTTAAAGGTTGGCAAACATGTTCTTTCACGATAGTCATAAATTGAACTGTGATTCACTTTATTTTGCTATGTTCAAAATGTATTTGATTTGATAGAACAAAACTTTCGAGCATAGACAGTGATGATAATTCTGAAATTGATGCTAAAAATCCTTCTTTAATCGAGAAAATGGAGTTTATAATCAAATATTTTATCATTTCATTTCAGTCAGCGAGCACTTTATGACATTTTTTTTTTTGCCAACATTCAACCTCCAATTTTGATCTGTCACTGTGACTTTAAATAAAAAATGAACTGTATGTACAAATATTATGAAAATCATGGGTCGAGCTCAAACAAACTCCTCACTAGCCAATGGCGTACGTACGGGGGGGTTAGAGAGGGTGTGTACCCCCTACAGAACTTGATCAAGTGTGCGTGCTACTCAAGAATCTAAAAACTAATATGATTGACAATATGGCAATGTTTAACTCCGGTGACATGAATATGTCAAAATTGTCTGCATTAAATCATTGTTGGGCTGTCACTTGTCATTTTTCATTACCTGCTGTCGCGGCGCAGTTTTACTAGTAAGTAGTAGAAAAAAACGGTTTTTCATTAATTACTCAAAAACTAATTACTGATTTTGACCAAATTTGGCACGCTCATTTGTCGCCGTAATGATCTTTCTACTCTCTCTTTTTTGTAATTCAAATAAAACTACTCATTTCATCAAATTGATATTTATAGATGAAAATATGGTACGCGACTGCTTTCTTGTAGAGTTTCAATTTTTTTCAAATAAAGCAATCAAACATGTTGCTTTTTTTACTTCTTGCTTTTTTATGTATCTGGCTTCGTTTTCAAGATAAAAATTAAAAACCGTTTCCTTGCAAGTCCCTTGACAGGTTGCCTGTGGACCTCATTAAAGCAGGGCAACGGTTTATCTTGAAAACGAATCTAGATACAGAAAAAAACTGAAAAGACAAAAAAGCTGCATTTTCGATTTTTTGACGTGAAAAAAAAAATCTTCAAAAAAGCAGTGGCGTACTATAATTTTACCTTTAAATATCAGTTAGATTACTCTCTGGGACGCCACTGGAATGGCTGATTTCTTACCCTTATGAAGACAAATAATCCTGCCAAATATTGTCAAAATCAATCGAAAGATTTTTGAGTAATTATTAAAAAAAAATCTGAAGAGAGCACAGTGTCCCAGTTTTTGCAGGGAAACGGTTTTTGATTTTTATCTTAAAAACAAAGCTGGATACAGAAGATACTAAAAAGACAAAAAAGCAACATCTTCAATTACTTAAAATAATAAAATCTTCAACAGCAGTGGTCTATAGATATCAATTGGATGACCCGCGGGGACGCTACTGGAAAGAATAATTTTATGTTAATTACACAAAAGAAAGTGTGTGTGTGTCAAGAAAATGAACATATTTCCGTTTGTGACGTGTGAAAAAGTGAATTTGTTTTTTGAGATGTCACTTTTCTTGTGCATAGATATGTTAATCTGAGAGAAAAGCTTCATTTTGGGCTAGTAAATATGTCCTTGAAATTTCCGTACTCAATTTTGAAACACCCGGTGTAATCATTTCGTTTTATACTTTCCCCGTATGTTCAAAAGTACCCATACAACGTAATCAATTTGATATGAGTAATATCTCAGACAGCACTCACCCGACGTATAGTGGACGTACATATTTAGTCCATATCATGTCCAGTACTGGACCTCAATGATAGACGTCCAGTGAACGTGGAAAAACTAAGCATGCATGGCATGAGCAAAAATAAGCTTTCCTTGAAAGTTTCAGGAAAAATAAACGTGTAACTGAATAGAAAAAGATGATCTGAAAATAACAATGAGACGTGGAATGGGAAAAAACATCGAAAGTGATTTTGTTTACTCATATTTTTCACTGAAAACTTTCAAAAACATCAAGGAGGATGATTTTGATCTGTGAGGAAAAATAATCTATAAGAAAATTTGGAGGTGGCGAGTACTCAAATTTGATAAAAAAAATTAAACAAACATGCAAAAAAATCACATTCAAATATTGTCGTGTAGTGTAAAAGAACCTCTCGAATACATATATTATGGCAACTTATCCAAAATTTTATGAAAACTTTTAAAAAAATCATGTGCAGCATCGTACAAGTGGCAGAAGTGAAACTTCTTCCAAACTAGAGAGTGAGAAAAATTTGAGTTGAGAGCGAGAGAGAGAGAGAGGGAGAAAAAGAGAGAAAGGAATAATTTAAGAAAACTATCCAAACCTATGTCATTTTTTTTAAATCAAATCCTAAATAGAACCTACATGCCTAATTTGAACAATATCCTGCGGAAAATAACAAAATTATGTCAACATAACCTCACTTGATGAATTTTAGTTGAATTTCTTGAAATATAATATATAATAGTACAACATTTTTGTAACAAATATTCGACCCTTTCTTATTTCCACGCACGTCAAACAGCTTTGACAAGAAAAATTACCTTGGCAACATTGCACAGGCCACACCACAAGAACGCACCCACTACAGTCCCGTCAAAGTGCCAACGTCTACCATCATCAGTCTTTCATTAACCACTCGTTTGACATGTCAAAACCTTGTTAAAACTTAACCATGATTTTGCTTTTAATAAAAAAACTATCAATCACTTTTTAGCTCTTTTTCTACTGAAATCATTGTATTGTCATCGTTTCTTGACAAGTGTGCAAAGTTTCGAATCAATCTGGGCATTTGAAGTAACTAAAAGTCGATTTCCAAGATTCCGTTCAGTTCCTTGTCATTCTCACTATTATTATAAAAATTACCACGACGCCGCAAAAGAAGTCTCACTTCAAAAAATTGTAAAGGGGTTAATATATCCAGATGTAAACGCAGTCAAACTTCATGCGCCAATGGCTATTGTGTTATGGTAATTCGTATTACGTACTTTCTTAAATTGTCGTTAACAATGTTGACATAATTTCAACTTAACTAGTGTTAAGTAGAATAAATTACCAGTGAATAAAAATCTTTGTATGGCTTTAGCGTTCTATAAAAATAATGCGATGCTAAAAATACTCAATTAGAAAATTGTCGCTTGCTTTAAATTTCAGATTTAATTGATCAGTATTCAACGTCATTTGATTGAGTCAAACAAACAAATCTATCGTCTGTTTATTTTAGGGAGGATAATAAACCAAAACGTCAAAATGATTGATAATGGCAACGTTGCTTAAACTGATCAGCTGTCAAAAACGCATCAATGCCAACGTTGCCAGGTATATATTAAACTTTTGAATCTTCATCTTGACCTTGAAACTGATGTGAAGGTCAGTTGAAGGTTTTCGTACTAAATCATATTTGAAAGCATCTAAAAAGAAATTGAAAGTTGCGGCAATATGACCTTCGATTTTGTCATGGTCATTTGAAGGTCATCAAATTTTTTACTTTGTAAGATGAAAGAATTGTTTCAGTTTTTTGATTTGTCTGAAAATCATCAAGTTGAAGGTGAGGTTGTATAGGTCAATTGAAGGTTGCCGTTCTAATCAATATAAAGAACAAAAAATTAAAATATGAGAAACAAGGCCCATGACCTGTGTAGTATCTAGGTTATTTGAAGCTATGACTTTCATTTCTATCAAGGTCGCTTGAAGGTTAACTGGCTATATTTCAAAAACTAATGCGTTTAGAGACATTGTTTGAATTTGAAAGTTTCACAATTCTTCATGTATGTATGGTATTGTATTTATTCAAACACCCTGTATATTAAAGCCAAAATAATCCAAGCAATTACACTGAGTTAAAACTGAAATCCTCACCCTTGCTTTTCCCCTTCATAAAGAAAACAAAACCAGCTGACTTTAATGAACATAATCTCGACCCCTGGCTTCCTCTCTTCATTCTTCATCGCTTTTGTTTCGATCACGCACAATTTTCGATTCTTTCCAGCGCGGCGCACGACTCTTTTCAAGGGCAATTTAATCGAGTGAAAAAAAAATGGGGGGCTGGTTTTATGCTAAATGAATTGGCACGATATGCCGCTTTTATTAATTAAAATTTTGGGCGCTCCGTGACCTTACAATAGTCTCGATTGGCGGGTGGGAATTGGGTTTTTTGTCACGCGCCTAGTTATGATTGAATCGGGGAATTGTTTTTCGAATGTCATGGCTTTGGTCACGAAGGAATTTTGGTTATTGATAGATGTTGAGTTTAGGTATATCAATTTATTTTGTAAAATTGGAATTGAAAGACAAATTGTTTAGAAAAAACTTGTAGGCGACAAAAATTAAAACTTGTATTGGATGGAGTTGCGGTTTCGAATATTATTAAAATGGTATCTCTAAGAGAAAAATGTTCATGTTTATTCTATAAAACAACTTTTATTTGAATCACGGTTTATGGTATAGTCACTATCGAATTTTATCTAGCGTCATTTTTCTTTATAACCCCGGAGTGAACACTGTCAAGTATATCTTAAAAGTGGTACATCTGATGAGAGAAAAAAATATCCTAATAAATTTTTTAGATAATCAAATAGAGAACAACTTTTATTTGAATAGTTTTTTGATTGGGATTACCTTTCTTCTTTTGGGAATATAGTTTTTTTTTATAAGAAACTTGTCACCGTTTCTAATTTCTAGTTTTTTCCGATACATCATGTATATTTTCCGGTGATTTTGGATACGAATTTGATGCTGAATCTATTGGTGAAAATGTCAAGACTCTATTACCTCTGGTTTTGGAAATAAAACTTTTTTAATAAGAAACTTTTCACCATTTGTAATTTCAAGTCAACTTTTTTCTTTTTTTTTCCGACACACCCTGTATATTTTTCCGATGACTTTGGATAAAGATTTGACGCCAAATCGATAGGTGAATATGTCAAGACTCTATCTCCCCCAGTTTGGGAATATACAGGCTGTTTATCAATTGAATGCGGATACTTGAGGATGATCAATCCTTGGATGATTTCAAGACGAAAAGTTCATATGGACATAGGTCCACAAGAACCTAGATTTTAAAAAAATACATATAATTTTTGAAATTTGTTACACGTCTTCTATGCATCAATGCATGGGAATGTTAGAGAGGGCGCCACTGATTTAAAAATATTTGAAGACACAGCAGGTCGTGAATGCAATCAAGTAGATTTAATTTTTATGCGAAAACCATACGCCGGACGAAAAAAAAATCAAGAGAACAAATTGGCTCATAAATAAATAGAGATTTCAATAATTTTTATTTTGAAAGGAAGCAGTGGTGTACAAGTTTTTTCTCCAAAAATATTGAGTACAAAACCCGTACGGACGCCACTGGTAAATAATAAAATTGTTTGCACATCACAAAATGCATATTGATGCATAAAAACGTGTACCAAATTCCATCAAGATATCTGGAATAGTATCAAAGTAATTATAGAAAAATCATTCATTTTTTAAAATTTCAACACCCTGTATCTTGAAAATTAGGCTCTTGCGGACCTATGTCCATATGAACTTTTAGTCTTCAAGGACTATCACCTTTGAGTATCGGCATCCAATTAATAAACACCCTGTATATTTTTTTTGACAAGAAACCTTTCACCATTTCCTAATTTCAAATCAACTTTTCTCAATTTTTTTCCGACACATCCTGTATACTTTCCAGGTGATTTAGAATGAAAATTGGATGCTAAATCGATTGATGAAAATGGCAAGACTCTATCTCGATGAACCCTGTATTCCTTTCTGGTGATTTTGAATAAAAATTCAATGCTAGGATTGGTGAAAATGGCAAGACTCTATCTCCCCTAGATTTGGAAATATATTTTTTTTTAATAAAAAACTTTTCATCATTTCTAATTTCAATTCAATTTCACTCGATTTTTTCCCGACACACCCTGTGTATTCTGGTGTTTTTGAAAAAAAAAATTGATAAATCGATTGGTGAAAATTTCAAAAATCTATCTCCTCTAGTTTAAGAAATATAATGTTTCATCTATTCAAAAAACTCACCAACATAGATACAAAAAAAAAGTTTAAACACTTGTTTAACAATGTGCATAACATTTTCAAAATTCAAGCAAATAAAGAATTCGATGGAATCTAAACAATTAAATAAGTTTTTAAACATTTTGACATAATTTTGAATGCTTCGAATGCATATCCAAAAAAATCACTTCAAAGACTGTTTAACGATACCCTAAACATCTAAAAAATTCAATAAAATTGTTTTGAATGGAATTCAATGAGATCAAGACAAACAACAAATCAAAAAGTCTTACAAAATTTCAACATAATTTGCATGTTTTTAACGCATACTCAAAAAATAGACACGAACCTTCAAGATTGCGGTAAAAAATAAATAAAAGTCAATTCAAAGAAATGTTAAAAACAAAGAATTCAATGAGATAATACAAATTAGAGTCTTTAAACATATGAGAACAACTTTTATTTAAAGAGTTTTTGGATTGGAGTTACGATTTTTGATATAAACGGTGTCAATTTTTGTCTGAGGAAATCACTCCTCATAACCAATGAGTGTAGACTTTCAACAATATTTTGGAAGTGATACCTCTGAAAGAAAAAATCTTTAAATCAAACTTGTAGAGAATCAAATAGAGAACGCATTCTATTTGAAAAGTTTTTTGATTAGAGTTTAATCAATTCATTTAATCAACAATATGCTTACGATGCTTTTCTATCGCCACATATATCAAATATCAAGTTGATAACACCTGTTGGGGCATTTTATTTCAAAATAAAATGGCACAAAAACCTCGGCACGAGTCCGCTGTCAACTCGATGAAAATTAAGTATGAGTTAAAGCGAAAGATCGAGATAATCCTCGAACTCGAAAAGCAATGAAAGTACGGTTTGCACCTCCGAACAGACGAACAAAAAGGAGACGAAAGAAAATAAACATCGTGTAGACCAGTCAAAACGGCATTAGATCAGTTAATATTCTTATGAAAGAATGAGAAAGGTTGGATATTATATTTCGATTTTACTGTACTAAAAGCTGAAGCTAAAGCGAAGAAAAAGCACATTTATTTTTACCGGATCTGTTGGTGGCGGCTGCAGGCTGAAGTTTTGAAGTTTTGTTTTTCTTTTTTGGCCTTGGCTTGGAAATTGGATCAGTGAGAAAATTTCAGTTTTCAGTGTTTTTTGACGATTATTATTTTGATCACAATGTCAGGTTATAATTAACGAAATAAACGCACTCAATGACATAATGAATCATTCTTTATTTAGAACAGTTTGTATACCGCTCAGATTCGAGTAATGTTATTTTGTAATTATGCTCATTGTTAACGGACTTATTTATGGCTTCATTTATAGTCAAGACACCCGATAGGAATTAATTTCCAACAAAAATGGTGTCAAAATCCTACCTGTTAAAGTTAAAATCCGGAAAAACATCGTATTTTACATATTGAGCAGCTGTTTGGAGATGTCTCTCTATGCGGAATTTATTGGTCAAATTTGCAATAACGCAGTTTGTTGTGTTGATGCAATTAAAAGCCATTTTATTTAAAGGAAAACATTGCGGCTTCGAGAACAATCGCTTAATCTCTTCCAAAGTGTATTTCGCTAAGTAAATTGTCCGGCTAAGTTGAGGGAAAAGCCGCAAATGGACTTGAAGTTCCAACGAATAAAATACGAAGTTGGGGAGTTGAGCGGAATTGTTAGTTTCAAAGAAGCGGGCTTTGAATGGATGAAATTGGCCGGGGAAAAGGAGTTCGACGAGATCAAATGTCTGGAGTTTATTTCAGTATTGACTACAAGGTTTATCTGAAGTTTTTTTTTCTGATACCAAATTAGATAGCGATTAATTATATCAGGAAATGTAACTCCTATAAAAAATTATGTTTATAATATATCGTCAGAAGTCGTAGGTCATAGAAAAAGATGAAGTCAGACTAAATTTGACAGCGTTTGAATCAAAAATCGTAACCCACAAGATTTATCCAAAGAATTTTTTTCTGAGAGGTACCACGTTCAAGATATCGTTAAAAGCCTACGTTCCTAGGTTAAAGGGAGTGATGGCGTCAGTAAAAATTTCAAAGTGATTATATCAAAATGCCAAACTCGAATTGAAAAACTATTCAGATAAAAGTTGTTCTTTGGTTAATTATCTACAAGATTTGTTCGAAAGATTTTTTTCTCAGCGGTACTACTTTCAAGATATCGATACAAGTCTATGCTCCTAGGTTGAGGGTACTGAGGGTAGTAATGACGTTAAACTTTGATAGCGTTTATATCGAAAGTCAAAACTCCAATAAAAAATTATTTAAATAAAACTTGTTATTTTATTGATTGTCTACAAAGTTTGCTTGAACTATTTCTTTCTCAGCGGTACTACTTTCAAGATATTGTTGAAAGTCTACACTCCTTTGTTATAGGAGAAATTTGGCAGCGTTTGTATTGAAAATCATAAATCCAATAGAAAAGCTTTTTCCAAAAAAAAAGTTCTCCATTTTCCAAATACAAATGAAATTGGAGTGGCATGGAAGTGTCTGGAAAGATCCAGGTTTGTAGGGCTTAACCTGGAAGACGTCACCAAAGTGGACCTGGTTGCAGAAATGGATGAGGAATATTCCGAGATGTTTCTAGAACTGTCTTTGAGTTGTGGAAGATTGCTCTACTTCAGTACTCCAAGCTGAAAAAGGAAGACCGAGCCTCCAACAACACACGTAAATCCACCAATAAATGTTTTTAAGGAAACCTAAAGGATTTGACACAAGAAAGAAGATTCATGAGGATAAATCTATATAGACAGCAGTGATAAGATTGAAAGTGAAGTAGGGCTTTTCGAGTGGTGAGAAGATTTCCTATTTTATCAGAAAACCACGCCAGAGAATTTGACTCATCCCATCTGGTAATTTTGTCGAATCCCTCTCTGTAGAGGGTCGGGAGGACCAACAGTTTAACGTCTTTTCCGAAAAACCTCTTAAAACCAAATTCCAAATTTTTACGTCGTCGTTGGCCGACCCAGGATTCGATCCTGGGACCAGATAAGTGTGTAGTCGATGCACTAACCACTGCGCCACACTGCCGATATGAAAAAATCATAGGTTGTCTCATGTCAAGTTTTGACATAGAATGAGGTGTACTATGTGGTTGGGATTGCTTTGTGTGTAGATGAACTGATAGGTATATTTTTCTTGTATGATCAAAGTAAGACACAGTTAGGTATATGCAGCAAAAATGTATCTCCTCATTGAATCAGATCTTTTGCACATAATATGGCAACATCCAAGGTTTAGTTGGATATAGTAGACAGAAGTGGAACGGACCAGTCTTTACCCAGCGATTCCTCTCTTGAGGCCAGATTATCAAATTTCATGGCTTCGACGACGACAATTAATATTGCGGAATGTATCCAAATCTATGCGTATCCTTGACAACGCAGCAGCTAACCCTCTAATATAAGAATACTGAGATCCGACATCCGACCGAACATAATATTACACGGTTTACCAAGCCACACAAAACCTACGTCTCCTGCAAGTTCTGAGTTGACTGAGCGCAACCCATTACCACGCGTCGCCATGGCAACCGACATATGCCGAAGATGTTGCCGCGAAAACATTGGGTAAAACAAATTTCCCAGAATCCCCCTCCAACTGACAATATACCTCGACTAAAAATTATGGGAACTAAAGCAGCTATTGTGGCACTCATCATTTAGGCTACAGCCAGACAGCCTGGAACCTGGAACATATATAGCCTCGATAGCTATTTTTCGAGTCCATCCACTGTAATCTCGCGATGAGGAGAGGGACAGTTTTGACTTTTGTTTTCAACAGAGTTAGCATTGCAGACGTCTACCAAAAACACTCAATCTCGCAAACCTCCCAAAGAAAACTTCTAACTAACTAACCCAAGTAGCACGATACAGACAATTTGGATTTGTTGTAGGTTTAAACAGTTTTATTGTGGTTAATAAGAAGATAGAGTAGTTTTAAAGTGGCTCTGTAAATATACTGTTGGCTTTTAAAAACTGTTTAGCATTTAAAACTGGTTTTAAGAAATCTAACAATATAAACACTATAAACTTTATTGAAGTTTTGAAGTGTCCTAGTTTCCTTAAAAGTACTTTGGCTTTAAGAAACTTATGATTTGCTTGGTTTTTTCACGTTCTTCATTGTGACTTTATAGTTTTGAAGTAGTTTTTGTTAGTTTAGTTGATAAATACTTTTATTTCAGGATTATTTTCTCAGTGAAAAATACACTTCAAAACTGACTGGGAAAATGGGCACCAAAAATCGTCACTGCCTCCTGGTATCTGTAGGATTTTCTTCATCCACTCAATAGAATACAAAAATCAACCTGGCAACGTCACCCACTGTCAAAATTATACAAATCACATAAAGCAACGTTGCCGTAGTTAAAAAAACTCTTCAACATTCCATGAGATAATTCCAATTCATCAATATTCTTATGTGACAATAAATCAGAAAATGTCGATAAACTAATTGCAAACTAGTTATGTTATTAGACTACAAGTATTAAAAAACTGATCGTAATGATGCGTGAAATCAATTGCGATTGATTTACGTCAAATGGGAAAATGTTTGGTGTCATTGACTGTCATGTTTGATCAAAATAAATTAAATGATAGATATATTATTATATGGAGTCTGATGTCGTCAGTCAGCTACAAAATGACAACATTGTAGCTGTCCTTGACGACAACTTGTACATCAAAAACAAGTCTAGCCAAAAATTGACCTCTTAACGAACCCACATTCTTCCAGGACTAATTCTTCAATTTGTCTATCAGTCATTTATGTATAATTCCATCTCTTTTTTCGCTATTCGGCGTTAATTAGTCCAGACGCATGTTCAAGGGCGATTTTTTCAATTTCGAGACTTTTGTACAACAATTGGAAAATTATTCGCAGCGGCATGGCAGCATAAATCGTACATTAGAGGAAATTTTACATAAATAATGGAGTTAAAAGGGGAAATAATAGCTATTTAGAGTGTCTGCCGATAGCAAATATTCATGTTCACCATGCTGATCTGATATTTGGGTAAATAGCAAAAGCCGCTTGTGACGATTTTCGATGTGAATTATGTGGGAGTTACGGATCATTAACTAAAGATAAGATATTTGCGGATTTATGGATGGTGAATTAGTGTCGGTTCGACACTTTCCGGCGATCATGTGCGGGAAAAAACTGTTATAAAACGAGTTATATATAGTGTTGTAGGGCATGCGCGTGAAACATCAACCCTTCTATATTAATTTTTATCATCTGCTTCCCATCCTTCTTTTTTTTTATTTTAACATTCGACATAATATCCTGATAAAGAGAATGATATTTGTTTCCTTTTTCAAAAACTCACGTTTTTCAAGAACCATTGAAAATTGAGGTTCCAAAATTTTCACTGATAATGTATCACGGACTTTAATACAGAATAATATTTTTTGATTAATTCGTTAATTTTAATCAATGATTTACTCAATTTTTCTTTGTTATATAATAAACAGTGTCATCATTTTTAAAATGTTAATGTTACAAATAGAACGCGGAAAACATTTTTTTTTAAAATTTTGTATACGAACACAAACACGCATATATTGCAATAAAAAATTCTTCAGTGATTGTTGCCAAAAACTCATTTAATAACCATTTACGTATACGTGTGCCAGATTTCAAGTTGATATCGCTTTCCATGCGACCTGTAACAAACCAGAAACATAAGAGGAATTTAAAACAAAATTGTAGAGAAAAATCAGATTTGAAAACAAAAAATATATATACCCTACAAAGAAAAGTATAAAAAGAATATCAAAGAATATGATTCAAGCTTTTTTGTATTATTCATATATTTCACCATATACAGGAACTGTTTTTCAATTAGATCATTTTCTTTTTAATTATCAATTTAGTCAAGAAATTCTTATCAATAACTTTATTTTTGTTTTTTTTTACCCTTCAAGTTGAATCAAGTCTTTATTCACTATAAATATGATTTTAATTTCTTCATTTTAATTCTGATAAGGTACATACAATCTATTTTAGAACATGTTCAATAATTGTGAATGTTTGTTATATTTATTCATTTATCTAATTAGAATTCGAATTTGTTATGTATTACACCATCGATTAATGTAACCTGTATAGCATTTTGCTAAATAAAGATATTATTATTCATATTATTATTATTTCTATCTTTGCCACCCTTAGCCGATTTCTTTTTTTGCTACTGATGATTTAGTAGTAAATTGTTTCCAATTATTATTCACTTGTGAGAAAATAAGCTGCAAAAGTCCATGTAAAAAATCGCCTAATAATTTGTACAACACCAAAATGGAAAAAAAAAATCAAAGAATGATAATTTATAACATAACATCTACAAGAGTACTACTATGTATTTATTATAAAAAAAAACATGAAATAACCTTTAAATAACGTCCACATCATTTTATTATGAAAATTGGAGAATAAACAATAAAAACAAAGTAACCAAAAAAAGAAAAAAAATTATTTATAAAACCTTCAAGGGGTAAGAGTAATGGGAAGAATAACCAAGCAATTAAAAATTCAAATCAATAAAATCTATAATATACAATATTAGAGAATAAATCCCTGATCATAATCAAGAAAATAAAAAATTATGTGAGAACCTGGGTATCAAATTAAAAAAAGCATTTCTTAAATTGAAGGAGAATTAAAAAAACGGAATTTGGATGTAAGGATCAACATATACTCTTGAACTCCCCATCTTTTCAGTATAAAAAATAAAACAGCAAATCAGAAAGTGACAATAAAATCAATTTCTAAAACGACAGGGGAGGGAGTAATAGGAAAAACCTTCATCATTTTAGTATATAAAATGGAAAAATGTATTAAATAAATTAATAAAAACCGAGTAAAACAGATTTACAAGGGAAAAATAATACGAAAACTAATTACATACAGAAAAAGCTAATGGTTAAATGCGAATGAAAGACTAAAAAGCAGAAAGAGACCCATTTATAAAATCTACAAGTTTTTTTATAACTACATAATCAATTCTTAATACATATTTATATATTTATTGACTTAAAAAGTATAATACGAAGAACTAACGGAATGTAAAAGATAATAAAATCAAAAATGATCCTTGGAAAATGTTTTTATCATTCCAGAATAAAATGGTAAAATATGAAAAATCATCTAGGAAAAAAATTAAAATACCGCTCATAAAACTAACGATGAAAAAAGTAATTCAAGGATCAATAAAAAACTTGAAGATTAAATAATCAAAAATAAAGTTAGAAAAGTTCGTTTATAAATCCACTAGAAAAAAAAATCTACGAGGAAAAGAATAATACGAAGAAAAATCAGAAGTTTGAAAGGGGAAAATAAAAAAATATCCTTGAAAATGCCCTCAGCTTCTCAAAAATGAAAAAATATAGTGCTTTGCTATATGAAAATTTTTAACATGCATTCATCGTTTTAGTATAAAAATAGCAGAGGGGTATTTATAAAATCTATCAGAAAAAAAATACAAGAATTCAAGTGAAATCAATAGATAATGAGCTGATAATTGAGAAAAATACAATAAAGAACTAAACAGTGAAAGAAGAAATACCTTCTCAAAGCATTTGACTACCATCCCAAATACCCAGAACGATATCGTAAAGAGAAAAATATTCAGTTATTTATACGCCATAATAATTGTGCAGCCATTACAATAAGGTGTGTTTTAATGGCTACTCATAATTTTTTACCCACGCACACTTTTCATATTTATTTATAGATACAATAAAATTAATTAATAATAGCTCTGCTAATAAACACGGCGCACTAAAGAAAAATAATTATCGAAAGATTTAATTTCGCCTTAAATAAATCAGAGAATTTTGAGACGCGCCATTTGGTACGTTTGTTTAGAGAAACTGAGGGGTTCTTGATTTAATATTTGGAATTGGAATATATTTTGAGATTTTTCCAAATATTTTTCAATATTTCCTTCACTTGATTTATTAGTTTTGTTTTTTCATTTTCAGTTAATCTTTTCTAGATTTTACTTGAACTTCCTCTTTTTGGGTTGGTTCTGAAATTTTGTATCTTCTTTAATAATTTTAAAACAATATTTTTCTCATTGTTTTGTATAATTTGGTTGATGTAGGTAGGTGTTTTTCCCTAGAAAATTGAAGAAAACTCCCTTTGAAATTAATCTTGTTGATAGGGACCTCATTTTCCTTGTTATGTCAGGAACCACCTGGAATTGAGGTGTTGCAGTGGTACCACGTGAAAGAGGAGAAAACTTCCTATAACAATATGGGAAGATTACCAAAAGTTGCTTGGAAAATTGTGAAGAGAATTCGCTTTGAAAATACTCTTGTTGAGGAACCTCATTTTCCTTGTTATAGCAGAAGAACCACCAGAAATTGTCGTAATGCAGTGGTACCACGTAAAAGAGAAGGAAATTTCCTATAATAACATAGGAAAATTATCAATACTTGGAAAGTTCACTTTGAAAATAAGCGTGTTGATAGGGACCTCATTATCCTTGTTATATCAGGAGAACCACTAGGAATTGAGGTGTTCCAGTGGTACCACGTGAATGAGCAGGAAATTTCTTATAACAATATGGGAAAATCACCAGAACCTCCATGGAAAATCGTGAAGAAAATTCGCTTTGAAAATGATCTTGTTGATAGGGACCTCATTTTCCTTGTTATAGCAGAAGAACCACCAGAAATTGTCGTAATGCAGTGGTACCACGTAAAAGAGAAGGAAATTTCCTATAATAACATAGGAAAATTATCAATACTTGGAAAGTTCACTTTGAAAATAAGCTTGTTGATAGGGACCTCATTATCCTTGTTATATCAGGAGAACCACTAGGAATTGAGGTGTTCCAGTGGTACCACGTGAATGAGCAGGAAATTTCTTATAACAATATGGGAAAATCACCAGAACCTCCATGGAAAATCGTGAAGAAAATTCGCTTTGAAAATGATCTTGTTGATAGGGACCTCATTTTCCTTGATATAGCAGGAGAACCACCAGGAATTGAGGTAATGCAGTGGTACCACGTAAAAGAGAAGGACATTTCCTAAAATAACAAGGGAAAATTATCAAAACGTCCTTGGCAAATTGTTAAGAAAATTCACTTTGAAATTAATTTTGTTACTATGAACATCATTATCATTGTTATAGCAGGAGAACCTTTTGGATGAGAGGTGTTACAGTGACACCACGTAAAAGAGGAGGAAATTTCCTATAAATAACAATATGGAAAAATTACCAAAACTTCCTCGGACAATTGTCAAGCAAATTCACTTTAAATTTAATCATTTGTTACATCAGGAGAACCACCTATCTGATACCTAACCGGAAGCCTATCAAGAAGCAACCAAATCCAACTTAAACCTAATCAAACCCCCAATTAAGGCTAAAGATAGCTATCGGGCATTGCGCCTATCCAAGAAACGCGATACTTTCATTATTAAAAATTCATTGGGGCTCATTTTTGATAATGTGAGGCTCACCGAAAATCCGCTCTGGAATAATTAAGCAAATAAACTAATGAACCACAATTACGGTTTCTTGTTTACGTCTTTAATGGCGCAATTCCAGCGATAATGATCTGATTTATCATCATTGAAGTATTTTTTTTAATTCCTTTGCCCCCGTAATAATAATAATTATAAACAGATCAAGCATTTGAGATTCAATTCTCTACGTCTTGTTAAAGTACATCATTTGATCCGCTATGCTGATTACACGATTTACGTAATGGTAATAACGTTTTCTAATTTTTGGGTAATTAGGAACCAAGGAAATTGGAAAAAGTTTGATTATATCATTGGGGTAATTATTCATTGCGGTGAATTAAAAAAAAAATGATGATTAATGGTTGTTTGGTGTAAAGAGGATTCATTTCACTTGTACTGTAATATCTTAAGCATTATTTGATAATTAATGCGATTTTCTTAGTTTGCGGATGTGGTGGTTTCAAGGGGGAATTCCAAAAATTGATTTCTAGATGATGATGCAAATTGTATTCAATTTATCTGATTGATTTGATTGGAAATTTTCCAAAAAACCAGATGCACACTACAATAAAATAAAATCTACACTGTTTCTGCCCTGTACAATATCATTAAAAAAATCATTACATCATCTCATCAAGACCAGTCCATGCACTTAAAACACCTTGAGTTTAACAATCAAATTATACGGGGCCAATTTTCCTAGTCATCTTTTTTAATGTGTCGGATAACAATTAAAAGTATTAGGCATTATTTGGGCATGGAATTACTGTTACTAATTATTGATTTTGATTAACATTATTAGATAAGAGAAGAGAGGAATCCGTTATGCTGCCCCTACAATTTAAAAAAATAATATTGCAACTACTGTGACTAATACCAATTATTTTATATTTTTCGGATTTTATTAGACTAATTAGCGCACTTGAGTCGCTGGAGGAAATTGAGACATTTTTGGGATTTATATCTAGATTATTGCTCATGGTTGATAATATGGATGAAACAAGTATACGTCAGTAATTTTATTATTTTATATCTTTGTAGAATGTCAGATAATTTGCTAATTAACGCACCCAGGTGATGGGAAAATTTCGATTTAATTGGGAGTGTGGAATGTGTTTATGAAAGTGAATGGTACGAACATGGACGTAGTCTTGTTTAAAGTGGTTTTAGTCGATTTAAAAAAAATATATTTTATTTTATTTTTAAAAACAAACTACAAAAGAGGGTTAAGTTGGTTTATTTTCCTGAAGCCAGTTAAAATCATTAAAATAATTCTATCTGTGAAATTTCAACAGTTTTTTCAAATGGGACAACCTGTATTTGATGGCATTAATCGATTGCATTCTTTCTTCTGATTTCAAAAATATATTGTTGGGGATATTTTTGACAGATTTCAAGATATCATGCCTTTTAGCTCCCTTGGATGTCTAAACATTTTGATATCGTCGTATCCAATACATATAATTGAATAAAATGCATAATATCTCAAAATTTGACAGATAGAATACTTATTTTTTATCTAAAATTACAGAATCGCAAGGTTCAGGAAAAATACTCAAATTTTGGTGATTTAAACTGTCAATAATAACAAAAAGCTAGGAACAATCTCGATATCAACAAAATCTATAACGCTCTACGAAAACCGATGTTTTGAAAAAAAACACAACGGACAACCAAATTGACTGAATTGAAAATACGATGTCCACCTGTCACCGCGTGCTTCCAGTGTTGCCATATCACATCATATTTTACTTCCGTTTCGCAATTCACAATGAAACTTTGATTTGCAATTGGAAAACTGTTATAGTTGTTTCACTCTCCACACGTGTTATCACCCGTAGTCACACTTTGGCTTATACTCTTCTTTGAAAATAACTGTCGAATAAATCTGGATAATAATCTTTTGAAATTTTTGATTCAAAGATGTTTTGTCGGAATATTTTTTTTTTTGAGAAATGCCAAATCTTATATACTTACTTACGGGCTATCAAGGAAAAACTTTTTCAACATTCTCTCAATTATTCATATGAGTTGCATTGCATTATCATTTAGAATTTTGGATTTATGAATTTTTTTGTTGATCGTAGTTCGTCAAAAAAAAAAATAAAAATATATTCTCAATATTGCTTGGATTAAATTTTGGAAGTTTGAAGGAAACCTTCCCAACAACCTCTCAGATAACTCATTGCCATATAACTGGTTATATTCATTTTTTACTTTATTATTTATTGTTTAAGGGAACTATTGCTACTTAGTTTTTATTTTTTGTGTTTTTTTTTGTATAGCTGATTTGCTAAATAAACTATTATTTTAAAATTTATTTTATCAACTTTTATATATTCTCTGTTTAGGGGATAATTTTTTTAAAACTGTGCTTATTACAAAGATTTTGAATTCATTCTGGTTGATTTCTCTCTATTTTCCCAAATAACTAACTTTTTACAAACTTTTCTATTCAGAGAATTTTCATTTCCATATCGAATTTTCACATTCATTTTGAGCATTCATCTTTTTTCAAATCTTTTCTATTATGTTTTTTGCGCCTCGAAGTTTTTTAATACAAGTTTCCCCGACGCGCGACGTTTTTTTTTCGATTATTAATTTTTTTTTTTCAAATTTAGATACATGTTTGTTAGCACTTCATAATGATATCATTTTATCATGTAGACTTCATGCAGCTGAAGCTTAATAATTAAATGATTAATAATTACCATCGTTATCTTTCAAAAGTTTGAATGTATAGATTTTTTTGTTGATCGTTGTTCGTCAGAAAAATTTAAAAAAAAAATCTCAACTTTTTGGACTATCAAAAATAATCTGGTTGATTCAAAGTCAAAGGGTTGACACCCTGTCATATAACTCATATAGTTTGCATCGCATTATCTTTCAATATTTTGGTTTTATAGATTTTTTTGTTAAAGTTGAACAAAGTTCGAAAAAACTATTAGAACTAAAATAAAAAAGAAAAATTGGGGGACTTTCAAGAAGAAAATAGTTGAGTTACACGGTTGAAATTTTGAATAAACTCTTTCAATACACTACCGAATAGCTCATTTGATTTGCATTGCATTATCTTATAGAGTTTTGGATTTATTGATTCTTTTTCTCGTACGTAGTTTGTCAGAAAATTTAAAAAAATATATTCTCAATATTGCTTGAGTTGAATGGTTAAAGTTTGGAAGAAACCTTCCTTACAACTTCTCAGATAATTCATAAAATTTTTATTGCAATATTATTGTTTATATTTATTCTATATTTCAATATTTATTTCTTTTACCAATTTATGTAAATAATCCTTCATTCAGCTTTTTATTTGCTGTGTTATATAAGATGTTGTGTAATTATGGTTTAGGTGATTATCTTCATGTTTGTGAAGCTGATTTGCTAAATAAACGATTATTTATAATTTATTTTACAAGCTTTTATATATTCTCTGGCGAGAGGATCATTTTTTTAGTAATGTGCTTTTTACCAAAGATTTTTGACTTTATTCTAGTCATTTTTCAGTTTTTTACTCTTTTTTTTTATTTCTCTTTTTAGACAATTTTCTAAACATTTCCATCTTGACTTTCATTAACCTTTTCAATTTGTTCATCAGTTTTCATCTTCTTTCAAATCTTTTCTACACGTTTTATGTGCCTTGAAGTTATTTAATACATTGTTTTCCGGCAGTTAGGGACTTTTTCATCTACTATTATTAATAATTTTTTTATATTCAGGTGAACTTGATATTAGTATCATTTATTGTATAGTTTTCACGTAGCTCAAGCTTAATAATTTATCATTATCATTTTTCCAAATTTTTTAATTGATTGATAGATTTTTTTTGAAGTTAAATGTTGTTCAAAAAGCAAATTTAAAAATAAATATTCCAACTTTGCTGAATTTATCAAAAGCGATTTGGTTCTATTAAAAGGTTGACATTTTTTTGACACACACTCAAATAACTCATAGATTTTTTTGTTGATCGTCATAGTTCGTGAAGAACATTTAAAAAAATATTCTTAAATGTGGTGGATTCTTAGTGGATTAAAAAGTTAAAATTTTGAAAAAAAAATCTTCACACTCTCTCAAATAAGTCATAATATATTATGTTATTTGCATTGCACTATTTCAATAATTTGAATTTATAGACTATTTTATTGATCGTCGTAGTTTGTGGACTATCAAAGATGATTATCTTTGATAGTCCACAACCTACGTGGTGGAGTTAGGAGTTTGGGGGTTAAAATTTTGAAGAAACTATCTTGATAACTTCTCAAATAACTCAAATCAAGAAAATAAAAAAAACTCAAATTTAATGGACTCAAAAGAGTTATCTGGTTAAGTCGAGAGGTTAAAATTTTTGAGAAAACCCTCTTGTCACCTTCCCAAATAATTGTGCCATCTTTCAAAATTTTGATTAATGGATTTTTTTATTGATTGTCGTAGTTTGTCGAGAAAATTAAAACAAAAATACTCTGGACTTTGTTGGACTATCAGAAATGACTTGGTGGAGTTAGGGGGTTGAAATTTTGAGATACATTTATTGATACCTTATCAAATAACTCGTATAATTTGCCTTGCACTGTCTTTAAAAGTTTTTGATTTATAGATTTTTTTATTGATCGTCGTAGTTGATCAAGCAAAAAAAAAATGATGGACTCGAAAATAAACTGGTTAAGTTAGGAAGTTAAAATCTTGAGGAAACCCTCTTGACACCTTCCCAAATAACCATAAAATACGCATTGCATCAACTGTCAGAAGAAAAATAGATTCTTAACTTTGCTGGATTATCAAAAATAATCTGGTTGAATTAAAGGGATTAAATTTTGTGAAAATTTTCTTGACACCTACTCAAATGACTCATAGAATTTCCATTGCATTATCTTCCAAAATTTTGGATCTACAGATTTTTTTTAATGGAGTTCGAGAAAAAAATTGAAAAAAAAAATACTCCTTATCCTCGCGGACTATCAAAAATACTCTGGTTTGGTAAAAGGGTCAGTTTGAGTTAGTTTTGAGGAAATCTTGATTCTCTATTTAATACCTGATTCATATGATTTGTATTGCATTTTCTTTCGAAATTGTGTAATAATGACCTTTTTTAGGATCGTCAAAAAAAAAATATAATATATACTTTTAACTTTGGTGGACCATCAGTAAAAGAAATCTGGTCGAGTAAGAGTCATATTTTGTTGAAAATTAAAAAAATAATAATAATTCTCAAATTTCATGGTTTTTCAAAAATAATCTGGTTGAAATTTTGAGAAAACCTTGAAATTCACTCAAATAATAATCAAAATTTGCATTGCATTATCTTTTGAAATTTGAGACTAATGATTTTTTTTGTTGAACGTATTTCGAAAAAAAAAAAATATTTTCATCTTTGGCGTAGTCTCGAAAATAATCCGATTGAATAAGAGGGTTGAGATTTTGAGGGAACACTCTTGACAGCCTCCCAAATAACTCAAATGATGCATTACGTTATCTGTCAAACTTTTGAATTTATAGATTTTGTTTGTTTCTTATGAAAAAAAAATATTTCCAAATTTGGCGGACTATCAGAAATAATCTGGCCGAGTTAACATTTTCAATGTACGCTCATTACTATCTTCTGAATCAATCACTATAATTTGAATTGTATTATAATTACAAAATTTGGATTTTTAAAAAAATGGTTCGTCAAAAAAAAATCCGAATTTGCTTAGAGGGCTGAAATTTTGAAGAAACATTTTTGACACAATTCCAATAAACTTATATAGTTGTTATTCAATCATTCTTTAAAATTTTGGTTTTACCAAATATTTTGTTGAACGAAGTTCGTCAAGAAAATTTTACAAAAAAATTGGTAAATTTCTTAGTTCAACGGAAATATTCTGGTCGAGTTGACAAGTTGGAATTTTGAGAATACTCATGATATCCTTCCAAATATCACATCATTTGGATTCTATTATCTTGAAACATTTTGGATTTATAATTCGGCAAAAATAATGAGAAAAAGCACCCCCACTTTTGGTGGAATCCCAAAAATAACCTCGGTGAATTGAGGGGTGAAATTCGAAAAAAAAATCTTGACAAACTCTAAATTGATAAAAAAAAATGAAGATAGTGTAAGAAGAAGGGGCAAAAACCAAGAAGGAAGAAAACATGAAAAATTAAACCATTGCTAGCAAAATTTCCAAGATTGTACAAATCAACACTTGAAAACAAAACACAAACCCACTTCAAACATTGTAAATGTCCAAAAACCCCGTCAAAATAGCATTTAAAAGAAAAATAATAAATCAGAGCGGATTTATTTACGCTGAAAAGTTTATCGCTGGAGATTTTCACCCCTAACAGGGAGACACTAACAGTCAAGTGGAACAATAACCATTGAGTCTGGAAGGCTGATTCAAAATTAAATTCTTGATAAAAAAAACCACATACATAAATCGATGAACAGTTTAGTGAATCGTGGAACAACAATTTAGATCAATTTAGAAATTGGATTCGGAAAAATAAATTGTTGATAAAATTGCAAAATGGGGTCGTTAAAGTGTCATAAAATTTCAGCAGATTTAACTGAAAAAACTTACCAGAATTGGCCAAATTATTCTGCAACACCACACCAAACCAATCTCGATAATAACCCGCCGTTTTGACTCCCAAAAATCCAAGTCAATCAAGTCAATTAAACGCAATTTGCTGACCACTCACAATCCACACACTCAGTACAAAGTCAGATATAAACGCGTAATTTCAAACCATGTGTCTACGTCAGAATTTCAACGCGGTGTACGTGTTTCCAAACGGGACGCGTTAAAACAACTGACTCGTCAGTCGATTCTCTTCTCTTGTTTCGCCGACTTACCCCTTGCGGTGTGGTGGGGCACGATTGGTGGGGATAAGGGGGGTAAGTCGCACCCCCACCCCTCTTGCCCCCCCGCGCGCACCCAGCTATTGGGGCTACGCATGAGCAAGAATTGTAATTAGATTCGAATGTCCAGTTTCGTATTTTAGGTTGCCTCTGATGGGGGGGTGGCTTTGGAGGCGGGTTAAGGGGGATGGGTGGCCAGGGGGGGTGGTGTTTATGAATAATTGCCGATTTGAGTGTGTGCTAAGATTGAGGGTGGGGGTGTTTGACTTAAGATGATTGTTCTGATTTGAACCAAGATTTTTAAGTTTGAACGTAAGGAGTAAAAATTGACTTGATATATGTATTCTCATGCCAAAATTATTTATTTACATGAGTGAGGGAGGAAAAATGAGCATTTTAACAATTTTATTCTCTAACAATAAAGACGACTATAGACCGGGTGTTAAGAAGAGTTACGAGTAAAATAATGAGAACGATATTTGGGGTTGTAAAAGGGGTTGAAATTAAACGCGGCTCCGTGACACATAAACTCGGTTAATCGAACAACTCGGAAGTTGGAAAGGTTTTTCTTGTGACATTGTGTATGTAGAGTTGAGGTTTTTGGAGGTCTCAAAGTTGGATGGAGTACTGTTCGATGTTTTGGAGTGTTCATGGACAAATACTTTATTTATCCAGAAAATACTCCAGGGCAATGTTTATGGAGTTGTTGATGTGAAGACAAATGTTGGAGAGATTTGTGGTTGTACCAGTACTTGATGTGTACGGTACTCATGGTTGGATGCCAACTCCTGTTCGTGACCAGAAATAGCTTCATCGTTATATTTTTGAAATTTTGACTATTATTAATTTGATGTTGGTTGGATTTTAGGTTATGCCAGTACTCACTGAGAGCTCATGGAGGTCGCAAAACTAGATGGAGTAGTCTATGAGGAGTGTCGAGATAAAAAAAAATCATGCGCAACTCCTTTTCGAAACCAGAAATAACTCCATAGTTATATTTATGGAATTTTGCATATTCAAGGTTGATTGACTTTGAGGTTATGCCAGTACTCTCTGAGAGCTTATGGAGTTCTTAAAACAGTATGCAGTACTCCTTCAAAAAAAAAAGTTCATGCGCAACTTCTTTTCGTAACAAGAAATAATTTTGCATAATAATGGATGCTTATTAACTTTGAGGTTATTTCTGTAAATACTGAGAGCCCATGGAGGTCTCAAAACTAAATGAAGCATTCTTTGATAGGTGTCAAAATTAAAAAAATCATGCGCAAGTCCTTTTCGTAACCGGCCCAGAAATAACTCTATCGCTGTATTTGTGGATTTTCATGTTAGTTAACTTTGAGGTTGTGCCAGTACTTACCAAGTACACATAGAGGACACAAAATCGAATTGAGTACTGTTTGACATCTTTTTTATCGAGGGAGTTTTTTCGCAACTCCTTCATTCATAGAGAAAGATCTCCACCTCTTTATTTATGAAGTTTTTGCATTGAATAACTTATGACCTATGTAAATCTTGGTTTAATTTGAGGCTGTGGCAGTAATTAATGAGTACTCACGGAGGTCCCATATCTACATGAAGTACTTTTCAATACGGATTTAAATAAAGAAGTTTATGCGCAGTGCCCACTGAGTACTCATAGAGGACTTGAAATTTGTTTGAATAAGAGGCTGTGGCGGTACTTAAGGAGTATTCACGAAGGTCTCATATTTACATTGAGTACTCCTTAATACGTATTTATATAAAGGAGTTTATGCGCAACTTCTTTTGGTAACTAGAAACAATTCCATCGCTTTATTTGAAAAACTCCGTATATTTTATTTTAGTTGACTTTGAGATTGTGTTAGTACCCACTGAGTAGTCATAAGGGACTCAAAATTCAATGGGGTACTCTTTGACATCTTTTCAATTGAGGAAGTTCATTCGCAACCCCTTCATTCATCTCGAAACCTCTCCACTACTATATTCATGTTGAATTTGAGGCTTTGCCAGTACTTGGTGGGCCCATTCCACATTTCATTTTTTTTTTAATGGCAAAATATTTCATTTTAAATATTTTTACTTTGTTCAATGAGACAATGGAGCATCAAATATAAATGATGTCTTATCCCATGTGATTATGAGCCACGAGGCTATTTCAATTATTTCCATTCCTCAATCAACGAGTATTATAATATAATCGAGCGATAGCTAATGGCGAAAAGCGACTGTTCAATAGAAGTATAAAACTGGTTTTAATGATTTCGATTGCGTGTATGGATTTACAGAAGGCGCTCCTGCAACTAAATTTAAATTGAACTTCTCTTTCAAAGATTTCAGTGGCGGGGTCAAAGTAATCTGCTGTCTGTCTGATCTGGTGTGAATAACTAAATTATATATTTTATTATATTTTTACTCCTTTTTTATTTGTATTTTCGTTGTAAACTATGAACCACTCAAACATAACTAATTCTTAAATGTTATTTTGATTCGTTACCAATTATTCAACCAACTTACAAACTAATTAATCTGGAAAAAATCTTAATCAATCAACTAGTTAACTAACTAATTAATCAACTACACACCTTCTCAACCCTATCATATTTTTGACCAATAACTAAATACAAGTAAGTACCGACTAGACGTAAAAACTAGTGACTCAAACTATTTTTTCCACCTCTCTCACATTCTATGAAATTTTTCACAAACCATTGATTAATAAACCAACTAGTTAATTTATTAGTCAAACAGTCACAACTTATTTTTTGGACAGTGTAGGTGAGTAGTTTAGTATACTTAATGAATTGTTTGTTAAACTTGATTAACCAGTTGATCACCAACTATTTAATTGACAGATTAACCAAGTTTGACAACTGAGTATAACTAATAATTATTAGTGAATGAACTGACCAACTAATTCTTTATAATAATTTTTTGGCAAAATCATTTCATAACTAACTAACTAATTAAGACTAACCCACTGTTGAATCGCATAAATGATTTTTTGAAATGTTATTAATGCTACTCTATGATATTTTCAATAAAATAACTAACCAGCTGATAGATTAACAAATGTATACACTATCAAAAACGTAACCACTCAGTAACATAATTTTCGTATACAAGCGTATTTTTTTGTGTCCGAGCGTGATTTTAAAGCGTAATGTTTCTATTTCCAAAAATATTTGTTTTTTTGCTTTGCGTAGTTTAAAGTATATTATGTCCACTATTTCATATGACACATGTATTTTTTTATAGCTAGATTGTTTTTTTTTTCTAAGGATAGTTGTTCCTTCGCGTATTTCTTCATATTCTCGTCTTCGCAGGCTTCACCCTTTTGAGCGTAATATCCTCATTCACAAGAATTGTTTTCCTAATCGTAATTTTTTGATTTTCTTTGTTTGTTGTTTGTTTTTTTCTAAGCGTTAATCGCAAAATAAACCAAATTTGTTTTCCTTTTTTTTTCTTCTAAGGATATTTTTTCCTACGTGTTATTCTTTAATTTTTCTTCTTCGCAGACTAGGTACACACTTTTGAGCGTAATATTCTCGTTTCCAGACATTTTTTTCCTTATGATTTCTGGATATTATGCTGCGACATTTTTAGCGTGATGTTTTTATTTCTGAGGATATTTTTCGCAAGCGTAATTTTTGTTTTGTTCAATTTTTATTTCCAAAGCGTATTTTTTTTCTTTGCTGTGAGCGTTTTCTCAAGCGTAATATTTTCATGTCTTAGCATACTTTTTCTTACGCGTAATCCTTCAATTTTTCTTTGTACAGGATTCACATATCTGAGCGTAGTATTCTCATTTCCAAGAATTTTTTTCAAGCGTAATGTTCATGTCTCCAATGAGATTTGTTTTTTTTTGCGTAGTTTTTTTTATTTCTAAAAGTATTTTTTCTTGTGCATACTTTTTCGATTGTCTTTGTTTGTGAGCGTTTTTTCAAGCGTAATGTTTTCATTTCTGGGGGTAATATTACCAAGTGTACTTCCTATTAACAAGCAAAGAAGATTTTCTTTAAGCGTAGTTTTTCTTTCTAAGGATTTTTTCCTATGCGTTATTCTTCAATTTTCCTTCTTTACAGGCCTCACATTTTTTAGGGTAATACTCTCCTTTTTAAGGAGATTTTTTTCTACGGGCAATTTTTTAAAATTTTTTCTTGAGCGAAATTTTCTGATTTCTTTGTCTTTATTTTTGAGAGTATTTCTCCCAAGCGTGATTTTTGTATTGTCCAAACGTGATTATCTAAGCGTAATTTTCCTTTTTCCAAGATTTGTTTTTTCCTCAGCGTATATTTTTATCTTTGCTGTAAGCGTTTTTTCAAGCGTAATATTTTTATTTCCAAACGTATTTTTTCCTTTGTACAAGATTCACATTAGGAGCGTTATATTCTCAATT
The DNA here is from genome assembly GCA_958502075.1 of Orchestes rusci. Taxonomy (NCBI): domain Eukaryota; kingdom Metazoa; phylum Arthropoda; class Insecta; order Coleoptera; family Curculionidae; genus Orchestes; species Orchestes rusci. The sequence continues at coordinate 9,384,096 of OY293308.1, read as the reverse complement.
CTAAAGTGTTTTTAAGTGTTATGTTTCCAAGGAGATTTGTTTTTTTAGCCTATATAGTATTTTTATTCCAAAGGTATTTCTTCTTGGGCGTAGTTTTTTGATTGTCTTTGTTTGTGAGAGTTTCTTCAAGTGTATTTTCATTTTCAAGCCAGATTTTTTTCAAGCGTTGTTTCAATTTTCAATGACGTTTTTTTCCTACGCGGAGTTCTTCGAATTTTCTTCTTCACAGGCCTCACATTTTTTAGCGTAATATTCTCAATCTCAAGAATACTTTTTCTAAGCGTATTTTTTTGATTTTCTTCGTTTCCAAGAGTAACATTTTTCAGAGTATATTTTTCCCAAGCGTAAGCTTTGCTGTATCCAAGCATGATTTTTTTAATTTTAGTTTTTCAATTATTGTCTTTGTTGTCTGTGTTTCTTTGAGCGTTATTTTTTCATTTTTGGTGGTTAGTATGTTCAAGCGTACTTTCGATCTCCAAAGAGGATTGTTTCCAAGCGTATTTTTTTCTTTCTAAGGATATTTGCAATTTTCCTTCTTTTCAGGCTTCACACTTCTGAGCGTAATATTCTCATTCCCAAGAACTTTCATCCATAGTGTAAGTTTTGATTTTCTTTGTTTCCAAGAGTGATATTTTTTAGGATGATGTTTTTTATTTTTGAGGGTAGTTTTTTTATAAGGGTATTTTTTCTAAGCGTTGTTTTTTCCTTCTAATGATTTGTTTTCCTACGCGTAATTTTTCATCATCGTAATCTTCATTCTCCAAAGGCTACACATTATATTTTCATTTCTACACAATTTTTTTGTTTTCATTTGTGAGGGTATTTTTCCCAGGCGTATTTTTTTAAGCGTAATGTTTCTATTTCCAAGGAGATTTGTTTTTACCTTAGCCTAGTTTTCTTTATTTCCATGGGTATTTTTACTTGAACGTAGTATTTCAATTGTTTTTGTCATAAGAATTTTTTTTAGCGTAGTTTTTCAATCGTCGTTGTTGTGAGCGTTCGTTTGAGCGTATTCTTTTCATATCTGGTGGTATTTTTAGCAAGCGTATTTTCAATTTCAAGCGTGTTCGATGTCATTTTTTTTATTTTTAAGCGTAGTTTCACATTTTTGAGCGTAATAATCTTATTTCCAAGATTTTTTTTCGAACGGTAATTTTTTGATTTTTTTTTGTTTTCAAAAGTGATTTTCTTAAGCGTGATGTTTTTATTCCTGAGGGTATTTTATTCCATGCGTGATTTTTGTTTTATCAGAGCGTTATATCTTAAGCATTTCTATTTCCGAGGAGATTTGTTTTTTCCTTAATGTTATTTTATCTTTTTTTTTTCCTGAGCGTAATTTTATGATTTTATTTGTTTGCAAGAGTGAAATTTTTTACGTGTTCTTTATTTCCGAAAGTATTCTTCTCAAACATTATTTTTTTAAGAGTATCTGTTTTGTTTTCCAAGAATAGTTCACGCATTTCCAGGAGCTTAAGCGGATTTTTTTCTCATCATGAGATTTTTGAGCGTAATGTTTTTATTTCTTAAAATATTTATTTTCAGGCGTAAGTTTTTTATGTTCAAGCGTGATTTTCTTAAGCATAACGTTTTTATTTCCAAGCATATCTCTTTTATCTCCAAGCATGCATGTGATTTTTTGTAAGAGTTGATATCAACATTTCTGAAATACCTAAATGTTTGGTTTTTACTGACTTTTTACTCATAAATCCCCAAAAAATTAACGGTTCATAAAAATTAAAAGCGTTCAAAATAACTTTACCTACGTCCATGAACAATTCTGCACTCAAGCCCGCCTACGAATAAACGAACGGGTCACGTCAGCACAAACCGACTAATTTCCAGCTCCAGCTTACTCGTAATATATTATGTTAATCGCGTATTGCATTATTGCATGAAATTTCACCCTGTATAAACCAATGCTTTGTTACGAGAAATTCTTATTGTCTTGTACAGACTGTGCAGATATTAAATGTATGGAGATACATCGAAACAAATACCTGATGATGGTTTTTGGTGAATATTTCCGAAACTATTAAAATTTTTATACCCAATATAAAAAAAGTCCAAATTCAGGAGAGTGTATAGAATAAGGGTGCAGGGGAGTATTTGTGGCCCCATTTTTTTTTCTATTTAGCACGCACCTGATTAAAATGTTGGGCATTGTGTGAAATTTAGTTATTTTTTCGTAAAGCGTTTCGTAAATATTCACGAAAAACCATCATCAGAGCCTCATTTTGAACACACTCATGTAGATATTACATAATTGAATAAAATCTCACCCTGCATAAACAAATGCTTTGTTACCAGTCACGATATGAAAAATACTAATTTATAGGCGAAATAAAAAAGGGTTCTCAACGGAATTATGCACAAAACGTTGTTTTAAATTACAGGCTTAAAGCTTTAAATGTATTTTTTAAATTTTTGTTTGAAAAAGGTATTGAAATTTACATGATTGGGTTTTTTCTAATTGAATATTGAGCGAATTTAGTAATACGCTAAATGATGTTTTCTGTCCCTTTGTTTTGCTGATTTGCATTAAACAGACCCTTTTGGCCCTGGGAAGCGGGGAGAAAGAAAGTTTTCTGAATGGGTTTTGAAGGGTGCGATTAGAAAATTGGGGACAATTAAGGGTGTCAGCTTAAGGGTCTTAGTCCTCATGAATGAGGAAAGAGTTTTATCGTTTTGAAAGAATATGGGTTTTTGACAGTTTTTTTGAATTTGAAAACTTGAAACTCGGGGTGACGTCATAAGTAAATTGAGCGAAACGTATCAGAAATTTGACAGGACAAATTGGCATATTGCCGCTATGTGTATCGTGGTTCTTTTGATCAGAAAGTTGGCTGTTTTTTTAGCTTTTGTCAGACTTGATATTTATTAATGGTTCACGAGAACGAGTACTACAAATTATGTCTCGGGCTGACGCTGTTCGTGCTCCGAAGGGTGGAAGTGGACTTAATTCGGTGCAAAACATATTTTAAAACTTTTCCTCCTATTATTTAAGCTTAAAAACCGACGTATGGCAAGATTCTTGTAGACACTTCCAGTCTTTTTATTAATAAACGTATATACTTTTGCTTGGGTAGACTTTTTTTTAATGGTAGCTAATAATTTATTTTTGTTTTTACGAAACAATACTATCCTCATTTTCTTTTGCTGAAGCGATTAATACACCGATTTTATTGCGACCAAACCAATTATTCATTATTTAAGTGAGATGGTGGATGCGCCATAATTTTTCCTGAGTTCTTCTTGGTAGCGCACACCCATACACATAGTGATTCACGGCTTGACTTGATTTTCAAGCTACTTGACTTGACTTGACTTGAAATCAAGTCAATCTCAAGTCAAGTATCTGTTTTTGGAATTCAAGTCAAGTCAAGTAGTTAGACATCAAGTAGCTTGACGATCAAGCCCAAAATATTCAAGCTACTTGAGTTTGATTTCAAAAAATGTACATTTCATAACAATAATCTGAACTGCCCAAACGTAAAAAGAATAAAAATCTGAGTACAAAAAAAAGCAAAATATAAAAAAACAAACGGACATACTTTGTTAAATAATAAATAATAAAACAACAAAACTAAATGATGTAATAATACAAAAAAACAAAAATGAATGCAGTAAATTATTATTGTTGTTTTCGCGGCAGGCCGGCAGGTAAGCTTCTTAAGCTACGTTCCTGACAATCCTGACAGTTGACAGTAGTGACATTGGCAGGAATGACGCATATCACCGCATCGATCGGAATCAACATTGCCAAGCTGCATAATTGTCTCAAGTTTTCGGTTTAATGCCCTACCAGCTATACAGCTAGGATTTGAATGTAGCAGAGCTTACAGCTTGTCATTTTTCTACTGGGCGTTGACTTCGACCATGGAAAGCTATCAAATTGAAACTAAGCAGAATCAAACTGATTCCTATATCTTGATACTTGAAAAAATCGAAATTAATATTATCTGGCAGAAATAATAAGATGCTTTGGTCAGTCAGTCATAATGATAATTAATGCTTAATTATTAGAATAATCATAAGAATTATTATTATGTACATTTTAGATAAAAAGTGGAAAAATACGTAAGTACCACGAAAACGAATTTGATATGTGATGATACATTATACTTATTCACTTATTCGAATGTGTACTTAGTTCAAAGATTCTGGAATAAACCTTATAATGTGTGCCTCATTTTTTGCGCAGTTGTTGATGCAAATTTATAAATGAATTGACTTACTAATTATTCTTAATCCTAATAAAAAAATCCTCAAAATAGTTATATTTCGTCTACATAATATTAAATTGTTTTTATTGTGTGAATATGTAAGTATGTACCGTAGGTATAATATGTAGGTATAATATGTAATTTGATTCTGATTAGTTTCAATTTGAAATTAATTTTTCTTAATTTGAATTCATCAAATCTTAATTCGAAGTTGAAGAGGTCGGTATAGATGTTTCCACAAGTGCCTGCTTGCTGTAAGCTCAGTGAATCTCCTGTGTACATTTCACGTTATCAAGTATCAAGTAGCTTGATTTCAAGTCAAGTCAAGTCAAGTAGTTCTGACTGTAAATCAAGTCAAGTCAAGTAAAAATTTTTGAAATGCTTGAGTTTTCAAGTCAAGTCAAGTATCTAAGAAAATAGTCAAGCTACTTGGCTTGATGAATCCCTACATACACATCACTAGCCGCCACTGTGAGGTCAGGCTGTGGTCCTTCATCCAGGCGACCAGATAAGAGATTGTGGAGTTCATTTTCTGGATCATGGAAACACTATCCTATCCTGTTATGAGCAAGGCCATATCATCCGCGTACTTGATCAGTCTGACGTTTTCCTCTAGAACTTTCTTGGTGGAGTTTGTATAAATATTGAAAAATATGAAAGACAGTGCCGATCACTGGGAGAGTCCTTTATGAACGTCCCTTGGTCCCGGTAAATTGTCATCAGACAGGTTTTTCAAGAGCAGTTTGTAGCGTCTGAAGCAGTTTTTCTATGTTTACATTGTCATATGCAGCGCTAAGAACAATAACCAAAATGAACCATTCCTCCTTAGGAAAGCCTATCTCTATTTGAGTGCAAATCACGATCAAGCTTTCCATTGTACCTCTCCGTTTTCTGAATCCCATTTGGAACGGGTCTAACTCTCCTCTGTTCTCCAGACTCCACTCCTACCTCCAACCTTGCTTTGAGGAGCTTCAAGGAACAGCTGGCCAGGCAAGTGGACCTCCATCCGCTCAACAAAAGGAGGTCTTTCCCCGATTTCGGGATTGTGATTGTCAATTGGGTCTCCGATTCTTGTGGTATCTGTGCATCCAAGGTCCTCAGGAGGTGATTGAAAAAATTGAGCAGTTGTGTCATAAGTATCTTTGGAGAGCTCTGAGCATAGGATAGGTGATGTGGTCCAGTCCTGAAGTGGATTCTTTCTTGCCTAGTAGGGTGGACTCCAGCTCGCTGGTTGCTAAATGGAGCTGGGGCTGTGGCGTCCTTGTTTGGATCGCTGCGGGTGTCAGGTGTATCAGGATATTGTTTTCTTTTCATTTCTCTTCCCTGGTTGTCTTTCCCGCCTTGGCAGTGGACTTTTTGAAGTGGATGAAGTTCTCCGTAGCCCGTAGACTCCCGCGTCCGCAAAGACAGTCAAAGAACCCCTTATCTGTATCACCTTCGAACATTCTTCTAACCTTCAAGTGAGTTGGGGGTATGTTGTTCCAGGATTTGGGTCCTTCCTGGGAATACTTTCCTCCGCAGCTCTAAGAACGGCCTCATGTATTTCTTTATACCCCATTTTGCTATCTCGAGATGCCTCTCCTTCCAGTATTGAACTGAATTTATCCGAATCAGCCCTTTTGGTGTTGAATCAGAGATTTCTATTTGTGTTTCGCAGAGGTTGCATTTTCTGGATTCCCCTGCGATTGGTTTGAATCAGAATGGGTAGATGGTCAGGCGAGTTCCGGGTTGCAGAGTACTTCGTCCAGAACAGCAGTTATTCTCGTAGGTTGGTCGTTGTCCAGATGTGGAATCCAGAAATTTCTGGAGACTGTCGCCGTTCCTATTCTGAGAGCCCGAGCTCCATGCCGGCTATTGGCAGATGAGGTCCCCTATTATCAAAATTCTTCCTCGATAGGTTCTGAGCTTCTGGTAATATTTTCGCATGATGATTGTTTTGATTTGGATGTTTGGGGGATGTACATGGTGCATAATATAATGAGATTTTTACTGCGGTGGCCTTCCATCTGTCCGGCTTTGCCACATCTAAAATATCGTGTTTCCTGAAGGCGATATTTTGTGACTGACTGAAGAAGGATGACGAGCTCCTTTCCCAATCTTTGCGAGTCGCCCACTATGCGTCAGGACCACGTTGCGTCCTCCTGTGTCTTTACATATATATGGACGCTATCTTCGCTGTTTTCACGGTTTTGTTCTCCGCTTCCTTCTTCTGTGAACTCGCAGTTTCATTTTCCTCTGTCCATTTTGCGACGGTTTTGTTGGGTACTCCCAATCCCAATGTATCGTTGATGGGATCTTCATCCAAATTCATCCTGGAACCAATGGAACAAGCAGTTTCGGTTTTCTACCCTGAGTGTCCAGTTTTCCGAGCTTATTTCTAAGGACCTTTTCTGCGAATAATTTCTTTGATGTATTATGCTGGTGTCTCTGATTCTGCGTGTTTGCTCGTACCTGTGTGGTTCTATCTGAGGGTTACGGGTTTAGTGCTGGAAATTCAGCATTATCTGTTGTCCTCGGGGCTTGTGCAAAGGTTCTCGATTTTCTGTACGAGGCAGGCAATCTTATTTCCTGCCTGCCTCCATGAAGGAGATGTTTTCTCGAGCAACCAGCTCATTAATTGCTTTTTGTCTTTTAAATTCAGGACAAAGTCTATATAAGTTGCTTTAACGCTTTTACCACAATGACATTAATTTTCTCGTTATTCATTTTATTCTTAAGCTAGAAATTATTTTGTACTTTCTAGTTCTAAAGGATGTTTTATAATTTTTAACTGATTTGTATCTGCGATTCATACAGGCAAAAAATCTTCACAATTACTGTTCTTAAATGAATAAAGTTGATGATGGTGTCTACAAGACAAAACGTATTATTTTGAGTGACTTTGACGTCTTTTTATTGTGACGAAACATTGTGTTCAGTGACCCTTCTCATAGTTGGTGGAGGCGCCAGATATTTGTCCCAAAATCCCGCATTAGCCACCACTGCGTGTCTATTCGATCTGGTTCTAGTAGATTCTAGCAAAACTAGATGGCGTCGAACCTTTTACGCTGTTCTAGAATATTCTTTCAATCCTGGCGAGGAGAATATATGAGTCTATTTTGTGAAGTGTTCAATAAGTGACTGTATACAAATAATTGTCAGTAAATAAATTAGTTAAAGTTGGACACGTGTTTCTATAGTCGAAAAATTGTAACATTATAAGGACAACTTGTCAAAATAATGTCAAACAAACATGAAAACATTTTTTTTTTGAAAAACCGATTTTGTTTTTTATTATATTATCATTATATATTCATGCTCCAAATTATTAATGGCATTATGATAAAATAATAGCCAACATAGCTAGTTAAAAATCTCATTTGTCATAAATCTACCCGAACAGAACATTACAAGTGGCCGAAAAAACTCGATTAAAAGTCCACGGCATCGTCGAGTCCGCGATTTTTAATTAAAAGGGTTACAAACCCATAATAAGCCGTTTTTGCTGAAACATCCATCACTGTCCCCCTCCCCTCTTTGCCCATGTAAAAAATAATATAAAATTTAATTATAGGCTACTTAAAATTAATGGGCGCACTGCAACCGAATTAACATAAGACGATTTGCATTTAGATTAAGATTACCGCCATTATCATGAAAATCATTCCACTCTGATCATTCGGCTGTTTTTCTCCACCAAGAGTGCCTTTTTATCAGAGTCTGTCACCTTATTATGAGTAATTATTGTGCGTTTCATTCTATAAGAATATTTGCGTTTTATTCTCGTTTAAATGCATGTAATATTGAGATTATGTTATGCATATGTACTTGAGTGAATTATGTATTTTATGGAGATTTTGATGACGATTAATTTATCTGATAATCCATTAGTGTTTCATTTAATTATCTTTCTTATTCCTATTTTTTTATATTTTGGTAATTGATGTCGAATGTTCATCAAAGTAGAAGTATTTTCGCGAATTCCTTGACATGGCATAACTTTTCATTTCACCTCAACCCTTTCAGGGACTCTTAAGTCCTCCCTCCTCAAAAACACAAAGCGAATAAACCCGGACCAAATTTAACTCCGCGGTCGAAATCAGCATAATAAAACAGAACGAAAATTCCATAATTTTGAATAACAATAATTGCAAAGGCGCGATAATTGCCGAGATAGTCGGGGACGAGAAGAGTTTAATTTATTCCGGGGGGCTAATTTAAACTTGTATTTGACTTTTGAAAACGGGGCATATCTAATAAGATCACTCTGTATATTAACATAAGTGGTTATTTGATTTTTTTTAACTGGATTTTCATTATTAACTTTTGGTACGTCATTTCTTGATAATATGTGTTATAAAAATTACTCAATGGATATTTTCTTCAAATGAATTTTCATTAGAAACTTTTGGTACGTCATTTCTTCATGTATTATGAATTATTCAATGGACATTTTTGCCTATATTAGCCCTACAAATGAGTATAAAATCACCAAAGATGGAGTATTTTTCCTGAATCTTCTCATTCTGCAATTTTGAGACAAAAAATTAGAATTCTATCTGTCAAATTTTGACATGGATACACTTTTTTCAAATAAAAAACACCCGGAATTTGATGACGTTATTCGATTGCATTTTTTCTCCTGTTTTCAAAAATATATGGGTGGTTGAGAATATATTTGACAGATTTTGAGATACATTTTATGCTCCAATATCCAATATTATTAAAAATAAAATGCAAAGTATCCCATAATCTGTCGAAAATAACCAAAACCCCGTATATTTTTGAAATAAGGTGAAAAAATTCAGTCGATAACCGACATCAAATATACAGTGTTTCTTCTGAAAACCTGTCAAAATTAGACATACCTATAGAATTCTTATTTTTTATTTTAAATTTCAGAATCAGAAAATACTCCAACTTTGGTGACAGGGCCAACAATAATATCCAATAAGTAATTTATGATGGGACACCCTACGCTCTCAGTGACCTTGAAATTTGACCTTGCAAGATCAAGGTTGTCAAGTTGAGCATGATGAATCATTTTGTTTCTCCTGTGTTTGTCCTTTATATAACCTTTGAAAACTTTTGTATTATCAATGTCAACTTTGTTAAAAGGTCAAACAAAACTCATTTTTTTCTAGGCGTTCTTGAGATTTGACCTTTCCGATCAAATCAAGGTCATCAAGATTTTTGATGTAGATTAACATTTGAATTTGAAACTAGTGTATATTTTATCCATTGACCTTGACCAAATTTTGAAAGTCAATGATTTATTCGTTCTCCTTAATAAAAAATTTCGCTTTTTTTTATAAACCTGCATGTTGTTTTGAGGAATATTTTCTGTAGGTATCCATGAGTGACCTTGATCTCAATTTTCAAGGTTATTGGACTTATTTAAAATCGGAAAAATCAACCGATTTTTGATGTTTGCATTTTTAGAGATATTATCTCTATGTATGAGTAGCCCTGATAATATTTTTGAAGGTCATTGAATTATACGTTCCTATGAATGAGAAAACTTTTTCTTTTCCTGAGAATTCTTGTACTTTTGAATATGTATGAGTGACCTTGATCACACTTTTGAAGGTCATTGAATTATGCATTTTTATAGATGAAGAATTAGGTAATCTTTCCTCACAATTTGTTTGTTTCGTGAGATATTTTCCATATATATGAGTGACCCTGACGATATTTCTGAAGGTCATTGATTAAAGACTAACCTTATGACATATTATATTCTCTGCTCTGCCCTTTTGAATGACCTTGATTACATTTTTGAAATATACATTTTTATAGTGAAAAAAAATCTCTGAGAATCATCAATTCTACATACAATAACATATTTTACAGGATCCCGGCAGTTTTCTGGATGTGTTTGAGTGACCTTTACCACACTCTTGAAGGTCCTCAAACTATGCGTTCCTATGGATCACAAATTCATCGTTTTTTGTATATCGAGAGATATTTCCTAAATGCATGAATGACCTTGACTTGATTGTTTTTTAACATGTGTATTTTGTAGATTTGAGTGACCTTGATTTTAGTTTTGGAGGTCATTGAATTGTACGTTGTTTTAGATAAAAAAAAATCACCATCTTTGACCAGAGCTTCACGATTGATACTGATTCTTGTGAGTATGTTAATTTATCAGTGACCTTGACCAAATTATTGAAGGTCGTCTGTTCTAATATATGAAAATTTTTTGTTTTCACGGTATTTCTGGAATTCAACCAGCTTTATGTTTGTCATTCTTTATTTTTAGGAATCCAACAGTGACATTGACTAAATTTGTGGTCATCGAATTGTTTCTATCCTCGTTTCTATCGCAGTATTTTCGAAATTTTGCTAGATTTATGTTCAAGAATCATTCAAGAATTTTAGAGACTCAAATTTGAAACTTGAAGTTATCTCAAGGTTACCATTGATCTATGTTTTTGATAAAAATCAATTACCTTGGATATCAATTATAATGGAACAGAATGAGACAAATTGTAGATAGTGATGTGCAAAATCCTCAAATGCAAACATTTTTTTAGAAAAAGATTCTTTTTTTTATCTGATTTTTTTATCTCTCTGTGAAATATTTTGGAGTAAAATTTTCAAATTTATTTTACAATAAATGATTTATGTCTGTTCACAAGTTCAATAAACAATATTTTTTGTACATTTAAAGCGAGATTTAAAGGTTTATAAATTAAAAAAAAATATATATATTTTTGAAAAGATGGAAGGTGTGGACAAATTCACAAAAAATGTAATTTGATCAAAAAAGTTTGTCAATAATAATTATGATAATCTTGATTTAGCAGAAAGTGCTACATAGGTATAAGAGTAAAAAATATAAAATAAGAATATGAAACAGAAAAAAACTTTTTAGCACAACAATATAAAAAATAAATAGAGAGTACAAACATACACATAGTTGAAGTTGGTACTCATAAATATTATGTACAGGGTCTTCCCGTATATTTTTGCGTCACCAAGAAACTGATAGGTTTTAATTCGTTGCTATGGTGTTTATCAAATATATACAGGGTGTTCCATTTGAAAAATCATCAACCTCTCAATATTAGAGTGTTCTTGCATTTTTTCGACATTTTAGCCTACAAATTGTCAAAGTGAATAAAAAAACATGAATCTTTGGTGTTTACTTTATTTTAAACTCTTTTCAAATAAACTAAAGGTGTGATGCAACCCTGCATGTGTACATGAACAAAAATTTCAATATACAGGGTGAACCAGTTTTATCCGGCAATATTTAAAATTTAGATTCTACTTATTAAAATGAACAGTATACATAGATCTCTCGAAACTGAAGAAGAAGAATTGAAAAAATGTCCATTGTTCATTTTAATTAGTTGGATCTAAATTTAAACTGGGCCACCCTGTATAAAACATTGATGATTGTACCACATAAGTTTACTTATACGGTCGAGGGTATACAGGATACAGGGTTCCAGAATAACCTTACTTTATCATATGAACATATCTCGGCAAAAGCTCTCTTAGGGAGCTACCTGACGATGGATTTTTGTAATAATTTCCAAAAGATTTTTGAAATTTTGAGAAAAAAAAAAGATGATTTGTGAGAAAGTGACTAAGTAATCAAATCTTTGAATCCATATTTGAATTCAGCATATTTTATTCAAATAAGTAGGGTCCCACACTTTCAAGACTTTATTGTGAAACCTTTCAGAAAAAATTGGAAAAATCCATACTCCTCCAAAAATTATCAGTAGGAAAAATTATTGAAATAGGATAATATACAATGTATAATAGACAGATTGGGATTAAAGGTTACAAGGATTTGAACCAAAAAAGCGCAAATAAATTTCAAAAATCAACGATGATTTGTTATTTTCTGAATTATCATTTGACCACCCTTCTCACCAGATCTAGCCACAAGCGACTTCTTTTTGTTTCCTGTGAACCTGTTATTTTCCAAATGTTAGCAATTAATCTATATCTTCCTGCAACATATTCTCGAGCAAATATACCAAATCCTAATTGACAGAACATCGAATGATAAATCCTCATAATGCTTTACCCAGTCCGAATGTATTATTTATTAATGATCAAATCAGAAATCGTACACCGAGTGTCTGGCACAGCAACCGGCAACAGTTCAATTTATGTGCCATCTTGACTGTTTATGAGATCTGCAAGTGACTGATGTATTTGGTCAAACACGAATGGTCCAGATAACAAGGTAAGAATTAATCAATTTCCATGCCAAACGCAATGATAAACAACGAAAACTAACAAGGTTTATGTAAAAAAAAATAATTGAATTCGCAAATTACGGACTTTTATATCGCATCCCTAAAATACAATTTAATATCGGAACTCTCCCAAATGCCTCGTTTTTTATTAATGGAATAATTAAAGAGATTTAGTTTTTTCGAATAAAAATTAATGGATTTTACATGGAAAATATAAAAACGTGCAGTGCAATAATGCGCTCATGTATGCCTGTCGTTTTTTTTTATTTTGCATATAGAATAAACTGCCTAAAATATTAATTAAGGGAATTCGAATTACGTCCGCCCGTTTTTCTAACAACGCTTTTTCATTGGCCAGTTTTCTATCGATAGAAAAATTTTTCATTGGAAAAATTGTATTAAACAACAGCCCAGGGACGGACTCTGCGGAGTTTTGAACGTGAGTTGTTAAAGGCAGTATAGAAGGAATGATACCCAATCACGTTAGTTGTTCAAAACCTCAGCGAGTTCTGCAAATTGAATTACAAGTGGCCACACCTTTAACTCCTGAAGTTGTTGATATTTTCTCTTTTTTCAGCGATGTTGCCATGTGGTCCGAATGTTCTGAAGCTTTATGAAAAAATACCCGGAAATAGATCAATTAATTTGCTTATATTCCAAATCATCAATCTCTAACACCTATAATGCCATTTATCTTCTTTTTCGTCACATGAAAGACTTCTCTGTCATCCAAAAACAATTTCAAAGGTTTCGTGTTAAAACATGGCAACATCTGGTCGCAAAATCAAGACTTGAGGCCTGTGACGCTATTGTTTATAAACAATAGCTTTGGCGAGGTTAGTGCGTTAGTAGTGACTTTATTTCTTAATTTTTGATAGTCTGTAGTATGTGACCCAAAAGCGAAAGCAGGCGGACATTTTAGCATTCCACCGCCAAGTAAACAAAAACAAACCTGGCCTCTTCTATCATTGTTTTTGGGTAAAAACATCCTAAAAGTCTGGGCGAAATTTTCAGTTGCCACACTTATTACCCCATAACTCCTGAAGTTGATAAGTGAGGAAGTTGCAATTTTATGGAAAATCACACCGACCATTTACAAAAATATGAGAAAAATTTGTGTGTTGTCACTCAAAAATATCCAAAATTACGTGCGAGGTTCTGTAAATCGTAATTTCGATTCAGCACACGTATTGTCCTATAGTTCCTGAATTGAATGTTTCTGGGTTTGTCAGCAAAACACTAAAAAAGTTTCACAAAAACTCTTTGTTTCAAAAATTAATGAAACAGCATGTTTTATCTCCGAATTTGTTGATTTTTTCAATTTTCATTGTTGAGACTTGCGAACGTTTTAAGTAAACTTTTACCGTTCATTCTTGATTCCATGACTTTGAAAAATTTGGTCAAGGTCAATGATAAATTCATCAATTACAAAATTTGCCAAAGATGAAGCTGACCATACTCAAAAATTATGTGAAAAAGTGATTATTTTCCATCGATAAAGAAGTACTATTCAATGACCTTTATAAGTTGGATCAAGGTCACTGATAAATTCATAAAATGAAAAAATTTAAAAGCATGAAGCTGTGGAAACTACAAAGATAATGTGAAAACCGTGAATTTTTTTTATCGATAACAACGTAAGCTCAGTGACCTTCAAAACATAAGTCAAGGACACTCAGATTCACAAAATACTTTCATGAACTTGAAAGCTGCTGTGACAACGGCCAAGTCGATGACCTTCGAAAATGTAGTCAAGGTCACTTATACATAGACAACTCATAAGTTTAGTATATTACAAGGAAACAAATTCTCAAAATAAGATAATTTTCACAGGACGGTGCATTTTTTATCTACATACTTATTCTATAAAATGTATGATAAGATATCCTTCAAAAATCTGGTCAAGGTTAATCATATACATACACAAAAATCTCTCTTAACACAAAAATTTCTGAAATTAACTATCATTTTTTCTTACTATGAAGACGTATAGTTTATTGACCTTCAAAAAATGTGATCAAGGTCATTCATAAATAAAGGGAATACGAACTTTCCAAAATACAAGAAGTTTTTGAACGGTGAATTGTACTTGATTATCAAAATACAAGAGTTGTTGAATCACAGTGAAGGTCACTCATACACACAACATTTTTCATTAAATATGTACAAGAATTTCTCAAGGACGAAGAATTTGTCATTTTCATCAACGTACTATGACCTCCAAAAATGTGTTGAAGGTTAAAGAATACAATAATTATCAAACTAAAAAAAAAACAGTGAATGTTTTTATCTTCAAAAACGAGTAATTCAATGACCTTGAAAAATGTGATCAAGGTCACTAATAGAGAAGATCCGTCAACCTTGTATATCTTATCACAAAAATCTTTGATCAACAGTCCAGGTGACGTAGACACGTAGATTCATTAGGCTCAGATGGATCTAGCTTGAATCCTGACATTATTGATATTGCATGTAGTTTAATCTTGGGTATTCGGTCTTAATATTATTGATATTGACAGATAGCAACGTTGCCATGTTGAAAAATATCGATTTATTTGTACAAAATTCACATTAATTTGCAGATTTGTTCAAGGAAAGCGTCAACTTTCTGTTTTAATAATTCAATTGAACCATTGATCAACAGTTGTCGGGATGCAAGTTCGTTACAGATTACAAGCGTGGATTAATGTAGCCTGACAGGTGACAACGTTGCCAAGTTGTAAATTCTCTGTGATTTTGTACAAAGTTAACATTAAATTTGGGGATTTGTTTAGATAACGCGCCAACCTTGTATTTTATTACAAAAACCATTAATTAATAATGCAGGTGACGTTACTTCATTACGAATCATAAGATTGGATTAATGTTGCCAGAATCCTGGCATTATTTACAGATGACAACGTAGCAAAGTTGAAAATAGGTGTGTTTGTTATGCGCCAGCTCCAATAGTGCACACTTTTTCACACTGCAACACTCAGTGTGACTTTGTTTGTGAAATGTTTGTCGGTTTTTCAGGATAGAATAACTAAACTAAACGTACTTACGCGTTTGGTGAATTTTTTTACACTGGTAGCCATTAGTTATAAAAATCAATCTGGATTACAATATCCTACACCGAAATATGGTTGTTTCATACAAAATTAAAATTAAATTTGTAGATTTGGTTGAAGATAGCGACAACCCTGTATTTTAATTCAAAAATCATCGATCAACAGTGTATGCGACGTTAGTTACAGATTACCTGGTGCGTTGATGGAGCCTGAATCCTGACATTATTGGCAGATTACAACGTTGCCAAGTTGAACATTTTCTTGTGTAGTTATTCCGTTTTTGGTGAGGAATTCATGATATACGTATTCAGAGTGAAGTTTCTGTGTTTTATGTGATGTTTTCTAAGTTTTTCCAAAAAACATATGTTTACGAACGTTTGAGCAAGGTGAGTACGATATAGATGCAATGTAGTTCTCATCGTTTCAGATCAGTTGGAATGCTTCCCAGTGTGTTTGAAGATCAGTTTTTTAATTTCCATTCACCATTTTATGTCATTTTGTATTAAATTTTCATTTTTTTTGTCTTAGGAGGGGTTAAAGAAGTGTTTATATGTGTGCCAATCGGTTATATTGTCCTTTTTTCCATTTCTAGCCCTGAGGATGAGATATAACAGTTTTGAAACGTTGGCAATTGCCCAATAGATTTTTATCTACGTCCAAAAAAGCTGTAATTTATACTTTCAATCTTGAACATTTTTCATTATTTTGTACAAAATTCACATCACATCTGTGGATTTGTTCATAACACGTCAACCTTGTATTTTATTACAAAAATCATCAATCGACAATGCAGGTGACGTAAGTTCGTTACGAATTTTGAATCTAAATCCTGAAATTATTGACAGATTACGACGTTGCCAAGTTTGGTTTCTTTCTACAAAATTCAAATGGAATTTGTAGATTTGTGTAAAGTAAGCGACAACCTTGTCTTTTAGTTCAAAACGCATGAATCAACAGTTCATGTGACGTTAGTTCGTTACAAATTACAAGCATGGGTATTTGTAACCTGAATCCTGATATTATTGACAGATGACAATGTTGCCAAGTTGAAAATTTTGAGCTATTTTGTATGAAAGCCACATGTTATTTGTGGATTTGTTTAAATTACGTGTCAACATTGAACCTGACTACAAAAATCATCAATCAACAGTGCAGGTGACGCGACGTAACTTTGCGGCGAATAATTTTGATCTTGCATCAATGTATAGTCTGAAGTGACAGATGGCAACGTTGCCAAGTTGCAAATGTTTGGTTATTTTGTACCAAATTCACATGAAATTTGTAAACAAAATTGTGTGAAAATGAGCGCCTTTTCAAAACGAATAGCCTGCTAAAATACGATGTTGTCAAAGTTCAAGGTGTACAATTCAAACTTTAAGTATGTATTTGTGCAATGCTTGCTCTCTTAGTACAATCATCGGCACTGATTTATTCAAAATTCAAAATTTTTCTCATCCTGTAAAAGATAAAAAAGGTTAATAACAAACAAGTGGCCAATGCCGGACACCAAATGGGACAATTTACATTTATATTAACAAAATGTTATGCTAAAATCTCTGAAACTATAATTAATATAGTTTCGAGTGCGCGAAAATGTAGCAAAAAATCAGCAGTGTCGTTTAAATGCAAGCGGCCATAAAATGTGATTTATTTAACTGGCTCTCATTTTGCTGTCGGCGTAAGGAAAAAATAGGAAGTTTGCAACTTTGGCATTAATATTTACAAGGAGGTGGAGTCTTGATGGATTAATGGGTATTATGCTGGGAATCTCTGGTTTTTGATTAGAATGAGGAAATGTTCAATGACTTGGCTCATGTAACTTGAATATACAGAGTGATTAATTCATTTATTAATTGGGACGTTCTTTGAATTTAGTTGATTTTTTCGAAATAGAAAATGTCACCCCCCCCATATTCCATAAATTCCCCGTTTACTCTAATTAAGAGATTTATAATATCCGTGCATGATTAAATCAAATTTGTCATTGTAGGTGTTAATACTCAATAACTTATAAATTTACGATATCCCCGCATAAATTATCTCCATTTCTAATTACAAAGCGTTAATTATCCAAGGCGCGGTTAGATACGACCTTAAATTCCCGATTAGAATTTGTAATTCCAAAATAAGTCTTGTTAATGAGAATTGTTAAAAAGAATGCGAAAAATATAGGCGCGAGTAAGTCTTGGTAATTATGTGTAATTAGATCCTAATGCATAAGGAAAAGCTTAAGGGTTGGACTTATACTGAGAGACATAGAAAATGCTACATAGTGAATTTTTCAGTGAAGACCACAAAAAAACTATAGACGGCGAGACCTATGAAGCTACTCGGCTCAGAGGCTACAACAGACATAAGGGTGTAGAACAGAGAAAGACTGCTCAAGTAAAATCCAAAGTTTAACACTGTCCAAGAAAATTATCAGCTAAACTCAACGACCTCGGGTAGAAATTGGTCATATCAGGTGAAAAAATCGGTGTCCCGTAACTCGATTAATTTTCTACCTATTAATCCCGTATTTTCACTCAAATATAGTTTTCCGTACGCCGCGTCCTAATCAACCATATAATTACTGTCTGGAACAGTCTACGTAACGTTTCCGTGAAACTATCGTTTAAATTATCGTATAAAATCGGTCGCACATTTCATAGTACCATTTTTTAATAATAGTACCCAGCGCATCGGAAGCTGGGCAGGCGGCAGGAGTGAAAGCGACTTGAATTATTTGTGTTTAAATTTGAATTTTAACAGTTAGTTGTGATTTTGGGTTAGTTTTTGTTTGATAGAAGATGAATGTCAGATTTTGCACTAATGTTAAAAAAGTATACCGGGTGGTTCCGGGAATTTATTTAAAAAAATGGTTCAATTTTCCATTAAAAAAACTCGAAATCCTTTCAAGCTCATTGTGATTTTTGCACTGATTAATTTCACAAGATTCATTTCCAAAATCATTAAAAAATATACTGGGTGGTTAAGGAAAAATTTGAGAAAATTTTGGTCAAAGTTGGTAATCGGTGAAATTACATTATTCAGAAAAAAATAATAACTAGCAGACCATTCAACGTGGTTTTTGCACTGATGTGTTCTATACAAAATTTCTCTTGGAATTCATTACAGAGTGATTGAGGAAAATGTTGAAAAAATTAGGTCAAATTTGAATACTGCTGGAAAAAATATATGAATAAAAAAAAATCTGTGTTTTTTACACCAATGAATCCCACACACAATTTGCTGTCTAAATCATTGAAGAAACATACGGGGTATTTGAGAAAAAGGTTGAAAAAATTGGGTTGAATTTGGAAACTGTTGAAACAAAATCATTATTCAAAAACTGTTCAAGATATCAACATGATTTTCACACCTACACATAATGTCCTTTCTTAATAATTTGAGAGATATAAAGAGTGGAAAAGAAAAATGTTGAAAAAATTGGGTCAAATTTGGGAACTCCTCAGAAAAAAAAAATTATTCAATTTTTTTTCCAGATATCAACGTGATTTCTACACCAATGAATCTTACACAAAATTTCCTTTCAAAATCATTGAAGAAAGATATAGAGTGGTGAGTGTTTCAGGAAAATTTTGAAAAAACTGGGTCAAATCTGGAAACTGCAGAAAAAAAATACATAATTCAAAAACTGTTCAAGATATCAACGTGATTTTTACACCACACACATGATTTCCTTTCGGAATCTTTAAAGAAATATACTGGATGGTATAGGAAAATTTTGAAAAAATTTGGTTAAATTTGGAAACTGCCAAAGAAAAATCATAATACAAAAACTGTTCAAGATATCAAAGTCATTTTAACACCAATGATTCCTACATATAATTTCCTTTCAAAATTATTAAAGGAATATACAGGGGGTAATTAGGAAAAATGTTGAAAAAATTGGGTCAAACTTGGAAAAAGCTGAAATTGAACTATTTTATAAAAAAAACTCGAAAATTGTTCAAGATATTAACGTGAATCCTTTAAAAACCATCAAAGCGATAAATAGAGTGATTGAGGAAAATTGAAAAAAAAATTGGGTCAAATTTGGAAACTGTTAAAAAAATCATAATAATTTAAAAACTGATATATCAACATGATTTTTAGACCAGTGAATCTAACACATAACTTCCTTTCTTAATCATATGAGAAATATATAAGGTGGTTGAGGAAAATTTTGAAAACATTGTGTCAAATTTGGAAACTGTTAAAAAAGTTATAATCCAAAAACTGTTCAAGATGTCAACGTGACACTACATCAATGAATCCTCAAACATTTTTTTTTCAAAATCATTAAAAAAATATACAGGGCGGTTAAGGAAAATTTTGAAAAATAGAGTCAAATTTGGAAATTGCTGAAATTGCTCTATTTCATTGAAAAAAAAAACTCGAAAACTGTTCAAGATAACAACGATATTTTTGCATCAATTGAAAAATATACAGTCAAGAAACTTATCCGGGGGAGGTTGAGGAACATTTTGAATTATGGAAAAACAGAAATGGTGATGGTACTGTGCTAAAAAAAATGAGAAGCACTCAATATTTGGATGATACGCGGAATTTGTTGCGCATGTCCACACTTTTATGCACATGCGCACCCTTGAGCGTGACATAATGTTAAAATAGTTAATATATACAGGGTGTCTCACGGTCTATGGTACCTTAGACGTTTACGGAAAACTAGACATAGGATCGATCTGAAAATTTGGCTCAGCACATAATCGAGTATGATCTATATTTTAAAAATATTTTCAGTTCTGCAGTGTTGCCGCTTCTACCCAAAAGTCGTGGCAACTTTCTTATTTTTAATGAACCACCCTGTATATTATTATTTTTTTGGATTTTTTGACTGATTCTAAGCACTTTTGCTTGATATACTCCTATACCTATCGGCAGCGGTTCTCGAGATATAAATTAATTTATAATATTTTTGTCGTAAAACACATCAGTGGATTGAGTTCAATAATTTCGTACTTGAAAACGGTGGAGAGTTGAAATTGCTATGCCGACTAGAGGAAGGTAGGTTTATATGGTTCCAATGGAGAAACCAATCTGAAAATATACAGGGGTGCTTCAAATTTATCAATCTTTTTCCTTCACACAAAAATGATAAAAAATAAATCTTTTCAAATGAAACCCCCTGTATATTACTTGAAAAATGAAAAGGTCAACAAATTTCCTTTCAAATGGTATCCCATGTTCCTATACCTAAACCTTCAGGATCTACAAGAAAAATGCATTTTACTAATAAATAAATTATATTGGTATACATGATATGAAACATAATGTACTTTCTAGGGCAACCTATAGTTGCCAAGTCACACAGCAATAACAATTTATTTTTAGTAGCAAACTGCAACTACATTATGTTTCATATCAATAATACCAATATAATTTATTTTTTAGACAGATGCATTTTTCTTGTAGAACCTGAAGGTTTAGGTATAGGAACATGGGATACCATTTGAAAGGAAATTTATTGGTCTTTTCATTTTTCAAGTAATATACAGAGGGTTCCATTTGAAAAAAT
>OY293308.1:9047050-9362898 GCA_958502075.1 Orchestes rusci | reverse complement strand
AGGGAATTGATAACGTGGCATACTGTTCATAATCAGACTTCCATATTTCATGAACGGTCGACATTTCGACAATAAATCTTGATAGGGAGGGGTTTTTAGGGATGCTCGTTCGATTGGTGACATTTTTGCAACTGTCAAAGTGACATTCCAAGTCCAAAATACACAATATTTGGAACATTATTTGTTCTTTTGATATGCTATGTATAGATTGTTATATTTCAAGACATTTGTTCTTGAAACAATTTTGAAAATATCGAAAATATCAGCGCTAGAAGCAATTCGAGGAATTGATGACGTGGCATATTTTCCGAAATCAAAATTCAATATTTCATGAACGGTTTACATTTTGACAATCAAATTTGGTGGAAGGGGGTTTTTGAGGATGCTCTTTCGATTGGTAACCGAAATTATTGTGTACTATAGACAAACCTTGGCCCAATATGATGACAAGTGCGTAGGTATATTTGATCTGAGGCGAACTCAAGTTTGGTCTGATCCTTCCTTGAACAAAGCTTGAGACAAAAATGCGATGTTATGGTGTGCTTTGGTTGGTTTATTATTGGTACAGACAAAAACTTGCGACTCAAGTCTGGGATTGACAAAGGCTTGACATCAGAAATGAGAATGCGAGGTTGTGTTATGATATTAACGTTATTATCAACAACTCTTGTTATGTGAAGCGCCGTGCTGGACCGTTACAAAAAAATCATCCTGTTACTGAAGATATAATCACTGAAACCACTTTAATGTATGGATTCAAAACTCAATTTGTCAATCAATCAAAAATTACCAAGCAATCAATGTTAACTGCTACGTGCCTCATTAATAATTAGGTGCAATTAGAACTTATTTTATCGATTTGGCATTACACGTGCAGTCTTGGAGAAATCCATGAACAATTAAACCATGAATAAGGTCAACTCATAATTTCAGAGGAGACGATTGACATTTTATTTTTGCAATTTTCACCTTGCTTGTTTCCCCTCAAGAATTGTCGTCTTCTTCGTAACTAGTTGTTAGATAATTGACATTTTATAACTTTTTTATCAGTTTTTCAAAAAATTAGTATAATTATCACCAAGATCCTAAACTAAAGCATTCTCAATAACCTTAATCACAAGTGGATCTCCAACTAACCCCATTTCCACCCCTTTTTTGCAATACAAAACAAAACCCTCTCCAATCGTTCGACGAAATAAATGAAAATGAAGGACTATTGGTTTTTAGCTTTTGTTCCACCGCCTCGTTCGCTACCGTATGTGTGTATATGTTCGAAAATCAGTTAGGAGAACAAAAAAGGGGGCTCAGTCGGGCCCCCCCCGCGGCTCTGGGGGCTGGTGAGCGGGAGAGGGTGGTTATCGGCCGCCACCGCCGCGTATTTTTTATTTTCTTTGTGATTAGTCCGCGGCATCGGCTTCTCTTTTTCGCGCATGGCTTTTTTTATAATACAAAGTGGACGGGGGGTGATCAGTGACGGAGGATGCTGACCCAAATTTTTTGAAAAAAAAAAGCAAATTTTAAATTGAAACATATTTACTACTCCTCCCTTTATAAAAATGAGGAAGTGTGAGTCATAACTACATGAGTTATGAAATTAATTAGATACCGATTGATTGGTGAGAAATATCTTCAATTATCTTCGGAAGCGTGTGAAAAATTCGATTGTTGTCACTTTTAAATTCAGGGATTTATTAAAAACCACATGAGTTTTGCAATTATTTTGAGTAACTTCACTAAACTTATTAATCTATAACTCCTGAAGTTGTTGAGATGGGAAGTTGTCATTTGGCGAAAAATAACTTCAACTTATATGTCAAAAAAAGTAACACAAATTTGATTGTTTAACTCAATAGTTAAGGGAGTCATTCAGAACAACGTGGAGAGCAAATAAAAATTTTGAGCATGTAACTCCCGAAGTTGAAATTACGTTAAAACTATGTCCAATAACCTTGGTTGACCAGAAATTTGATTGATATCATTTGAAAATTGAGGACGTTATCCAAAACTACGTAAAGTTCTGCAAATCGAAAATTTGAGTCGCTACCCTTATTAGCCTTCAACTACTACCTATTAGCCTATATAACCACAGAAGATTCCGAGTAAGGAAGTTGAAATTTGCCAAGAAGTAATGTTCAAGTCATTTATTTTTAATATTATCATTATAAACAAGTGTGAATCATAACCACATGAGTTATGGAGCAATAGTCAGCATGACCTCATAAAGAAATATGACTCATTATGAGGAATAATCCGATGTTCCGCCACTGTGCTGATCATCTATTGTCTTCTCAGCCAATTTCCAAAGGGATTTCCCTGTTTCCAGAGATGACCAGGCGGCGCCTATGTCCGCAGCTTCAATCACTAATTTAAAAACACACGCGAATGTGCCCACGTATTGATTTTTAATAAAATTCATTTTTTCGGTTGGCAACCGTTCGACCAATGGCAATCACAATCACTAATGGCCAAATACTGCATAATTAAGTAATTATGACATACGTTTATCGCTTTTTTTATGCGCCCCCCAATTATTTTGTTGGCCCGTATGGAGTGGTGTATTTCTCTAAAGTATTTCCATTAAAGCACGAGGTTTTTGTTGATAAACACAGCTACAGGTGATCGTCCTCCAGCGATAAAACTTTTTTTCTCAAGATTAATATTCGAAAATTGCCCCCCTCTTGATAGTAATTTGGCGCAATCATCGCCCCCCTTTTCTGGCTGTCTGGCCCGCCGCGTTCCTGGAACTGTAATCTTATTAAATTTACATATTAATCAACGGATTTTAATTATCCCCCCTCATTTCCCCATTGCCCCCCGGTTCGGTCGACCCCTTTCGGCCCTCCGTCGGAGCACAACGCGTCGCCGTAATTTACATTAATCCAATAATTGCATGGAGGTTTGCTAATTAGAAATTCAAATGAGGCTGTGAGGGGGTCGAAAGAGAAGAGGGCGAAGCGATGGGCGGCCGAAGGGGGTTGATTCACCCTTTCGCCTCTGAGAAGCGAACTGGCCGAGTTTGTCCGATTTAGATCGATTTTCTATTTCGGAGATTCAAACGGATGTCAAATTGTGAATCATCTTTGATTAAATTGCGAGTGAATCGATAAACCCCCATAAGTAGAACTACTACAATTAAGGCGGCAATTATAATAACGATCACTTTTGGTCGTCCCCTGACTCTGTCCGATTTTCTAATCGATTTTCTATTACACAACCAAACTAAGTCCATCGCCGCAGGCTTTAATTTGTCTTCCTGCTTGTTTCTTGCCCTGCATGCACAACACCCAATTCAATTATATATACCGGGTTTGAACAGAGAGCTTTGTATTGACTTTTCTTTCTTTTTTCAGGTATGGTAGCTGCAAAACTTGAAGTTGTAAAATGCAAAAAGACTTTTGTTAAAGTAAGTCAGAAATCCAATGAAATTCGAAAATACCTTTATTTTTGACCCTGTATGAATATGTTCATAAGTCAAAATTAGTCCAGATAATCGTTACAATAAAAAAAATAGATTATCACAGCTTTTGTCTAGTTAAAATTTATTTGAAGTATTGGGACTCTTAAGGCTGGCTGTCATAAGCGCAATGCATAAGTGACGCTGATGCTTTACATACGTCTTATGGACAAACTTAAGAGTCCCTATACTTTTTCCCAGTTCCTTTGAATAATTCATTGGAGTCATGCGCTGAAAATGTTTTACGATACTTTTCAATAAAATAATATAATATAGCTGAATTGAATTATTTTTCGTCGTAAATATATTGTTTTATTTCAAGCTTATGTTATTTTAATTGGTTTTCGCTGTCCGTAATTTTTGCCCATACAGTTTTACTGTGGTTTTCATGATTAATAAGACAGTGGCAGATAAAAATATACAGGGTGTACCATTGGTATTTTGAAAACGGTAAGAGATACAACGATTGTGATACTCAATAAAATGCCGTTCAAAAATCCAAAAAAATTCTGAATACTTCCGGAAAAAATCTAAATTTTGTAATATAGGTTTTATCTTTTTTCTAGGTTTATTTGAAGAAATATTGCAAAATAAAATCCGATGTTTCTAGCCAATGAAGGAGAAGGGGGGAAGGAACGGAACCAAAGTCAATTTACTTTGATGATGTGTCTATTAGCTCGAAACGTCGAAAAAATATTGAGTGTGATATGTCGTTGAATTGAGAATCGAAATTCTTTTGAGCGTAGATTGAAACTGTTCGATCACCATAACAATTTTACAAAATGTCGTATTTTTTTTAGATATTTCCAGAAGTATTCAGAGTTTTTATATTGAACACCCTGTCAAGGAATCCCATATAAGATCCTCTACTTCTTTATCCCGGAAGATTTGCGGTTTACCAAAAAAAAAAGAAAATAAACTATTTTATTGTTATGTATATTTGACATAATATACATGATGCTCAGTTTTCCCTGGGCTGGACACAACTTTTCAAAATTAAATGGAACACCCTGTATATTATTTCAGAAATGAGTTCTACATGCAAAATAAAGGTGACTTTCTATGGGAGGTCCTATACGTATGTCCAATAGATTGGGATATTAATAGCGTTTTTTTTTTTTTTTTGAAAAACGCATTTATTCCAAGAAGATTTAATAATAATAATATTAATAATAAATAATAAAGAAATACAGGTTCACAGTATTTTGTGACTTTGCCATTTTTTTCCTACAGACAATACTATATGATATATAATTCCAGTTGATCAGAACGACTGCCAATTATACAGGGTTATGTCAAAAGTTGAACCCAATCGGGACGTATAAAATCCCCAATTAGTCGAAAATGTTAAATAGAACACCCTGTATATCGTTAGAGAATTTGATTGTTCACCAAAAATAAAGGTTAGTTTGTAAGAAATAGTTTAGAACTTACCTCTGGCCGTTTAGAAAAGATTCGGTATCTAATCCGTTTTGTGCAAAAACAAACCTTTGGTGCAAATTCAATGAGGGAGAATATAATTAATATTTTCAAAAAGACTTCAAATTCTCAACAGATGTCAAAAAATGTATTTCTTTTTTAGTAAAAAAGATAAAATAGCGGATATTTCTTAATCGGCTAGAGGTAGGTATTGACGTATGATATAGGATATCCCACAGAAAGCTACCTTTATTTTTGATGAAGAATTTATTTTTAAAATAAAATACAGGGAGTTCCATTTAATTTTGAAAAGTTGGGTCCAGCCCAGGGAAAACTGAGCACTCTGTATAATGTCAAATAAATATAACAATAAAGTTCTTTTTAAAACAATACGCCTTTGTACTTAACTTATTTTCATACATCGTATATCTTCCGAAATAAGTGAGTAGAGAAGAGGATCTTACATACAGGGTGTTTTCTAAAGATTGGTAAAAAATTCGTTGTGTGATTCCTGGGGTATTTTCATGAAAAAAAGTTCCTATAAACATTTGCCGAAAAATGCTTCCTAAGGGAGCTACGCCCCTTTAAATAGGGCACCCCGAAGACGGTTTTTCCTCAATATTTCCGAAACCTTACATACAAAAATCATGAAATTTGGTACATCATACAAACTTTTAATGCTGAATGAGAATTTGAGCTCAGAATTTCAAAATTTTAATCAGGGGCGTACCATACTGGCGTACCATACCATTTAAAAAATTGGATTCTTTTAACCTTTAACCTCGCCAGTATGGTACGCCCCTGATTAAAATTTTGAAATTCTGAGCTCAAATTCTCATTCAGCATTAAAAGTTTGTATGATGTACCAAATTTCATGATTTCTGTATGTAAGGTTTCGGAAATATTGAGGAAAAACCGTCTTCGGGGTGCCCTATTTAAAGGGGCGTAGCTCCCTTAGGAAGCATTTTTCGGCAAATGTTTATAGGAACTTTTTTTCATGAAAATACCCCAGAAATCACACAACGAATTTTTTACCAATCTTTAGGAAACACCCTGTATATGGGACACCCCGTGCAATTTTGGGGTTTTTCAATAAATCTTTAAATAAAAGTTATCAAGGGGACGATTGTATAAAATTTTTATTCATTGAGTCTTATAGTGAGCTTTATAATTAATAAGATACACGTTGGATAAGTGGACTGGACATATAACATGTATACGTGTGCACGTGCTTTGATGAATATCTCCCCTGCAATTGAAAATTTTGAAAATGATTTCAAATGAAATAAGTTATAAACAAACTTGTCAATAGACTTTTGTAATAAGCCGTACAATTAATCAAAGAGAGAAGCAATTTGAACAAATACGACATCCAATTAAGTTGATTCGCATTATTCAAATACCCCGTAAAAATATAATAAAGTATCAGGCCGGTTTCAGGCCGAGGGCCGAGAGAGGGCATTAGTCATCCACATCCCACCGCTACTGTCCGCGATAAATCACCATTATTGGCCGACGGCCGCTTTTTTTTCACGCGACGCCCGTCTATTAAAAATGGCCGCTCTGCTATCTGCCCGCTAAGCCTCACCGTTTTGTTTATGCTTATGCGGCTTGGATTCCATTATTTTTCCAGATAGCACCACAAAACGATGGTTCATTTAAACGACTCGCCTGCACTTTTCACTGTTTTATTGGCATTCTCCTGCAACTGCTCGGACAAGTCCCTCTTGTTTCTGGGATTTACCTGGATTGATGTTTATGGATTGCCGATTGGGGTTGGATCTTGAATAGATACGTTCCATTTATGAAAACTGACGATTTATCCAAAACAACAGAATAAAATGTCGATATAATTTTTCATCACTATTTTCTGTCTATGGACCAGCTTGTTCCTCGCAGAATCACTTCAGAAACGCCTTAAAGTCAAAAAAATGAATTATCACACATTTTGTCAAGTCAAAATTAAGTTGAAGTATTGGGACTCTTAAGGTCAACTGGCCATAAGCGCCATGCATAAGTGACGCTGCGGCTTTACGTACAGCTTATGGCCAATCATTAAGAGTCCCCATACTTTTTGTTATTGAGAAAAATTTGTCCGATAAAAAGTAACAGAACATATAGAATAATAATAATAAATAACATTTGACTGGAAATAAAATACAAAATCACTCAAAAATAATAACATAAATCAGTGTTTTTATTATTGCCACAAAGACTGATATTCTGATCGTCTTTGAGAAATTAAAATGAATCAGATAGAGGGATTGAATTTAATTAAACCAATGTTAAAAAGAAGAAGTTGAGAGAACACTTAAAAATAAAAAACCTCATAAAATATGTATGACTGTTGCCAAGTCTATGCGAACATAAATGACAAAAATGGACTCCAACAATCTAGTAGGTAACTGGTATTAGCATTAGCACTCAGCACACCCATTAATAAATTAAATTAACCCAACGGTGATTTTTTCCATGGGGCGACTTATCAATCTCACCCGACCATTTATTTCGTTATTAAAATGCAACGAAACCGCGCGCGCCGTAATAAGAAATGCATTGGCAACAAGAAATCGTTTGGTATCTTATTTTAGCTTTGCGCCCGAGCCATTAGCATTAGTTATGAGCGTCGCTTAATGACTTTTGAAAGCCAGTAGTCATAAAGCATCGCCTTCGAGATACTTCATGAATGAGTCGCGAACCCGAAATGGAATGCGGGTGTCTGGGCGTACCACGAGCCACGCCCATCAATGCTACGACTGATGGGTGCAACACAACTTGCTCCCAAGACAGCCATCAGAAAAGTACCCATAGACTTGGATTACATTGACCTATGTGGGATGGTTTTTAGGTCGAATTATGGGTTTGTTTGGAATGGGAATATAATTTCATTTACTGTTAGGTCAAGTGACCTACGTCAATGCGTACAGCTACTTTTCTCTTTCTAATTCTTTCAAATAATTTTTCCTCATAATGTTTATTCCTTATCCCAATTCATGTATTTTCTGAATTCCCCAAATAAAATTAACCCGACAACTCTGTATTGACATTGACATTCAAGCATTCAATAAGATAGCAGCGAGGTTGTCGTTGTGAGGTAATTTAAGTTTCCTCATTTTTTGGAATACTTGCATTGAAAACCTCAAATGAGTTTTTATTGCCTTATACTGTTGCTTGAATTAAAGGGCTTTTAAACTAGAATTCGAATGAAGTAATAATATTTTTTTTAACGTTGGATGAAAATTTTGATTCATACTCTCATTTTGGCTCTTTAAATGATTTTTTTCACTTGAGTGCATCGTTGTTTATCAGTTTTTTGGATAATTTTATTTATTTAAATTTAATTAGTTTTAATCTCGATTGATGAATATACTTACATTTAGTAAGCGTTTTATTTTCCTTGAAATAATAATTTGAAATTAATTTGATTAATAAAATCAAAATTGATGAAAATAAAATTTTAATTGACAAACAATCAACATCAAATAAAGAAAAAGTCTAATTAAATGATTTCAACATTATTTTTTTATATCGAAGGTTAAATTAAAGATTTTACATTTTTTTTTATGAAGCGCTCCCCATAAAATATTTTCATGTATTACATTATATATTTTATATTTTGACTAAATAATTTATTTTTGTTTTCATTTCGTTTGCGATCTAATTTGTTATAATCACAATCATGGTTAATCATTCCTTCACATTTTAAAAAGTGTAATGATTATAAAAATAATAATGTCATATTGATTTATTAGACAAAATTCAAATGCTTTAATACAGTATATCCTCGAACTTTCTGTATGTATTAGATGGTCATCAATATTTGTTAGTTTTCTCAATTCACCAGAAAAAAATATAACCCGGCAATTCTGGATTGAATAAGACAGCAGCGATGCTGCCGTTGTGAAGCAATTTGGGGGATATTCTGTGCTTTTTTGATAAAAACTTTTTTTAATTAGACTTTATACAGTATCGGCGGATTTGTGGCTTTTAAACCAAAATTTGAATACATTACTTCAATTTTATCTTCTATTGGAAGGTTCGATTGAAATGTCGATACCTTTTTATCATGAAACGTCCTGTATAAAATAAACAATATTTCTTCTAAAACATTTTTGGGTCTGGCTTTTCAAATGATTATTTTAATTCTTTTTCAGTTTTATAGTTTTTGGTTATTTTTTCTTTTGAGATTAAATTTGTATCAATCACGTTATGAAATATCCTTCTACAGTTTATTGATTGTTTTTCCTAAAATAATAGTTTAACATCAAATTAGTTGACGAAATTATAATTAATGGGACAAAAGCTTCAATAAGCTATCCTCACAATATCATATTTCTGACAAAATCGTCAACATTTGTTAATTTTCTTGATTTGCTAGACAAAAAATTTAACTCGGCAACTCTGCATTGACATTTTGCCATCTAATACGGAGCTGGGTTGCCGTTGTGACGCAATTTCAGGAAAATTCCTTGTTTGTTTATGAAATTTAAAAAAAAAAAAAACTCAAATGAGGCTCTGTTTTGAGTTTTAGGACTTTTTAACCAAAATTCGAAAAAAATCACTTATTTCATTGATAGCTATCTATAAAATAGTATAGAAGGTCCATTCTTAATTAACATTTTTTAGTTCGGGTTTTCATTTTTTTTTATTTATATTATCAGTTTGACTTACTTTTTATGAAGATCTGTTGATTGATCATTTTCCTCAAAATAAAAAACTTCAATCAACTATATCTCAACACATTCTTTTCATTATATTTCTTGTCATTTCATTAGATATTTGTTAATTTTGTTGATTTGTTAAACAAAAAATTCAACCCGGCAACCCGGTATTGACATTTAAGCATCCAATACGATGAGAGGGGGGTTGCCGTTGTGACGCAATTTTAGGGAAATTGCTTGTTCATAAAATACTTTTTCCAAAACCTCAATTCGAATAAAACAGTTCCATCATTTATTTTTCTTGTCTTGGATATATCAGCTTTCTGTATGAAACGCTCTGTATAAAATAATATAAAAAACAACGTGTATAATAATTTGGTAGGTATTTTGGTGGAGTCAGGTAAAATAGCCAATTTTACTACTACTGAGAATTTTTTGATTTTTTTCACTTTTATTTTTATTTTATGGATCATTGATCTGTGTTTCTTAGTGATTGATATATTGAGATCTTTCACATTTTTCAGTGTTTATTATTATTTTCCCGAACCCTAACAATTAATGGGACAAATATTTATCAAGTTTTTCAATCCACTAGAAATAAATACAACTCGCATTGATATTTGAGCATGTAATACGATGGACTCGGGGTTGCCATTGAGAGTAAAATTTGGGAAAATTCCTTTCTTTGTCCATAGAATACTTTTTTTAAATCAAATGAAACAAAATCCGAATCAAATAATTTGAAATACATTTTTTTTTGCGAGAGGTTAGATAAGACAAGCTTTCTCAAATGAAACGCCCTGTATAAAATAATATAGATAACTCGCTGCAAAATAATTTAGTATGGGAATAGGGACAGGTTAAATAGCCAATCTTATTTCTACTGTTACAACATTTATTTTTGTGTTAATCACCTTAATTTGATTTTTTTATTGAGATTAGATTTTTCCAATTGATTATTTATTCATTACTTTTGTTCAAATAATTATTCGATGTTGATTTAATTCACCAAAATGTCTCTAGGATAAAAAAATCAATAAAATAATCAATTTTAGTTGATTCACAAGCAAAAATATAGCCCGGCAACTCTGCATTGACATTTAACCATATAATAGGGAGGAAGCAAGGTTGCCGTTGTGATACAGTTTCAGGGAAATTCCTAGATTTCGAGAATGTGTTGAAAAGCTCAAAATCAAGAAAGACTGTATACTGAGTTTTGCATATTGGCTACTTGCAGTGTAAAAAAAAAATAAAAATAGCTTTTTCACTACAGTATTACCAGTATGTACTGGTATATGGGCGCAATTGTTGTTGCAAATGGTCGTGAATATTTTTTTCTTTAGAAATATGTTTCTTGAGTTTGAGGAATATCAAATATACTTTCAAATAAATAATGTCGATTCTTACTTCCTATAATGTATTTTTTAAAAGAAAAATTGAAGCTGGTGAAGCTTTTTGAAACAAAATCGCCCCTCTCGTCCTTGAGTAGATGTTGAACTCAAACAGTTACTGGTTCTAGTCTGTCAATAATAAAAAGTAAATAAATAAAATGAATTGAGTTTCAAGTTAAAACTCTCTTTCAACATATAAGCTGGAAATTGAAAGCACCGTCTCCACCACTGGATCAAAAAGTAATTCGAAAAATTCTTCTCAGTTCATTTATCCTGCGGGACCGAAGCTTTATTGGTGGTCGGGGGGTGCGATCATCCCCCCAATCTATTTGTTATGCATTGGCAAGCCTTGGCCACCGTCCGCAAGCCGCATAATATTTCAATATATCGGAATAAGGCCGGCATCTAAATAAAATTTTTCAAATGGACTCCGGAAAGATGAAATCCCCAATATCTCGTTATATATTGGGTTTATGTTGATTCCGAGCGGTCATTTTAATAAAAATTCAGTTTATGAAATAGCTGCTCGATATGCCGTGTCCGTGTCTTTCATGAAATACATTGATTTGATGAATATAGATTGTGAATTTTTCTTCGGGAATATTGCATTTACAGCCTTTAATACTCGTGTTGTATTTTCCATGTGCATTCATGACATGTCAAGATTTTTGCGATAAAACAAAATGGATCCAAAGATATGCATCTGCAGATGTCGAAAAGTGTCAAGTAGCTGCCCACATTATAAGCTAAGAGTTAGAGATCGTTAATAAGTTATTTAAGCTGATCACGAGCTGTATCGTATATATATAGCTCTGCCATATGATTAGTATGTATGACGTCGTTTTTCTGCGTTGTTTACGACCGCCTCCGCGTCTGCAGATAATAATGGCAGTCCGCTAATTTACCTTAATTACATCCATGGTAGCTGCCCGACCTGATATATTATGCATAACCGGTACGCCGTACCATATGGACAATTTATGGTAGAACTACCTTTCGGTGGTACGGATTAATAAGTTATTCATGAGCTCTCGGTATGTTTCTTATTGTTGGCTACAGCATTATTTTGTGTATTGACGATTGGCATACTAAGTGACTGTGTGTTTGAAAATTAAGCTAAGGTTTCCATGCATCGGGTATGTTAAAAGGGAGTGGACGAAGAACCGTTGCGGATAATAATATGGGATGCATGTAAATGCAAATGTTTAGCTTGATTGAATGCTTGTAATTGGGCCTCGGGCGCAAAAATCTAGATTTATTGAATTAATTAATATTCACTCAAGATTCCGATGATGAATTTGTAGTTACAATAATTGTATACATTTCAACGGAGACAGAACTGATATAATATTAGTGAGAAATAACTATGAAAATTTCTTCACGTCATTTTCATTACATAATTGTGAATGAATAATTCGAATTACAACTTATCATGACCCTCTCTCGAAAATAATTATTGTACGAGATTTGTCAATTTTTAATATTTTTTTTATATCACTCATTATCCTGAAAAACGACTTGACATCGTATTATATTTTTCTAATAAACAAAAAGTATGGGCACTCTTAATGATTGCCCATAAGCTGAACGTAAAACCGCAACGTCACTTATGCATAGCGCTTATGGCCAGTCCACCTTAAGAGTCCCAATGCTTTAAATTGATTTTGACTTGGTAAAAGTGTGATTATTTGTTTTTTTGGCTATAAGGCTCTTCTGGAGTAATTTTGATTTATTTTTGTGAGGAATGTATATGTGTCCAGAGTCAGAATTAATTCCGAACACCACTCATATGAAATATTAAATATGATTTTTGCAATATGCTTGAAGTGTTTTGCAATTATGTATCTCTAAAACTACTGTTTAAGAATAAATTCTTGACAAAAAAGTTCCCGGTGCTTGGGGATATTCGCAATTATTTAGGAAACCACGTGTGTCCCAAAATTAGGTTGAAATATCTAAACAGTGTAGGTATTCTACACTGAAAAAAAATATTACTTTGCTATAATAAACATAAAAATGTTTGCGGAAACGCTTCGTGGATTTTAGTGTCAAATTTGGAAAATAATCACCGGTGGCTTTGAAATCGACAATCTTCTGTTTTTTACAAAATTTGTCATTGAAAACCATATTAATTCAAGTGCAAATATCTCGAAAACGATTGCTCTTAACAACTTTCAAGAAAAGTATCATTTTTACTTGAAAATAATGTTATAATCATATTTTTTTATCAAAACAAAGATATCGGGTTCGGAAAAAGTTACGACTACACATTTGAAACAATATTTTTAGATGGTGCCACATAAAAGACAGAGTCATATTCATAGTCAAAAATACCCTGTATACCGATTTTTGGTAAATTATCAGGATTATTGAGGGATTTATTTGAATAAAACAAAATTTAAAATCAAACTTTGACACACTGTATCTTGAAAACAAAGTAGCCTAGTTTACACCGACAACTTGGTCCGCGGACCAAGTACTAAATTCCAACTATATCAGAACCAAATATTTGCTTCGATCGGTGTCAACAGCTGCGGACTAAGCTGATCCGCTCTTGGTTCGGTATTCGCCAGCTGGTGTACCGAACTAAATTTGGTCCGGATTTGGTGCGATCTCAATCAAAATTATGAGGTTATGTTGTCTGTTGATGTGTTGTGATCTTGTTGGTTCTATTTCTAAGGCAATCTGAGCGTACTCACGTTTGTTTTTTTTTGGTTACGAATCGTGTTGACAAATAGTTTCGACTTTTTTCTGACATTTGACGAATTGCGCGCGTACTCATTTAGTTCACGCGTTGCAAGACGGTGTAAACGGGCGAGAAGCAAGCATTGGTCGTACCGAACTATCCCCACCCACTTGGTCCTATCGGACCGAACTAAACGAGTTATCGGTGTAAACTAGGCTAGTGTTTTCGCAAAAATGTCTATGTGACAAACTATTTTCTTTCAGTGTAGAATATACGGTTCAAATATTATTTCAAACTTATTTCGGGACACCATGTATAACTCAAGACCGTATATCTCCAAGTAAATGCAAGAGCAACAAGTTCACCAACAACCACCAAGAATGCTCCAAGAAATAAACCATATGGACCATTTTTCAATGATGAGCTGAGTAAATTCCTGCAAACGAAACATTTCCTTACCCAGTACTTTATAGCCAGAAGCTATGAACTAGACCACAAAGCAGCTTCTAAACTTATTCCTGTCCAGAACTGACCCACCACCTTGTACTAACAACCCTGCCTCCAGGAATTATCCAGTTCCAAATCCAAACCCTGAGGCTCTCCAAGCCGTGTTAACTTTGTCAACAGTAACAGGCAGCAGTAAAGCGTGTGAATGTATAACGAGGTGTATGTGTACACATTGCTGATTGGCTCGATTACTACTTGATGGTCAGCTACACTGGACTAAGGCTATTTTCTTTGCTTTACAAAGTCGATTATTGATCTGATTCTCCTATAGACTAGCCTCTGAATGTTGTATAATTAATTATGAGGATTAATGAGGCCACAGTTTTTAGTGAATATATGGGTCACCCCATTGCTAAAACCAAAGCGACAACTGCGCGGCATCTTACCCCTTTACCCCCAGGCTGTCCCCATGTGCCCTCCACGACGTCCGGGGTTGGGAAACATTAATATTGCGAAATGAAGCTCATTTGCATTTAAATAAGGTAGCCGGTACGGGCCCGACTCTAATTACACTAACTACACAAAGAGCTCTCTGCTCGGTCCGGTCGCCCCCCAGCGTCCCCTCGTTAGGGGGCCACAGGACGCCCCCCATTATGCGCCGGGACTTGCCTGATTATCATTATAACGGAATAGATTATGCAAAGTTGCTTTTGGATTTGCGATGAGTGCTTAGAGGTGATAGAGGTCAAGTCTCTGCCTTGGTTTATGGAATAATCAGGGAACAAATTTTGGTTCATTGAACTTGAATTACGGAACCCACAGTGAACAGAACAGAGCATCCAAACGGAGGATGTTTTCGGTCGTTTTTCTTAGCTTTTAGATATCTATGACGTATGACGGTGTTGCCAAGATTCTGTAAAGATCAGTAAGAATACCTTGTCTAGAAAATGACAATAATTTAAGATTAAAAAATCAATAGGCAAAGAAGTCAATAATTTATCGAACAAATTGAAAAAGTTTGAAATTAGAAAAAAAAACAGGCATGCCTCAGTTGTGGTGACAACAAAAAATAAGAATCTGAAAAGTCCATATGTTTAGTCAATGAGTATTGGCAACACTGAACACAAATCAGAGATCATTCCACTGCATTGTCCCCACTGCTAGATGCCATAGAATGTCATGGTGCGTCCCCATGGGCTTTATGGTCGCGTTTTGATTTTAAGCGTGTAGACATACCCGTTCTGATTGGTTGTATAATTTTGAATCATGACGGCGGGAATATCACGAACCAATCATATCGAAAAACGCGAAAACGCCGTTCTTTGGATTACGCACATGAGGACCAACCTTCAATGTGTGACAATTGAAGCGGTGTTGCCTCATTGATATATTTAATCCAGTATTATCGGAAAAAAATAAACAATTTGTAAATAAATTAGTTAACAAAGCCCTCCTTCAATAGCTGAGATCACTGGCAACACTTTTTTTAAACGAAAGATCATTTCACTCTATTGCCTCCACAGTTAGACGTTCAAGAATGTCAAAATGTGGTCACGATCAAAGCGATGTTGCCTCGTCATTGATATAATAGTATTATCAGAAAAAAATTACTGATCAGATATTGGCATTACCGTATTGAAACGAAAGATCATTTCAGTTCATTGTCCCAATTGTTAGACTAGGTGGCAATACCGGAACACATTTTCCGTCTTTATTCCGCCAGGAACGGACTATAGCATTAAACCAACATATCCATCTACAACGCGTCAGATTATCCATCCCAAGCATAAAAAAACCCCAACCTAACCCAATAACCTTTCCGCTTTCAAGATTAAAAGATACACCCCAATTAAAAGCACATTTCCAACCTACCCCAAAAGAATCTCTCACCCTCCCGTTAATTGGGGGCTGCTATTTTCACGCAAAACACTTATCTTTTTAATCGGGCCGTTTCTGAAAAACAAGCAATTACCAAAACGTCCTTTAGTGCCCCGTTTCTCCCCTGTTTTGAGTTTTAGAGGGTCAAGTCGGTGAGTGGCCGACGGAATGGCCTTGCATTGAGGGTGGGAGTAAAACGAGGTTTAAGGGATCGTGTAAGTTAATAAAGTTGATGAGTCTGAAAAGCGATTTTACTGGTTTTCAAATATGATGGTGTTTTGAATGCAGCTTGCTTGACAACCTCGCATTCTAAATGTATGTCTAAAAGTCAAGACATTGGAGTAAACTAATTTCTCACAGTGTTGCCAAAAATTCCTTTTCAGTATTTAACAGAGGAATGTTACTCAAGCATTATAAAGCTGAACTGTAACATTGAATCAAATTACATGCAATGGGTGGTTATAGGAAACGAATTAAGGGGCCAAAGGGGCTCTTGCCCTATGAATAAACATGGCAAGACCCTTTGTATTATGCAGTACGTTGGCCAATTCAATTAGAATGCACACATCGCATCTCAAAACTGCATCCAGTTAGGTGTAACAGCTGAAGATAAGTTATTTCTGTTGGTGCTGGATAATTCTTTGATATTAGACTGGTAAAAGTGCCTTTTAAAAAAAATTAGTGAAAGCTGATGATATCATGTAAGGAGAAGTTTCTGGTTTTGCTTATTTTGTCTAGATAGTTGCTGATATCTTTGAAAAAAACCAGCTTGTCCCTAATTTTTTTTGACATTATGAAAATTGAGAGTCCGGCGCCCGAGGTGATCATGCATTTGTTATTTATCCGTGACCCAATTCAGATAAGGTGACACAAGTCACCTGTTTTCAATGTTATTTTGTACCTACCTCCATCATTAACATTTTTTTTCAATTACCACAACAAATTTTGTCGCCCGAGTCGTTATGAAAATCCCTCTCCGGGAACGGAACAATATTTTATTACTAATTATCGTGTGAAAAATTGGCTCTCAACAAATCATCAGACACCACTTAATTCTTGAATTAACAAGTTTTGGCGCCCGAGCAACGTATTATCAAACTCAACAAAAACCGCTTTTCGCCACGTCAATCCTGAGCTAGAAGATTTGTTTGAGAATCAACAATTTTTTTTATGGCAAATTTTGGCGCCCGAGCCGATTGATTGTGTTTTATTTGCTTTAGACGGTTTTGTGGTGAAAGAAATCGATTTTTGGATTAATGAACAAAACCTAGCACCCGAGCCAAATAATGTGAATGCCTCTCAATAAAAAACACATTTTTTGCGCTCGAGACTCAATTTTTCATCTTATTGGTAATTTTGATAATCTTTCTGACAAATTGTAGATATTCAAAAAAAGTTGTTTTTTGCTTGAATCAACAAAATTCGCGCCCGAGACGGATTCCAATTGGAGTTGATTCATGCACTTTAGCCGATTTTTGATAATTTTGTGGTGGAAGAAATCGATTTTTGCATGAATCAACGAAACCTGGCGCCCAAGCGAAAAAGTTTTGAGTGCCACTCAACAAAAAACATTTTTTTTGCAACAACCATTTTTTGTCTCATCTCATTGATGATTTTTGATGATCTGTGACAATTGAGTCGATTTATGCTCAAAAAAAAAAAATTTGGCGCCCGAAGCTCAACTTCAATTGATTGTTATTTTTGTGCTTTGGCCGATTTTTGATGATTTTGTTTCATAAATCAACAAAATTTCGCGCCCGGGCTCTGATTGACATGTTTGAAAGTGGATTTTACGTCAGTTTTTCGACCAAATGGCGCCCGAGACAAACGCATTTTTTTCTCTTTTTTTTTTAATGGTAGACTTTGACGATTCTTGTGACAATTTGTCTAGAAATCCATGAAGTTTGAATAAATCAAGAATCGCACAATAACAATGTCCGACGCCCGTGCCAAATATGGATAGCTCATTAAACTTTTTTACACAAATAAAAAAGTTGAATTTGATGATTTATTCATCAGTTTGACAGCTATTTGATGCTATCCAACAAAATAAACATCTCTCCTTGAAAAAAAAAATGGC
The DNA here is from genome assembly GCA_958502075.1 of Orchestes rusci. NCBI lineage: Eukaryota > Metazoa > Arthropoda > Insecta > Coleoptera > Curculionidae > Orchestes > Orchestes rusci. The sequence goes on along the minus strand of OY293308.1, from coordinate 9,344,882 downwards.
GCCCGAGCCAAACTTGATTTGTCACATCTGTACCCTATGCCCTATACTAACTGATCCGACCTCGTGTGATTAAGCAATGCCGATACGACAACGACGCGATGTCGTTGGTCGCGTTATCTACTGTGATAAGACATTTTTACACTGTCCGACACAACAACGACACGACAACGACAAAGATGACGTTGGACCCGTTTTCACACTAGCCGACACGACGACGACAACGATGTCGTTTAACGCATTTGCGCAATGGCCGACACACGTAATCGGTTCCACATCAACACCCTTCCGATCCGACTACGATCATGCAGTCGGACGAGTATCGGAGAAAGAAATGGTCTATGATTCAGTACAGCGTAGTTTACATTTTTGGATCGTATTCTTTCCCACTTCCGCACTCAACAACGTTTCCGCATCCGATTGTGATCCGATCGTGGAACTGCCGGACGTGTGTCGGATGGTATTGGATAAAATGTCACCGTTCACTACAGAGGCTTATTGAATAAGTGCGCAAATATATAAATGTCTCAAAAAAAGTTCCTTGGAGCTCAAGTTCCAACAACTGAGTGAAATATTCTTCTCCATGCAGCTTCGTTTTCCGCCGATGTTCTACATTTTCTTCATCTTCTTCTAAACAAAGTATCATCGTTGCTAAATCAGTTGCTAGAATGTTTGTAAGCCACCTTCCCGATATCGTGTCGTTATCGTGTCGTTGTCATGTCGGACAATGTGAAAATGCCCAAACAGGCCAAAATATTTATTATTTCCCGAGGTTTTCATTCTTCATGGGTCAAATTCTCAAGGGTCGGTCAAGAATAGTTTGCAACCCATGCCAATTGTCGTCAATCCCATCCACTCATATATTCAGGGCCGTCCCGTAAATTCTACATGATTGGCAAGGATAACATCGCCTGTAATTTACAACTGGACAAATAGCGTCTAATTCAGTTCTAATTAAATACACGGACGAGAACGATAGATGGACGGGCGCGGGACGGGCCAACTGACAGGACAATCGATTGCAGAGGAACTGACTAATTAGTCGAGAGACCGAGTGTCCAGAACACTTTGGACACAAATTTCAACTGGTGTAAGTTGAGGACAGTGGTGGAGGGTGAAGAACAACTCAATAAAAAAAAACTCTACTTCACCCTCCAATAAATCCCTCTCAAATCAAGCAAAACACAAAGCAGCTAACCGGGCTTGAGTTAAAACTGAACCACACCATCATGTCTCTTATCAGTTTTAATTATGAACTCCCCGTGCAGTTTGTTTTAAATGAATTCGCAATTGATGTGTGAAACCCTGTTTAATTAAAAAACCCTTTGTTTTTAAGTCTAATAAGCACTAGAGTATCGAACGAGACGCATGGCTAATTTCGAATGCGTACTGTGGAATTATTTTTTACTTTCGACGAGAACCCACTCGAGCTGCATGTTCGAGATTAAAATTTCGTGCAAATGACTTGTTCGGATTCAAGATTTTAATCTGATTAGCTTACGCTGTTTATCAAATCGATTTTTATTAATATTACACTAATTAAGAGGCATATTTACCTAAAATCCCATTGTGTCAGTTTTCACATACTATATGGCAACATTGTATAGTCTAGTAAATTGTAGTAGGGAGTAGAGACGGCTGGACCGTTACTAGAAATGACTGAATATTCAAATAAGGTACGGGTAATGAGGCCATATTTGTTAATAGAAAAAAATAATTTATTATCAACTTATCATGAATTCAGAGGTACAGTAAGTAAATTAAAGAGTAACTGATTCATGTTTTATCTGAGAAAAATTAAACATAAGAACGTAAACGACAAAAAAAAATATTCAAGGAAAATCATGAGGGCCTAAGAGTAAATAGACAGTTTTTGAAACCTATCATTAACATCACTTCAAGTAACTGTAACCAAATACCTAGTCAATCTTGTCTTTTAGGTTAGAATAAATACTACTTATGGCCGATTGCACCAACCTACCTTGAGGATACTTAACGCTAAGGGACCCTTAACTTGTCAATTTTGCATGCAAAACTGTCAAGTTAAGGGTTCCTTAGCGGTCAGCGGTCAGTATCCTCAAAATTGGTTGGTGCAATCGGCCATTAAACAGCTTATTGAGACGTCATACTGGTTGCATATTTGCATTATTCTCAAGAGTTTTAACCTTTCCATAACAGATGGCTCTAGGTAGGTCAATTAGAAGTTTTTTTGTCGGCCTCATTACCTAGAGGGCCTTATTACCCCACAGTACCGTACATGTATTTTTTTAATGAGGAAGCAATTTGACTGGTTTTGTCTTTTAAGAAGGGCTCAAGATAGTGGCGAGCTGGACCGTTAAAGCTCTCTGGTATATTAATTCAACGTAGACATTTGATTGAATAAAATCCTAAAAACCCTGTAGATTTTTGATTTTTTAGTTTCTTGCATTGAATTGAAGGAAAAATGATTCAGTTTCGTGATTATATCGTGAAGACGGTGATACGACTTCCCAAAATAATATACAGGGGGATTTTTGACAGTGTTGAACATTACATTATAAACCCTGTATATTTTTTGTTTTTTGATCGATTTTTGGATATTTTTGCGTTAAATCAGAACGACATTGTTCCAATATTTTAATTATTAAATCATAGACTCCATCATAGGACACTTTAGAAAATTATACAGGGTGATTGGTAAGAACCTGGATAAGAACGTTTCGCAAATTGAACGAGGCATTTTCAAAAAACCTGTATCTTTTTTGGTTTTCCATGGATTTTTGAGTGTTTTGCATTGAATTTGAGGAAGAGTGGACTCACTGGAGAATTATACAGGGTGATTAAGGAAAACGTCCTACATATTGGACATGAAATTTTCAAAACCCTGTATCTTTTTAGTTTCTTCATTAATTTTTTAGTTTTTTTGCTAAGAGTTGAAGAGAAAATGTTTCAATTTCTTGATTAAATCATAAACTTCATCATATGACTGTCTGTAAAATCATACAGGTTATTTTTAGAAAAGTTTTTCATATTGGACATGGGATTTTCAAAACCCTGTATATTTTTTGGCTTTCGACGGATTTTTTTGTATTGAATTATAAAAAAATTGATTCAGTTTCTTTATTAAATTCTGAAATCAACAATGCGACCCCCTAAAAAACTACACAGTGATTTATGAAAACATTGCTCATATTTGCACATGGTTTGATGGTTTGATTTTTGAGTTTTTTACATTGAATTAAAGAAAACCTTATTAAGTTTTTTAATTGAATTGTAAAATCAATAATAGGACTAGCTGAAAAATATACAGAGTGATTTCTCATGGATCGACATTTAGTTTTCCACCCTGTATATTTTTGTTTTAAATGGATTTTTCAGTTTTTTGCATCGAATCAGAAAGATTTTGTTCCAATCTTTCAATTTCATTTCATAAAAAATGAACATCAAATTTTCAAAACTGTTTCTTTTTTGTTTTTCGATGGACTTTTGAGTTTTTTTTTTGTATTCAATTGAATTGAAAAATGATTCAGTTTCTTTATTAACTCATAAAATCGATCATTCTGGGTTATACGTCTATGGACAAGACAGTTTTGAACCCTGTATGTTTTTTGTTTTTTTTTATAGGTTTTCAGAGTTTTTCTAATTGTATTCAGTTTCTTGATTAAATCGTGAATTCGATAATACGACTTCCTGGAAAAATATGGGAACAAGGTGATTTGAAAGATTGTTTCACATATTGAACATGAAACTTTAACACCCTGTATCTTTCTTATTTTTTGATGTTTTTGCACTGAATAAGAGAGACATTGTTCCAGTTATTGATTTATATACTCGATCATAAGATTCCTTGAAAAATTTTCAGAGTGATTCATTAAAACGTTACTGTATACTTCCGGTTTTTTATGGAGTTTTTCGAGAAAAAATGATTCAGTTTCGTTATTTATTTGTGAAAAAAGTTTTTTATATTGAATCAAAGGATCTGATTAAATTCCTGATTAAATCGTCAAATCGATAATATAGGACAACCTGAAAAAATGAAAGCGTTTTCTTATTATTGGACATTTTGTCTTCCACCTTGTATATTTTTGTTTTTATGAGATTTAGTTTTTTGCATTTGATCAGAAAGGTTCCAATCTTTCAATGAAATAATAGACTCCATCATACGACTGTTATGCAGGGTGATTCATACAAATTGCACATGAAATGTTTGAAACCCTGTATCTTTTTTGATTTTCGATGTGCTTTTAAGTTTTTTTGATTACATCAAAGAAAAATAAATTTAGTCTCTTTATCAATTTATAAAATCGATAATACCACTCAGTAGACAATTATATAGAGTGATAAGATAAGATAAGTGTAAGAGTAACCTTAGGTTAAATCTCGCCTCTCCTCACTTCTTATTCTCATCAATAAAGACGATATTTATTTTATTTATTTATTTATTTATTTATAGAAATTGTTCATGACATTTTCAACATTATTTCCTTTTTTGGATTTCCGATGGATTTTTAAGTTTTTTGCATTGAACAAAAATATTCACTTCCGATTAAATCGTAAAACCGATCATACGACTCCCTGGAAAAATATACAAGGTGATTTATAAGATTGTTTCGCATATCAGGCATGAAATTTTCAACCACCTCTAGTATTTTTTATATCGATTTTTGTGTTAAAAGACTTTCATCCAAACATACTGCGTCCCTTGAAAATTATACAGGGCGATTTCTGAGAACGCTACGCATATTGGGCATGAAATTTTTAACCCTGAATAGTTTTTTGTTTTTTGATGGACTTTTGATTTTTTTTTCATTGAATCAAAATAAAAATGTTACAATTTCTTGATTAAACCGGGTGATTTATATTGGGATGTTGCTTATATCTTACATGAATTTTTCAAATTCATTCTATTTGGTTTTTTATGAATTTTTGAGTTTTTTGCATTCAATTAAATAGAAAATGCAATCTTTGTAGGTATTGAATCTTAGACTTCACCATATCACTCTTTAGAATATTGTACAGGGTGATTTAGGAAAACGCTGTTTTATTGGATATGATATTTTCAAAGTCCTCAGCCAGGCGGGTTGGACCTTTATAAAGAGTTCTGACCTTTTGCTATTCTCACACCAGAATTCAGGATATATTCGCATCGCAATTGCATTGTGAATTTCCGATTAACAGTATCTTAAAAACACTCCATTTCCCCAATAATCACATCTCCGAAATTGGCAATTATCCTAGCAAAAGTGGCTGGTTTCCATCGCATTCACTTGATCTTCCATCCCGTTTATCCATCTTCCTGCATCCAATATGCATAATCCCGTCGAAGCGGTCAAATATGAACGAAGCCCGTCGCAGCAAATAATACAAAACCATGCATTATTCAGCAAGAGTTGTTGATGGAAAAATAGTCACCAACTCCACCACTGTGTTAAATACCCTCTAATTCTGTCCTAATTTAGCGCAAGGGAGAGGTTTTAATCAATAGCTTACATATAGAGTTCTATTAGAGGCTGGTGCAGACCACCGCTCTCTATTCTAAGATGACCGTCTCAGACCGCCGCCTCCCTTTGGCCGCCCCCTCGACCACCGCTCCTTTGGGCTTCAAAGGGGTCCATTTTCTCTCATTGCCGCCCAATGTGGAATATAGTACAAATATAATCCAATTCGATGTTGGAGGGTCTATTATAATTGCAGTGGCGGTTCAGGTATTGCCGGGGGCGGCTATCCTATCAATTTTATTCACTCATAGAGGGAGGATTAATTGAAGCCCCCTCGCCCCATCAAACCAATAAATCGGAAAATCATAGGACAGCAAATAACAAAGCATTGTCCCGCTACAAAAAAGCAGGACAGTAAGCTACGCCTCGTCCAGAAAACAAACATAACAAGACAAACGTCACCAAACACTATTTGACCGCCAATCGGGACGTCGAATTTTGTCCGAACAGTTGCAACATCAAAAAATCGTATTAAGCATCGGACTTTTTTTTGGGTTTTTTTCGGAAAAAAACGGTACAGGGAATAATTAAACAAGCTCGCAATTTGATTTGCATATTTTCGCGCGCGGAACTCGTTAGTCATTACTCATTAGGAATGGAGAAAGGGGGCGAGGGGTGGGTCGTAATTTTTGAACAACGGTGTCAGATGGATTGGAAAATGCCTCGGTCAGTGGCGGAGATTGGACAATTTTATCGTTTTATGTCATAGAAAAAAAACAGTAGATGTGGCAACTTTTTCGAAACTCCTCAGTTTTCAAGACTAAGTAAAACTTCATCCTTTTAGAATTTTCAAAATTTCGGTTTAAGCTTTTTGAGATTTGAATATTCAGATTGGTACCTAAGAATTTGGTACACTTACTCAGATTGATTTCTGGAGATTTGTGTATCTGAAATTTTTTTTTAATTTGATTTTTTTAAGAACCTACAATTAGGGAATTGATGAATCCAGGAGACAGTTTTTTTTTTAATTAAAAAAAATATAAATCTGAGAATTTGGGAGATTCATATTTCTATTTGTGATTTTTTATTTTGATTTGGGGTTTTAACGTTCTAGTAATTTGATTTTTTTTTTATTTGGTGACTCAGAAGATGAAAAATTTGGGAATTTCACAATTAAGGTATCCGAAAAATTTCCGAATTTGAATTTTTTATAGAATTTAGGTACTAAAATGAATTTAGAGTGAAACATTTTTGAGACTTAAAATTAAGAAATCTATAAGTTTAGGAAATTTGAATTACATACCATTTGAGATTTCTTTTTTTTAATTTGGCATAAAGTTTTAACCATTTATAAATATAATATTTGATATTTTATAGAATATAATGATTTTTTATAGACTTTAATTTTGGAAGTTTAACAATTCAGGAATGAAGTGTGGTCGAATTGTTTTGAGATTTGAAAATTTTCCTAGAATTAGGAAATTTAATTTTGCAAAATTGGATTTTTTTTGATAATTGAGGAATTTGAGAATAGACTACTTAATATAGGAAATAATTTTTTTGATCTTCTAAAAACTTTAAAACGAGCTTCAAAATTAAAAAATTAAAGAATTCAACAGAATAAAAATGTATGACCTGTGTTAATTTGAAGATTTTAACTATACGGTGTGTCCACTCCGACGTCGCCCACCCTGTATTAGGTATCGATGATTTTTTGTTTAAAACACACATTCTGGGATTTTATTAACATCTTATTAATTAGAACGTACAGGAAAAAATCAACCAAAACAGTTACATTTTTTTTTTTAAATGTGAACAGGGAGGTTTTTGGTCATTCTGATTGAGATTCCGTTGTCAGTTTTTTCCTAAAAAATCTCCTAATACGATTTTCTGAAATTTGACCCACTTTGAACCCCCATAATCACCCAAAAGTACGTCACTGGAACTGATTTGGTATATAATGTTCAAAAAGTGTTGACAAGACTAACAAACAAAAAAAAAATTAAAATCAGTTAATGAACAAAAATGTTACAGGGGTGGGGGTGGGACACTTCATAGTGGACACCCTGTATATGTAGAGTTTAAGAATTATTCACAATTTAAAAACTCAAAAATTCATGAATGAAAAATTCGAATAAAATGGTAATTTGAAAAATTCAGTATTCAGGAATGTAGTTCGCGAATTGACGCATTCGGAAATATTTACAATTTGGAATGTCTAGAATTTGAGTTGTTCAAATTTTTCAAAATCTTTTTTTGATAATGAAGAAACTCGAAAAAAACTGGAGAATCTAGGTTTTCAAAATATAGATTTCGAAAAAAAGGGAATTTTGAAAATGAGGGGCTTGAGTATTTGAGTTTTTAAAATTCAAGACAAAAAATTCGGGAATTGGGAAATTTCAAAATCTGGTGTTAAGATATTTGGAAATTTAAGAACATGAAAATTTGTTTAGACCAAGGAATTTTGAATATTTGGGAGTTCAGAAAAATAGTGAATTGGGTTTTTCAGTATTTCAGAAGTGGAACAATTTGTAGATTTCGGAATTTATAATTTCTGAATTCCCAAAGTGCCAAATTCCAAAATTTCCAAACATACCGAATTTTGGTTTTTTGTAATTAAACATGTTGAGAATTTGGAACGTTGAAAATAGAATTTTGTTATTTATGTATTTGGGAATTGAAAAGTTTTGAAAAAAGGATTTCTGAAATTTTTGGACTTGAAACTTGAGTTTTCTAGAGTTGAGGAAAAATTTTATTGATTTCGATTGATCAAAGCATGAGAATTTGAAAATTTTGAATCTTTTCTAACTTGCAACGTCCGTTATTTTTGTTTTTTTTTATTTCTAATTTTGGAATTCAAAATTTGACACTGTGATTAAGAAATTCATGTGTATGTGTGGATATAACAGTCCAAAAATTTGGACTGTGTTTAAACCTCTCCTGATCAAAATTCCAAAAATTCGTATTACTCTGGATCCTTTAATTTTTTTTGTAATTTTTCGGAGAATGTAGAAACTAGAGAATCTGTGAATTTAAAATCAAGTTTTTCGAAAATTAAGATATTTTGAAAATGGAGAAGTTGAGGAATTTGAATTCAATTTTTAAAAAATTAGTGAACCTGAAAACATTGTGAATTCATTACCTACTCAAGAAATTGGTAAATTGAAAAATTTAGAAATCATTTTTTGGTCTAAGAGATTTGGGAATTTAGGAACTTGAAAATTTATCAATTTCAGACAAAAAATGATTTAGGATTTTTAGTGTTGTTAGAGCTTTGAAAATTTGGGAATTTGAAATTCCTTAACACACAAAGTCAAAATTCTTAAAATTACCGAATTGTGTTTTTGAAATTGAGGATTAGCTATTGAGAATCAAGAACCTTGAAATTGGAGTATTTTAAGAATTTTAGTATTTGGGAGAAGACAAGTTTTTGAAACTTGGACTTTTGGAATTATCAAGTTTGAAATTTAGGTTTTCTAGGATAATGGGATAAAATCTGGAAACTTGATTGATTTGGGTTCATCCAATTTAGCAGCTTGGGAATTAGATAAATAATTTTGAACCGTTGAGGAATTTAGGACCTCAGAAGTTTGAAATCTTTTTTTCACAATGGACAATTTGCAGACATTTTCAAATGACTTGAAATTTTATATACGTATTCTAGACAATATTAGAAAGTGATCAGCGATTTATTTTCCAAAATACCCAAAAATAACCTAAATAAATAAAAAAGAAAACGCAAATTTCACTGTATGATCGAAAACGGGGAGGGGCCATATTACCCTCCCGAGAGAGAGAGAGAGTCATCTCAGTTAATACGCCAGACGAAAATAGATAATGTATTCTGTGACGTAGTGGATGTTGATTGGCGCTCTTTAATCGTCGATTACTACATTAATGGAGGTCGTAGGTTGATTTTCAAATCATCAATGGCATCAGTACTCACTAATCCTTATATTTTTCATATTTCCAAAAAATGTGCAAACTGTCCATTAGGGTTCTTGGACTCACTCACAATAGTTATTTATTGCAAATTCAAAAATCAATAACCTAGGTGTTGGTTTAATCATAAAGTTCGAGATATATTTTTTTCCGACCTACCTCCATTATTTCCTGTTTAAAATCTCAAAAAAAATCATATTTCTCTGAATCCACAACTCCGTAAATAAAAACAAATTTTGAACAATTAGAAGTTGGAGAATTTGGAAGTTTATAATTGAATAACCAAAAAATTCGATAATCTCAATATCCATCCAATAAACGCAATCAACCCCTACTATTTGCGCCCCCCAAAATCCCCAACTGAGATAATCCAACCAGAAAAGCACCCTTGAGTAAAAACAACCGCAACCATTTTAGTATTCCCCGTCGACGTGCAACAAGATTAGAAAAGTAGATTTCCGAATTTGAGAAATGATGCAACGCGCGTTTAGTATTCCTTAAACGCAACTCGCTCACCAGGGGTGTTAATAAACGAAGATAAACGCTCCGACTAGTGTGGAAAATGGAAAAGATCCCTGTTGCAGGAAAAAGTTCAGGATTCTGGTTCTTTATTCATTAATTTCTATAGATGTCAACTCCTCAGTTCCCATCTTTGTGCCTTTTGACCTGTTAAAAGCCTGGTTCCGTTGTTCAACGGTCAATCCCGAAACTTCATACGTCACAATATTCACATAATCAACAAATAAAAAAAAAGAATAAACCGTTCCGGCTTATCACTCAAACAAAACAACAAAACAAACTTCAACAACGCTAACGCTACAAAGAACGCCTATCACTGTCAATAGTGTCAATCGACCAAAATGATGTAGAGCGGTTTACAAGGTTGTAGCCATGAAAGGTGGCAAGGATGATGACGTCACGGTGCGTAGTCGGGCTACACCCCTTTTTCAGTTATTTAGTGAGGTTTGATTTCTCTTTTTTGTTTATTTAGTATATCTTGGGTATTCTTATAAAATTTCAATAATGAATGCAAATTGTCCATGCAAATAAACTATCATGAAAATGCAAGCAATATTGGAATCTAATTGCAACTTGACGAATTTATTCCTTTGCATCTGCTCAATAATGTAAAAACACTTGCTAATGTCCCACACCACATGATCGATTGGGAGACTTAAACCACTACACTTTCTTGGCAATTCTTTATCAAAAAATATCCACAACTACTACAGTTGAAGCAACGGATTATTCCATATACTCATTATAAGTTGTATGAGAATGAGACCAGCCAATTCATCCTGCTACTCTGTATGAGATGTTCATATGAACCAGCCTCTAAATCCATTACAATATTATCCATCGTTTTTCCCCAAAATGGAAAAAAAATATTCCAAATCATGCCTAAGGCTTCACCTCACCTAACTATTGGGATTACCCTTAGTTTTTTACACGGATGCAAGCGATTTATAATTTATATCACTGAATGAAGCTTTCTAGTGAGCTTCTCGGCAACACCGCGCGTCGCATTCGGACTCGTATTCTTGAATTGGGAACCGATTGCCGAATCATCACTCAAGGGCCGCAGCATTTTATTCTTGAATTGTGATCGGACTGAGATTCATACAATCCTGCATTGTCTAAAGGGGTAATTTTTTCTTGTTTTCTAACCGAAATTGATTTATGGTGAGTTTTATGGGAGTATTCATTACAATATACTCATGTAGGTATGTCGGTCAAACATGATTTGATTGGTTAAAAAGATTATATGCGCCGATTAAAGCTGACAACATGGCAAAGCGATTGAAGGCCCGCGGGAAAGTTCAACAATCCCTCATTAGGTATAGTGTATCCTTAGTTCAGCCCTGAGCAATGTAGTATTCCTCCTTGAAGTAATATTTGAAGCCAGTTGCCGTTGTTCAGGAAGGTTCCAAGGGTGTGTTGTTATTCCAACTGCTGTCCTGATGCCACCAGGACGCTAATTCTTAAATTTCAGGACAATGAACGTTCTTTTGAGAAAACGGGGTTCGAAATAGAGTTTTTGATTGGTCTGTGATCGTTCGCTTAAATTCTCACTCATTCCCTGTTCAAGAATTAGGCTACCAGAGAGAAAGCAATTCTCGCCTCATCAAAGCTTGTTTCTAGAGGTTATGAATAAGTTATTCATATTTGATACCACCTGCCTTCTTTCTTCGCTAACACGGATGAGTTGAATTATTAGTAGACTGGGTCCAAAATTTATAATAGTCTTCCTCCTGATTGGCGATGAGTATCTTTTTCCGTCTTTGAGCCATATTCTAGCCGAAAACAGATGGAGTAAGAGGTCTTTCTTAGAGAGCTCTGGTCGATTAGAAATACTTTCTGAGAAGAGGTTGTGTACATCTCCATAGCGGAGAAGATCACATCCCATCCCTGCGATATATTTTTGTTTCCAGGTCTTTACCAAGGCTTCCAAATTTGGGAGGTCCTTGAATGGGAAGTTCCTCTATTCATGACACTAGATCTGCTCGCCAGAATACCGCCACTTCTACTTCGTGACAAACAGGATATCCCTGTGGCTATATTGAGATGATTGAGGACCCTAAATATCCAGGCCATTTTTGACTAGAGCCATTTATGAAGAATGGTCATTTGTCCCTGCTACTACCTTCAATAGACTGAACTCTTTCCGGTTGATATGCCAGCGTTTTTGATGTCCTATTTCTTTCAGCTGAATACTTCTTAGTTTAGGTTCAAAGCCAGTGCCGGATGCATCTCTCTTGTTATAAAAATTGATGTATGGCCTGGAACGCGAGGGTAATCTGAACTTCGAGGGCGACATCTGGTACTTGCAAAGACTTTCGAGGTTTGAGCTCTGGGAGGATCAAACTTGTCCGATTTAAGTTCCTGCCCCTGAGCCCTCTCAGTGGGATTGCTAAAGAGGTGAAGTTTAGTTTTTTTAACAGGTTTTTGTTTTTTGCTCCCTCCTCACTTAACAGACTTTCCTCCTGGGTTTCATCTGACTTTTTCTGAGAAAGAGCTCAAGAAAGCTTCTTTTTCTCTGTAATGAAAAATAGTGTCCAAGCAGAAAGCCATTTTCAGCAGCTGGTCAGGCTGGTCTTGAATGTGATCAGATTGAGGCCATGACAGTTGTAGATTTGCTTTCAGAGCGCCTAACACTGGCGATGTCTGAGTTTCTTATGAACTTCAGATTATCGGATTTTATTATACGAAGTAGGAGTGGAATTCTCCAGAATACTAGATCTAGAACTAATGGCTCTTGCTCTTTTTTTGTTGGAAGGAGATCAATCGCTCAATCTTCTCTTTTTCAAGGTCCTGTAGTATTTCTGGAGGAGCCCAAGGGCGATCTTTTTCCGAATAGATAATATCTTCCCCATCAAAGTGGGTGTCCGTCAGATTAACATCAGGTTCTTCAAGATCCTGTGAGTTAAGTTTTTTCAGGATGGTCGCTATTATTGACATTATCCTTCAACCCATAGGAAGATGTTGGATCGCTTCATCATCTAATCTTCGCAAATTATCATGTTTCTTTTTCGTTACTGCACTTGAGAATCAGACCCCCATTTTTTGTTGGACCCATCGATATCGATATTCTAACAGACCTCACAGACCACAGACCTACAAGTTACATGCCTGGAATAAGCCTCAACCCTCAACAGTCAACAGCAGCCTCGTGTGGACAGGAGATGATAGAAACCGGAATGAACCGATCTTATATACGCATGCGTCAGTATAGCGACGTTTGTCGTGATTCAAATTTTAAACGCTTTTACGCGCGTAATTGAAGCGATGTCCTGTGTCATTAAGGATAAAATATCTAGTTTCAAAATATAGGTATCAGAAGTGATTGGAACTGAATGCAACGCGTTTTTTTGCGTATTATTAACCTATATCTTGTAGTAAATCTAGTATTTACTAGTTGTTGATAAGTTGGAATTGTATATTTGAACGAAAATTATTATTATTTAGAGTCGAATCCTAGCCGACTATTATTGTCAGGTAAAAGAGCATTTTGTTATATAAATATAACTTCAAACGCTTGATGACACTCTAGATTTACTGATATAGAATTCAACAATCTAGTACTACATAGAAGCTGAAACTTCCAGCGATTAATTTTTGTAATGTGTTGGATAATGAGTTGTCCAATTATGGCATACATAATTATTATTCATACAGAGTCGCTAAGAGCTTATATTCCAGATTTCAGAAATACACTATCATTCATAATACCTACATACAGGGTGTTTAAAAATCATTGGGCAAAAATGATATGATGGCTGAGAGGTCATTCCAAAAAAAAAAATCTCAATAAACATAGGTCCTAAAACGCAACGTTTCTATGATACAGGGTGACAAAGTCTTTTTTAATTCATTTTTTTTTTAAATTCAGTTGAATTTTGACCGACTTGTTTAATTTTTGAAAGAAATAAGACGATGCTTTTTCGGACCTATGTTTTTTGGAACTTTTTTTCTAAGAATGTTTTCAGGAATTACTACTTTCACTTTTGCACAATGTTTTTTAAACACCAATACCCTGTATATTCTGATCAGCCGTTCAGGAAATACTTAGCTTTGATAATGCACATAGAAATTAATATTTTGATACATTTAAAAGTGTTGTATAGTGCATGGTTGTTTTTTTCAAGGCAGTGTATAGAAAATAATAGTATATATATTATATTTCATGCATTATGTATCTACATTTGAAATCTCAGTATAATAGGAACTTCGATCCTAAAGGGCTCATCAGAAATAAATACTTATATCAAACCGTATATTTTTTAAATTAGAAAAATAAGCTTTTTCTTGATGTCTTGGGTCGCGGATATGGATGGAAACGGTCGAATGGGTGAAATTTAAGAGGTACCAACAAAGTTTAATACAACAGCTTTGAGGTTTTTATACATGCCTATAAGTTATAGTGAAAATGCAACGATACATGCAGCATGCAGGGTATGGTCATTTAGTCGTGGAACATCAAAGTTGCACTTTTTTGAATGCAACCCCCAGTATATTAATGTATATTTCGATAATTTCTTCAATTTTGTGATACACATAATGATCCTGAATTCCTGAGTCATCCAAGAACATACAATTAATTCTTGCAAAACATTTCAAAATGCGTCGGAAAAAGTTGAATGTACTTACCTTCTAATCAAAAGACAGAGACAGTATATAGCTCTGGAAAAGTAAGATGAGAAAGTGCGATGTGAAAGTAACGCTGTTGTGTTGGTAAATCCTCAACAAACTCGGAATTAAATCTAAAAGAATCGCCACATTCTTCTTTCATACGAATATTAAAGTTTGTGCTGCATTGCTGGTCCTTGTTGATATTTTGCCAATTTCTTTTAAGAGAACTTTTGAATTTGAATAACTTTCCACAGATCACACACCTCATTCTGGTACGAAAATAGACAGTTATCAAACTCAAATCAAGTGAGCCCGTGAATTATAAATAAAACAATGAGAAGCAAGAAATCTTTTCACGCCAAAATATTTAGGTGAACTGTAACAACAATCTATACATTTATATCCAGAAGAATACGTCTTGATTCATATCCAAAAGAAAACGTCTCTCTATTCCCGTCAGTTTCCATGCACAAGCGCAGTAGTAACGGTTCATTCCGATTTCTATCATCTCCTCGTGTGGACGTGGACCGCACAGAAGATTATTAGGTATATCACCTGTTGAATGTTTATACAATTACCTACTGTTTGTTTAAACTTATACTACCTACTAACGCATAGACCATCGATAAAATCGTTTTGGAAACGTTTTTGGACTTTTAAGATATTCAAGTGCAGGATCAACTTTTATGTTTGTTGCTCTGTGTTTTAAAGCAAGAACTTACTTCGTTTCGCAGTGATATTTGCATAGATTGTGATCCAGAGGAGGTGCGTACTGCCCATCACCTTTTTTGAGTGAAAACCCATGAAAACCACCTATGTAAACCATATTTCCATCATGGACATGGAATACCTACCTATTCCTAAATTTCCTCGTCAGTTTCTTATTTAAAAAAAAAAACAAAATCCAAACAATCAAATTTCCTGGATTTTTTACCCTAACACAAACTACCCAAGTTAAAATCCCAAGTTCTCTTTATAAATTCTAAAAAAACTGCGATTTGGGATTTCTGAACTCCAAAGTGCCCAACATTCACTAACTTGAAACAATAAATTCTAATATTGTTGAAATTTTAAATTCATGGACTTTGAGGAATTGAAAACTTCCAAAATCCACAAGGTCCAACTTCTATTTCAAAATTAAAAAATGACCAAATTCCTCAATTTCCAAAAACATTTATTTGGAATTTCTGAATTCCCCAAATTTAATTAGGTTTTTCTGGGAAAACTATAGGTTCTTCAATTATTGTATTGTAGAAATAAAAAATATCTTAACTTTGAGGAATTGAGAACTTGAAGATAAATGTATTTTTAATATTGTGGATGTTGAAAAAATTAACCAGAATTCTTATTGCAGGAAAGTGATTGTTCGGAAACGTCCAGCGTCGGTTCACCATCTCCTGCTACAGACGCAGTTGGCTGTACGGATCTGTCAAGGGAAATAATGACCCCACAGCCTCGACAAGATGACTACCTTGACACCAAAAACACTATTTCTGGAGCTCCGCCTCAATCACATGTCCAGCAACAGTTGAATGGAACCAGTGAGTGTCATGTTCTTGGGTAGTGTGTGTTGAGGTGTGAATAGAAACACATATTTTATGAGACTGATCTGAATCCTTTATTTCCTATATGCATCAATATATACAAATAGTGGGGATAACTGCGTGCGGTTCATTTACCAGTCCGCCTCTACAAGTACCCACAATATCAACTGTTAACACTATCATGACATCCCCCTCTTTGTATAGAAATATGTATAAAAATATAAGTGATGCGATATTTATTTATGAAATCAAATATGATCCTAATGCCTAATAAATTACCATATAATGTATGACTAATACCCTATTCAATTTAAAGTTCCAAATTCAGTACAATAATGTTATCATTCCGGATACAAAAACTACAAGCCAACGAACCCATTGCTTATTTATGTTTGAAGTAAACAGCTGACTCTGTACACAAAGTTTGTCACTAAGAATAAAAACAATGGAATGTCAGCAAAATTTCGTCTTAAGTTTAGAGTGGTTTCTACCTATATTATTATAATGATATTTACAATATTTACAGTTCCTACCATATGTTATACTCATAATCATAGATACAATATTATATGTATTATGTGGAAAACTAAGTAATATTAAATCTAGCTGGTGGTTTGGAAATTCGTCCAAACTTTGTAACATAGAAATCGCAATCCGCATTTTCTTCCTCGTTTACAAAACTTTGAGGATATTGGAAGGAATCATTATCTTCTATGTTGGTCCTTTGTGGATCCTTTTTTATGTGATGGCGATTTCTGGTTACAATTTTTTGAGAATTGTACAATTTAATGTCATAACTTCGGGGATTTTTGTTAATTTTAATTATTTTACCTGGGACAGAAAAATGTTTATTATGTTTTATCAAGACATTTTGATTTACACTAAGTTTGGATAATTTTCTGGCGTTTTTGTTAAAGTACTTCTTTATATTCTCCTGCTTTTGCTTGAGGCGCTTTCGATACCTGCTAGTATTAACTATTTTAGGTTTTAAATGAGTTTCCGTGACTGGCAGAATGCTCTTTAGGTTTCTATTCAATAGCAGTTGTGCGGGAGTATATAATTTATTATCTGTGGGCGTATTACGTAACTCTAGTAAAGCTATGTAGGGGTCAGTTTTTTCATAAAAGCATTTTTTCAAGACAGATTTGACAGTACCTATTGTTCTTTCAACTTGTCCATTGGATTGTGGGAATAACGGGCTACTTGTGCTATGCTTGAAATTCCATTCATTTGCAAAGTTTTTAAAAGTGTTTGATGAAAACTGTGGACCGTTGTCCGAAAAGACTTCGTCAGGTATGCCAAAGAGAGAAAAGATATGTTTTATCTTGATAATTACATTATTAGAACTTGTGTTGTTATGTAAACATTTAACTTCCATAAATTTTGAAAAATAATCGATCAAGAGAAGGTAACTTTTGCCATTGAGTTCAAAAAGATCCATCCCTATCTTTTGCCATGCTCTAGTAGGTATGTTGTGGTTTATAAGAGGTTCTTTTGGAGGAGATTTGGAGAAAATTACGCAAGATCTACACTTTGATATGAAGTTGTCTATGTCCTGTGACATGTTTGGCCAGTAAAATAAAGATCGTGCTCTGTATTTTGTTTTTTCTCGGCCTAAATGACTTACATGTAATTTGGTCAGCATTTCTTTTTGCAATTTTTTTGGTATGACTATTTTATTGTTGTATATGCATCTTGAAGATAACAGTCTGGTAAAAAATCTCCGCCCACCGTTCAGTTTACCGTCCGCGTAATGGCGCATGCTTTTTGACTAAACTTGTCAGCAATTAAAAAAACTCAATTTAAAGTCGAGAGTGCCGAAGTTAAATCAAATTATGCACGATGAGTTTTTATCGCAGTTGTTTTTCCAGCTGCTTAATCGTCGGTTTGGATGTTGTGTTGCTAAAGCGCCGTGGACCAACAAAAATGCGCGATTAATTTCGCCGAAAATGTTGGTAAATGGAAAAAGTGATTTTTATGGGCGGAAATTTGTGATTTGCGGTTTGTTTTTGACGAAACCAAATTTTTGTTTAGAATCCATTTGATAGATTTGTGGATGTCATTGAAAAAATTCTATGATAATTTGATTTTTGAATTCGTGAATTACCAAATTCCTAGTTTCCTGGATTGATAAACTTCAGGATTTCAAGATTCCTAAGACGCAAATTTCCACTGAGTTTTATTTTTTTTTTCAAATTTATAAAATTGACAATTAGTTAAATAATGGAGAAATCTTGAATTGTCTGAATCTGCAATTCGAAAATTTAAAGATTGAAAAATTTCGAAATCCAGAAATTTATGAACTGGGAAATTCACCGGCTTGGGAATTTGGGTAACTTTTTTTTGATCAAATTAAAAAAAAACAATTCACAAGAAGTTTTTTACCACTGTATTTTTGAAACTTCTAAAATCTTTTTTTTTTAAATACTACAATTTCCCAATTTCTTCAATTCCAGATTTTTCTAACTGGATAGGAAACTTCTCTATTCCTTAATTTCCGAATTATTCTATTCTTAATACCACCGGTAAATAGATTTCTGATTTTTGAAGATTCAGGATTCCCAAGATCATTTATGTATATTCTTGAATTTTTCTCATTTTTACAATCCATAATTTTTCCTGTTCCTCATTTCATGAATTTCCAAATTCACAAACTTTTAAATTCACATGTGTTAGGTTCCTCAAGATCCTAAATTTTAAGACTCGGTTTGTAAAAACCAAATTTCCAATTTCTTCAATTCTTGATTATTCTAGTTCCTTAATTCCTAAATTTCCAAATTCACGAACCATCAAGTTCTCAAGTTCCCAATGAATGAATTCCTGAATTTTCAAGATTCAAATTTTCTGAAGGGTTTTTCAATTGCGTATATACTTATTTCTTTAGTTCTTAATTTTTCAGGTTCCTCAATTCCTAAACTTCTAAATTCACGAACTATTGAATTCGTAAATTCTCCAACTTGTGAATGGCTGAATTTTCAAGGTTAAGGACTACTAAAATCCCAAATTTTTAAATTTATCAACTTCTAGTTCCTTCAATTGTTAATTTTTCTGGTTTCCAAATACTCGGATCATCAAATTCTCTAATACATTAATAAATTCCTGAATTTTCAACATTCAGATTTGCCGAAATCATAGAGTCTTGAACTTTTCAATTCTCATCTCTACAACTCCTTATTTTTCTTGGTTTCTCAATTCTGAAATTTTCAAATCCACAAAACACAGAATTTTCAAGTTACCCAATTCATAGATTCAAGAATTCTTTTAAATCCTGAATTATTGAATTTGTAAATTTTCTCAATTGTTAATAATTTTCCTGGTTCCTCAATACCTCAACTTTCAAACACACTAGCTATTCAATTCTTGAATTTCTCAATTTCTTATTTTATCAATTCTTAACTTTTCTGGTTACTCAATCCCTAAACTTTCAAATTCACGAACTATTGTATTCTTGAGTTCGCCAATCTCTAAATTCCAGAATATTTACGATTTTTTATAAAAGCCTAAATTTTCAAATTTCCATTTCCTAATTTCTTAAACTTTTTATTTTTCTGGAAAATAAGAAATCTAGACTCTTATTTCCCAGTTTTAGAAACAATTGAATCCCCAAGTTTCTCAATAAATAAATTCCGGAATTTTTAACATTCAGATTCAAGATCCTGAATTACCATTGTTGAATTTTTAAAGATTCAATTTCCCAATTTTTTCAGTTTTTGATTTTTCTGATTTCTTAATTTTCTGGTTAATTTCTAAATTATTAAATTTTTCATCCCCTTATTTCCACAATTCTTGAAATCCTGGCTCCTCAATCCCTAAATTTCTTTCTCAATTACTGAGTTTTTAGGGTCTAGGATTTCTGAAAGCTTCAATTTCTTCAATTCTCGAACTTTCCAAATACCAATTTCTTTTGTTCTTGATTTGTCTGCTTCGTTTATTCCTTTTTTTTATTTTTCGATTCGTGTAATTTTTCTGGTTCCTCAAGTTCCAAATTCATAACCATTGCATTCTTAAGTTGCTCAATTCATAAACTTCGGAATTTTTAAGTTGTATGGTTCCCAAAATCTCAAATTATTGGATTTTTGAAGTCCCAATTTCTCTAATTCTAATTTTTTTCTTGTTCCTCAATTTCTCAATTGATGAGTGAATTAATTTTGGATAAATAATAATTCTTCAATTTCCAGGATTCAAAATCTCTCAAGTTTCAAAGTAAAGGATTTTTGAATTCCTAAAAAATGTACAAGTTTCGTAATTCCTCAAAACTATTTTTTTTTATTTCTAGTGGCAAGCCTGGCAACTCTTCAAAACCTACAAAGTCTAGCTTCCCTCCATCAAAGCCTACCCCAAGTGGCCACTTTGGCAGCTAATCTCTCCAACATGGCGAATCTGCACAACGCAACAGCCAACAACATGGTGAATGGACCTTTAAATTTGAGTGTGAACGCTGCTTCAGGTAAAATTCAAAAACATATATTTATGATAAGAAAAACCAGTCCCTCTAATGAATCAATGTATGCAACATAATCAATTTTTTTTGTAACTTCCTCAAAAGCTAATGTACATTGCAGGGTATTAATGAGATTTTAATTACTATCGTGATTAGGTTTAATAACGCGGTAAATTATAACGTTCTAATTGCAAAATTAGATAACATGATAAATTAATCACATTCCAGCAACCACACCACGAAGCCAACCAAGCAGCATACCCTGCGACCCGCCCCCGACTACTTTAACACCCCTTACTCAACCTCCGCCCGCCCCCACGTTGCCACCCCCCAATCACCTCATTCAATCCCCTCAACCAGCCCCCATGCCCCAACTGATCCTTGCCTCCGGCCAACTAGTACAAGGCATCCAAGGGGCACAGCTGCTTATACCAACCTCGCAAGGTTTGGCAACCCAAACCATCCTAACCATACCAGTGAACCATGTAAATAGCACCGACCAAATGGTAAACCTCGCGTTGAACAATGGCCAAGTGATGCAAACCTCGTTGGCCAACCTACAAGCCATGGCAACCAATGGTACACAGACCATGGTAAACCCCGCCCCGTTGACGCATCTATTGTCCCCGCCCACACAGCCACTGTTGCCACCTCAACCGCCGCTGTTGCCGCCCTACAGTCAACCGGCGCCGATGTATCAACAAGCCCCGCCCATGGTCACGCCGCCTACGTCGCAAACCCCGCCCAGGTTGATGGGTAATGGACATTATGGGGAGGGGAAGTTGTACCAGCCGCAACCTATTTCACGAAACCCCTCCCCCGCGGGAGGAATTAATGGAGGGAGGTGTGATAGTGTGCCTCCAAGTGTGCAGAGTGTGAAGCGCAGTCCTAGTTCGCTTAGTCCGGGGTGCAATGATAGTTCAACGGCGGATTTGTTGATTGATTCTCCAAGTGAGTTTTTTAGTATTTATCAAGGCATTAATTTGATTGTTATTAGTGGGTTATATAATTAAGAGGCGATTAAACGAATTAGATGTAACGAAAATGGACGATAAATACTAATTGGATGGGGTTTATGGGGGATGATTAATTGTTTTAGATGCTTTCTTGGGTTTTATTTTGATGGAAATGATGGAGATAATTAGGATTACGATTGGTTTTCACTGCAAATGTCTGAACAATTTCAGAACACTTTATCCAAAATTATGAAAAAAGACTTCTGGAATAATGTTGACTTCGCAAAAAAGTCATGATATTTGAATAAGTCTCAACATTTTTGCATCACTGTCTTCAACCTCAACCATCAACATTTTCTCATTTTCCAAATTTTAAATATTTTCTGAAATTCCACAATAATCTCAACATTGAAAATGTTTGTCAGCAACATTTAAAAAATTCTCAACAAGGATAATTGAAACTTGACAAAGCGCTCTACATGCCAGTCAATGCTGAAAGATGGTGATGAGAGGTCTCAACTTTTCTATAAAACATGCTTCTTAAAACATTGCAAATCATATAAAGGGAATAATGTTGACTTCACAAATAAAAGTCTCAAAAGTACATCCATGATGTTTATGGTCCAACACTTTGACATCATTGTTATTTAAACTCAACATTTTGAAACATTTTCAAGTGTTCAAATGTTCATAGACATTTCCAGAATAGTCTCAACATTTAAAATGTTTAGCAGCAACATTTCAAAAACGAAATTGTTGAGACCAAATGACTAAACATTATTTATTCACCACTTTGTTGAACATTATAACAAAAAATGTTGAACGGTACGACGACTCTAAAATCAAAAATCAACAATCAACAAAAATGTTGATCAATCATTTTGTAGTTCTGAAAGTTTTCTTAACATTTGTATCAACGAACATTATTTTTTTCTAGACGATCAAAGTAATATTATTTCGGGAATGTTCCGACTTTTCGAAACATGTTTGTCAACTGTACATCATTTTTCTTCAAAATACAAAATTACCTAACAGAAATTTTAAGACATTTCTATCAACTGAATATTTTTCTCTAAAATGTTGAAAAGTCTCAACATTCAAATGCATTGCTTTCTTGGAATGTTGAAACTTTTTAAAGTGTTGAGATGCTCAAAGATGTTCAATCCAATTATTCGATTATGTTGAGATGACCAAATGATAGTTTGGAAATGTTCAAATATTTCTGAACATTTTTATCAACAAATGTTTATCTAAAATGCTGAATCGTGAACTTTCGACTTTTCGAAACAAGTTTGACAATTGAACATTATTTCTCTTTCAAAATATTGAGATGACCAAATCGATAGTTTGAAAATGTGGATACTATACGATACATTCTCATCTACTGAATATTTTCCTCTAAAATGTTGAAATTTTAAAAAGACTCGAAATTACCAATCTATTGCTTTGAAATTTGAAATGTTGAGACTTCAAAATATTCTCCTCTAAAATGTTGAAAACTTGAAAACTCTCACCAATCCAAATGTATTGCTTTGAAGTTTGAAATGTGACTTTTTAACATTTCAAGATGTTCAATCCAAATATTCGGTAAAGTCGAGACTGTTTTAAAGATTTCTGTCGATTGAACATTATCATCTTCTAAAATATAATTTTTTCTAAAATGTTGAAACGTCTTTTCGTATAATTTGGAAAAGTTCCGACTTTTTGAAACATGTTTGTAAATTGAACATTTTTTTTTAAATATTGAGATGACCAAAAATGTTGAGACTTTTCTATACATTTTC
This sequence comes from Orchestes rusci, assembly GCA_958502075.1. NCBI lineage: Eukaryota > Metazoa > Arthropoda > Insecta > Coleoptera > Curculionidae > Orchestes > Orchestes rusci. The sequence goes on along the minus strand of OY293308.1, from coordinate 9,321,671 downwards.
ATCAACTGAATCTTCTCCAAATTATTGAAATCTTAAAGTCTCAACAGCCAAATATGGTACATGAAGTTTGGAATTTTGAGACTTTTTGAAAAGTCAAGATAATCAAAGATTTTGTAATTATTAGATACATTTCATCAACAATTTTTTTTTCTAAAACGCTGAAATTATTTTTCTTGTGAATATTGAAATGAGCAGACCGAAGAAAATATTGAAACTTTTTTATACATTTTCATCAACTGAAAATTTTTCTTCAAGATGTAGAAATTCAAGAAAGTCTCAACATTTCAAATTTATTGCTTTAAAATGTTGAGACTTTTTCAAATGTTGAGATAATCAAAGATGTTCCGTCCAACTATTCGGTAATATCGAGACTGTTTCCGTCAAAAGAATAGTATTATTTCAATTCTAAAATGTTGAGATCCTTTTGAACATTTTCATGGACAATTTTTTTTTCTAAAATGTTGAAACGTCCTAGTCCCTAGTTCCCGACTTTCCGAAACGTTTGTCAATTGAACATTATTTTTCTTCAAAATATTGAGATGACTGAACCAATAGTTCAAAAATGTTGATACTTTTTGATACACTTCCATCAACTGAATATTTTTCTCCAAATTTTTTGCTTTGAACCATGGAATGTTGAAACTTTTTAAAATGTCAAGAAAATGAAATATGTTCAATCCAATTATTCGGTAATGTCAAGACTTTTTTAAACATTTTTGTCACTTGAACATTATCATCTTCTAAAATGTTGAGATGATTAAAAAATAATTCGATAATGTTGAGTGTTTTCCGAAGATTTATATCAACTGAATATATTTATGTTATGTTAAGTTTAAACATTACATACTGTACAGTTTGATCAATAAGTTGAAAATGTTGAGACGTTGAACTTAACTTCCTTGAACATTTCAATAAACCAAACATTTCTTGATTCTAAAATGTTGAAACTTCAAAATCTCTGTATTGGAAAATTTAAGACATCGTTTAAATGTTTTTAAACAATGTTCTAAAATGTACGTATATCGTTTTAATGGTTTTCTAGACCAACCAACAATAAACCAAGCCAACACCAACGTAGTAGACGGAATCAACTTGGACGAAATCAAAGATTTCGCCAAAGCCTTCAAATTAAGACGTTTAAGTTTAGGCTTAACGCAGACGCAAGTAGGACAAGCCTTAAGTGTGACTGAAGGGCCTGCTTACAGTCAAAGTGCCATTTGTAGGTTAGTATTAAAAAAAAGTTATAAAGGGCTTGTTAAACTAAAATATTTTGTTCCCAGTGCCCTGGCGTCACAGATGGTTGCGGCTGCCCAACAGCAAGCAATGTACGTCATTTTCTTATTTTTTTTACATAAAATATATAGGTATAGTCCCTTAGATGTAGTGTGCGCCAGGGCACTGGCATATTTTTGTTTAATTATTACTATGTTTATAGTTTATTTTTTGTTTTATATAATATGCTAGTGTCCTGTGCCACATATATTAACTTTGCTGTCAAGCACGCTCTATTATATTGATGTTCTAGGTTTGAAAAACTGGATATCACGCCGAAAAGTGCTCAAAAAATCAAGCCAGTATTGGAGAGATGGATGAAAGAGGCTGAAGAAAGGTATTTATGGGTGATGGAGGTGTGTGTTAATAATTTTCCAAAGCTATTCCAGATATAAGAGCGGACAAAACCACTTGACTGACTTTATCGGGATTGAACCATCGAAAAAGAGGAAAAGACGGACGTCGTTTACGCCGCAAGCTTTGGAGTTGTTGAATGCGCATTTCGAGAGGAATACTCATCCGTCAGGTGATTAACACATTTTTTTTAAAAAAAAGATCGCCTTAACCAGCTTGTGTTTGTCTGGGATTTTTTTTTAAGAAGAGCACTTGTCATACAAATTTTTGACATTCTAACAATGTTTACACTTTTTCAAACATTTTTTCAATTGAATTTTTTTTTTGAGCGATGAATCTTTCAATCTCATAGTTTTCAAGTGTTAAGATTTTCTTGGACAATTTGATTAGAAAGTTGAACATGTTGAACATTTTTAGACATGTTTCTTCTTGGAACATATAAAGCAATAAGAATTCAATTGAATCTAATTTAAAATTTGGTCATGCTTTTCTGTCTTTACTGTTAAAGTTTTCGAAACATTTTTCAATTGGTCATTATTTTCTTCTATAAGGATGAACCCTTCAAACTTCTTTGGAAATGTTAAGACTTTCCTGGTCATTTTGAGTAAGGAGTTAAAAATGTTGGGAAATTTCTGCAAATGTTGAATTTCAGACATGTTTCAACATCGTGAAGCAATATAAATTTTCATTGTTTTGATCATCCCGACATATCTCCCTAAAAAAATACAATATTGAAGTTATTATTGAACAATGCTGAGTATTTGGTATAATTTTTCGATTTTAATGTTGTTTGTGAACATTATATCTTCATAATATGCCCAAAAATCTTTAGACCTTGACGTTTTTAAATGTTAAGAACTTTATTTTTTTCACCATCTTTCAAAAATGTTGATATATTTTTGTACATTTTAGCTTTTATTCGAGAATGTTGAGGCTCCTACTCATTTTTATGAACTGAAAATATTTTTTCAAAAGGTCGAGACTCCTAATTATTTTGATCAATTGTCTCAATAGAAACTTTTGTCATACAAATTTTCGACTTACCTTATTTGACAAATAATAATTTGGGATTTTTTTTCATCAATGTTCTAGTGGTTCAATAAATTCAAAACGAGTGAATTTAATTTCAAAAAATAACAACGTGAAAACAGAAATACAAATGCTGAGAAAAAGGAAAAGAATAGTCGCAATGAATACAACCATAAAACTAGAAACGAGAAAGTCAAAGATGAATACAAAAAATATGCAAACGTTAAGTCAGTTATAATAAGAAAACACAATTAATGATAAAATGGTTGGATAAGATTCCATAAATATAGAGAAAAAGATAGCGAGAAGATTGGAAAAGACTTATAAAAAAACTTGAGGAGGTGATTGAAAAGTGTGTTACCCCGCACACTTTTGTGTTCTATACAAAGACAAACATAGCAACGATTAAGTGAAAAAATATATAAATGAATGAAATGATTCGAGACTAAGAAGTTGGTGTCAATAGTTAATAAAAAGAACGTGAAATAAGATTCCCTAAAATCAATGGAATGAGAAAAAGGATGGTGAAGGGTGTTTCAGAATAAGATACGTAACCTGAAAGGTGTGAATCTTTGGGTGATTTTAGGAAAGAAAGTTCGTGTTGTTTAGTTTTTGAGATACAGGGTAATGAAAATAAAAAAAAAAACGATTTTTCCTCAATTTCATGGAAACCGCTCTCCATATTTTGTTAAAACTTGGAGGGTACTTATAATAATTCATGAAAACACATTTTTTAGGTCAAAAAGTTTTTTTTTCTTAAAATTATTCAAGGATTCACACCCTTAAGGATCAGCATCTTATTCTGAAACACACTGTATATCAAATGGAATCAATTATGACAAAAACAAAACTTACAAAAATAGTGAAAGTAGTGAAAGTAGAAAAAAATAAGTAGAGATCTTGAAAGACAGATAAAAAAGATTTAATCATAATAATTATACAGATGAAGTGTGGAATAGGATTACTCAAAAGAAGAAAACAAAATTATTAATAGGAGGTGAAGAAACTAAAAAGAAAAATTGGTAGAGTAAAATGAAATTAATCATAAAAAAAAAGATAAAAAATATGGAAAGAGTGAAAAACCAAGTTAAAAAGAAAAAGAACCATCTACAAATGATCACATTGAACAAATTTGAGTTGGTTTATTATCTGGGGTGATTCATAAGAAAATTTCGATACGTGAGGTACCTACGTATTCAGGGCCCAAAAATAAACATAAAAGTTATATAAATGTGGGTCCGTAATGCCTTCGTTTTTGAAATACGGGATGTTAAAGTTTTAAACTATTGATTATCCCATTTTCTAAATAAAATCTATGATAATTTGAATATTGCAGTAAAAATTGGCATCAGGGGGTTTTTTGTTATGACGAATTGGAATATAATCTTGATATAGCTCTTTCTTGTAGAGGGCGCCACCTTCATGTCTTCTTCACTTTGTTCATAAAGACTTTGATGTTTTTTTTTGGCCCTGAATACGTACTTGAAGTATTGACATTTCCTCATGAATCACCCTGCAGTAAGGGATAAGATTCCGTAAAAGTAAAAAAAAACTTAACAAAAAAGAAATCTTGATCGACGTTGAAAAAAAGGAGAAATTAAATAAATGATATTAAAAAAATGTGCAGATAAACCAAAAATTGAATAAAATAAAGATCCAAAAAACAGCAACAAGAAACTAGAAAAAAAAATGATGTTGGAAACATTCAATCATCGTTATCTGTGCCAGGCTAAGCCTCGTGAATCCTGCAGGACTCTTTTCCCAAGATGTGGAATCCTCACGATCACATGTCTGTATATTTTGGAATCTGTGAGCCTTATTTTCCAAAACAAGTCGCAGTTTCTTCAGGGAAGTGCAAGGTACCCCACTCGTCAACAACATTTGTTGCATTTGCCTATCCCTAATTCCCAATTGTCAAAAAGATCTGTGATATACGAGCCAATTAGAATGTTTAACCACCTACCAAAAAGTGTGCAATCTTTATCTAGTTTCCCTAAGTTTAAGAACTCTGTTTGTGATATTTTATTGAATAAAGCTTTTTATACGTTGGATGAATTTTATAAAGATAAACTTTATGGCTAGTAAATTTTAATTTTTCATTTAATGTAGTATTTTTAGTGATCATTGCCGTATTTTAAATATTATGATATATAGTTTTAGGTTAAATTTTATTACTTTTTTCTTTATTTTTTTCTATTTATTGTACTTTTAGTCTCCTTTTTGTTTTTTGTGATTTTATTTTTAGAATATTATACTGTGCTTTGTCTGTTAAACCATTGGTTTTTTGATAATAAAGCTTATTCTGATTCTGATTCTGATTCTGAACTAATTAGAAAGAGTATGAAATAAAACTATCTAAAAATAGAAAAAAAAGATCAAGAAATAATCGAACGATATTTAAAAAAAAAATGATTATTCTTGTCAAATAAAATCTAAGTGAATAAAAATAGTATGTATGAAATTAGATTCACTAAAAACAAAATAGTAAAAAACAGATAAAGATAGAATAGAACGTGGTACTGAAATCCTAGAAACAAAATTGGAACAAAAAAGAGGAAAACTAAAAGTAAAATTTAGAATGATAAAAAAAGTTAAAACAATAATTTAACCATAATTTGTTGTTACAGGAACAGAAATAACCGGCTTAGCCCATCAACTAGGATACGAAAGAGAAGTAATACGAATTTGGTTCTGCAACAAACGCCAAGCCCTAAAAAACACCGTACGAATGATGTCCAAAGGGATGGTCTAAACAATCTGTGATGAAAAACCCATTCGGCCATCAGCAGAACAAAATGCACATATCTCCAAAGAGACCCTGTATACGTTTTTGCGTTAAATTAAGAAAATTCGAAATTTGATATTTTTCTACTGACTATTTCGGACATATTTAGGCGGACTACTTATCCTTTTACGAATTTGATCTCAGAGTTTGTTGTACATTTGTGTATAAAATTATAGTATAAGTGCAGAGGGTCGGCTACTCTGTAAAGAAACCAAAGTTCCTATATAAAGTATATATATAAATGTGTATATTTGTAGAATATGGCTTGAATTGCTAATCTAGTTTAGTCCACTAAAGTTCTAAATGTGTCATGACAAAATCAAAAGTACTCGATTTTTGAACAATGTCTGTATTTGTAGATAGATAATGTAAATTACTAGATTCGACTTGTAATTATTCTTAATGTGACATGGAAAGTATTGTATTTGTTCGTATTAAGGTAGACGTATCTTGACAAATAAAAAAAGTTGAAATCACTCAGTGTATAATCGAAAGCACCTCCGCCATCAAGCAAAGAACTACTATTACTCTTGACCTCTCGAAAATGACACAGGACATTTTTGTTGAAAATTTCAGATTGTATGAATTTTGTTCTTTGCAATTTTTCGTTACGATTCACCGTTCACATAAGCAACAGATAGAGACATCCAATACCCAAGACTGCAATAAACTTGGGTTTTGATTTTTTACAGGGTGTCAATCTGAAAACGTTTCACCCGGAATAACGGACCCCCCCAAAAAAAAAAAAAAAAAAAAACGGACCCGTCGTTTTTTATTTTTAGGGGGAAAGATTTTGAGATTATATAGTCAACTTTGTCACATTCGTCCCCTTGCAGGGGTGATCAACCCCTCCGAGCCTGATTACAACTGCCAAGTTTCAAAGAAAAAGTACTATTTTTTTCAGTTAATAGATGATCAACTTACCTTTTCCAAACTGGGGGATGATATGATGAGGTTCAAAAGATTTTCTCAATGAGCTGTTACTCAATCCTTTTCACAAGGGATTATTTCATCTCAACATTCTTTTGGGTTTAAAACATCCTTAGAGAAAAAAAATGACGCAAAATCACTTCAAACGCGAATTTAACGGTTTACTTGAGAGAATTTCTGAAAAATAAAAACGGCTGAAAAGTCCTACCTCGTGGTATGAAGTGAAAAAGAATTAAAAACAGAATTATGGCTTTGAAGTTCGCGAAAAGGGTCGGGAGAAAAAGCAAGTTACGCGTACACTTGTCGGCGGACAAGTGCTACCTTTTCTTGATTCCGAATGTTCCGATTTTTTTTCTTTTACCCCCACCAGTTAGCCTTAGTGGAAAATGTGGTTTTGTTGTATTTGCGCACGATTCCAGCTGACGTGCGGCTTGTGAAATTAAATAATTGTTTGAACAGCAAACTATTGATTGAAACACGGCAGACATTATTTTACAAAAAAAAACGGGGTCTTTCGACAGATAATTAAGCGAGTTACGGGAAAAAGTGAATTACTTGGTTAATAACGGGAAAATAGATCATAAAACTCTGTGATTCCGTTACAGTGAAACAACCTTGCTTTAAGATGAAAATGGCAGATGCGCTAGCTGTAGAAATTCAATTTTCTTGCTATATCTCGAGAATCGTTTCATCAACAAAAAATAATGAATAAAATACTAACTTTCTGCATTAAGAGACTAAAGAAAATCTGCCTTTCGTGGACCAACAACGCTATAAGCCAAAGTAAAAGCAACATAGCCGACAAGAGAGTTTTTCTTCTACTCTATAGAAGAAATCATGTGGCTTGTATCCTTTTTGGTTCAAAAAGTTTTTTCAAGTTTTCAATGAGTTCAACATAAAAAATGATGATGCTTGTCCAGGGTTTTAAAAGAAATAATCTATAAACAAAATGTTGGTCATTTTGTTTTTCAAAACCTGATTTTTCAACAAACTGTGGCTTGCACCCTTATTAGCACAAAATAATGATATGAATTAAGTTTAATTTATTCGATCTATTATCAAGATTATTTTTTTTCTTATAAAATTCTCAAACCAGTTTTAGTTGTCAAGGTTACTGGAACCAAACAATAAAAAAAAAAAAAGCTAAATTGTATCCTTATTTTCTCCAAAAGATCATGCATTTTTTTGGAATAAAAGGAGTACAAGCCAACCTTTTCAAAATTTCTTTATTTTTTTTTCAACTATTGGGTCTAAGCATAAACTTTCCTGGAAATCACGTTTTTAAACATAAACTGTAACTTTATCAAGAGCAAATTTTTTTGAACCTCAAATAACAGGATTTGGAAGAAATTATCCTTGTTGCTGCAATTTTGGTAATGACATTTGAGAAAAACAAAAACTATATTGTTGTTTTTTTTTAATGGCGCTGTAACGGGCACAATTCAACCAAATAATAACACTTATGACAGAGTGGGAAAATTTCGAGAAAAAAGCATCAAAAGGAAGGAATAGACAGTTTGCACAATTTTTGGAAATGGGAAAATAATAACACTAGGGAGTAGTAATGCCACTAGCGTACGTTTAAAAAATAAGCCCGCGGCGGCAAATAATGTGGTAATTAATAATTGAAAATTGCGCCAGACTTCGCCCACCAGAAACGCGCGTATCCCGTCATGATACTCGTGACGTCACAGCAGTGGTAAAATATTTTACACTTTACCGGTCGTCCTTATTATTCATATTATATTACTAATATTCAAGCCTCTTACATTCAATTTGTTTTCGAATTGGCAGGTAAAAATTGTCAGATCTCTGCTTGCAGTAAAGCCTGGTTCCATTGTTCACAAATAGAATCCTTTACCTCTGTTCAACAGTCGAACCTCACGTTCACAGGAAACGAGAACAATCAACAAGCAAAAAAAATAGTTCCGGCTCGAATTTTGAAGGCCTTTTTTGAATATAGTGATCCGACTAGCCCGATCATCACCTGTCTGTTCTGTCTCTTTTCATTGACGTGATACCAAAAGAGACAAAACATGAAAGCTGATGATCGGGATAATCGGTTCACCATTTCCGTTATACAGGTAACGCTTATCTTCTCTGTCTGTCAATCGAAATCGACTAAAATAATGGACAAATGAGCGATTTACATGATGACGTCACCGTTTACCATCAAGCCACGCCCCGTTTTCGGTGTTTTAGCGAAGTTGGCGGTTTCTTTTTTATGTATTTGGTATGTTTCTGCTGATGACTTTCGAATATTGGGAAAAATACGTAGAATAACTATTTCAAGTCATTCGAAAATGTATGTCAAATGGACAATAAAGAATAAAATAAAAATTATTTTTTTAAACAGCACAAAAACAAATTGCAAACTACATCCTTCAAAACTCCCCTTCAAATGGCACTCAATGCAAAACTAATTATCGATTGCATGCCACTTAATTGAGGCTGCAATTCAAGAAAAATTCTTAATAAGAAAATTAACCTTTCAAGTGGTTTGGGAATTCTTACCAACGTAATTAATCTTAGATAAGATTAGGAAATAAACGCAGGGCTTATTGACTAATCCAGGTCAAAAAATCTGTCTAGTCTGTGATTTTGTGACTATTCAATGTTGCTTATCAGTAATCTTTATTTAACATTTTAATGGTTTTAATCATGGTTATGGGGCCGTAAAAAGTCGTATAAGGTATTCACTGATGAACAGGTGAGTATTATGAAATCTACATGTTTATTCAGGCTGTTGTAAGGCATATCAAATGATAAGAGAAAAAGAAAGGAGTTTTTCCAACGCAAAAATGCTTTATTTTCAAAAATAAAACGCCTAACCACAAATCAAAATAATCTAAATTAGAACAATGAGTGATAACATAAAACATTATATGATCGTCACTGTTCTTGAGGTTGAAAAAGCCATGTGGAAACATTCTAGCAGAGCAGTTTATTATTCAAGAGAAAAATTTGGATCCAAACACTGTGATAATATTATACGCAGGATTTTTTCGTGTATTGACATAAATCACGAATCGATTTTGGTAAGCGTTTGGATTTTGTAAACTTTCGTAAATATTTTTTTTTTGTTGTGCGGTTGACTGAATCCAGAAAAGAACAATTTTAGAATTACAGTAGAAAATATTGTCGGTTTGAATGTCTAACCAATAACCATTTCTGAACCTTTTTCGACAGTGCTTATCATAGTTATGTATGACAAAACATGTCACAGTGACATACTTTCAGGTATTAACTTTATAACTTTGTTCTAAAAAATATTTCCATAATGTCAACTCTAGAAAAGAATAAAATGGAAACAAAATTTCAAGATGTTATAATATTTTCGGCAATAGACTTTTCAAAACAAGCAAAACTTTTTATGTAGAGTGACTTATTTTGATCCATTATACCCGTAGGGTACCTACTCTATCCGTGAACATACTGTATAATATGTGATTTTTAATTTAGTAAGTTTATTTTCAACATTTGATACGCACGCATCATTGTACAAAACCATAATTCTCCGAAAACGTCGTAATGTCCTAAAAAGCTTATAATTCAAACAAGGAATTACTATTTATTGCCTAAAGCGCATTATTGTCCAAAACCGTAATTCCATAAAGAAATAATAAAATAGGAACTACATGAACACAACCGTGATTCCCTGAGAATTATCTCTTTTTTTATACGCATTATTGTCCAACGCTATAATCGTATTTTCCTAAAAAAGTTATAATTCCACGATCATTCTGGGAATTACTACTTATTTAATGTGCATGACTGTTCAAGATCGTAATTCCATAAAGAAGGAATAAACAGAGGGAACTATACATATAGTATTGAGATGATTGTACACAATCGCAATTCCCTAATTTTATGAACGAAGAAGGAATTACCATTTATTCGATACTCATTATTTTACAAAACAATAATTCCCCGAAAACGTCAAAATTAACTAAAAAAGTTAGAATTCCACTAAAAAACTGGGAATTACTATTTGACGCGCAATATTGTCTAAAACCGTGATTCCATAAATAATCAAGAAATTAGGGACCAGGTACATAGTGTTAAGGATCACTGTATACACAATCGTATAATTACCTGGGAAGTTATAATATAATTTTATGAACAAACCAGAGATTACCATCCATTTGATACGCTCCATTGTGCAAAACTGCAATTCCCCAAGAAAGTTATAATTCTACGAACAAACTGTACAAAATCGTAATTCCCTTTAGAAGGAAGGAACTAGAAGTTACAAAGTGTTGAATTACCGTACAAATTCGTAATTCCATGAAGAAGTTGTAAAACTATATGAACAAATCAGGAATAATCATTTATTTGATACGCATCATTGTGGAAAACCATATAATTCCCTAAGAAATTCGTAATTTCATAGAAAACTTAATATTTCTTGTAAATAAATTTAATAGTGTTAGATCGCAAATCCTCAAGAAAAGTCATAATTGCCCGAACAAGATGTAGTTCTGCGAACAAATCAGGATTTATCATTTGATTATTTGATACACATCATTGTACAAAACTCATTATACCCGAACACAGACGTACGGTCTGTTCATGGCTTTCCTGCGGTTACGTCATACTTTTCCGTCCCTCTCTTACACATTGAAAAAAAAATCACGTACGTCTGGACGAGGGTCTTTCGGATCAATTTGACAAATATCACATGTGGAGCGATCAATCTACGACATACTACCAAACGTCAAATACTGTGACGTGACCGCAGGAAAGCCATGAAAAGACTGTATTTTTCTGAAAAAGTTATAATTCCACGAACAAACTGATGGGAATCCCTATTTGATGTGCATTATTGTCCAAAATCGTAATACCATAAAGAAAGAACACACTAGGAATTACATAGTGTCAAGGATAACTATACAAAATCGTAATTCTCTAAAGAAGTTATAATTCTAATGAAGTTGTAATTCAATGAACAAACAAATTGGTCCCATTTATTTGATACGTATCATTAACAAAACCGTGATTCTCCAAGAAAGTCATAATTTCCTGAAATAGTTTCAATTCCACGAACAAACTGGGAATTAGTATTTGATGCGCAAAACTGGGAAGTACATAATGTTGAGAATTACTGTACAAAATCGTTATTCCCTAAAGAAGTTATAATTCTTTGAACAAACTAAGAATTACCTGTTGTCCTGTTTCGTAATTTCCTGGAGAGGTCGTGGTTTCATGAACAAACCAGGAATAACCATTTGAAACGCATTATTGTGCTTAACTGTAATTCCTCAAGAAAGTGATATTTCCTTACTATAACTCCACGAATACTAGCAAATAAATAGTACCAATTATTGATGCGCATCATTGTACAAAGTAATTCCCCCAAGAAAAAATACACTAAGAATTACATAGTCATAGTGTTAAGGATAAACGTACAAATTCATTATTCCCTAAAGAAGTTGTATTCCTCAGGAATTACAATTTATTTCAAATGCATCATTGTGGAAGAGCATAATTCTTCAAGAAAGTGGTAATTTCTTATAAATCAATAATTCTAAGAACAAACTGGGAATTACTATTTGATGCGATCATTGTCAAAAAACATAATTCCCTGAAGATGGTAATGTTATACAGGGTGGGCCATCGAAAACGTGCCGGCATTGATTTTGGGCATTTAATGAGGATGAAGAAAAAGAAAAAATACGTCCTTATTTTTCATGAACATCCGAATCCAGTAACAGAAAAAAAAATGATGCAAGTTCCTCAACTAGGAATTGCCTGTATAGAATTATAATTCTATGTATACAAACTAAAAATCACCTGCATTAATTTGACAATGCGCATTAGTGAAATCCATTGCCCGTTTAAAACTAGATTGGTCATGCGTAGTGTTGGAAATAACATTCGGTAACTCATTTTTTCAGTTCTTGTTGCACGTTCATAGTGTATCCTATCATGCGCAGTAGCGCAGTAATGAAGTAAGATTTATATCGCATGTTATACGTTGATGTGATCATGCGCAATAGTAAATGTAAAATGCGCTATTGTGATCATGTGTAATGTTGGAGACGCCATATCAATCTACATTGCATAAACGTGCGCAGGCGTATCTGTGCGCAGTAGTGAATCTACCTACATCTAGTTTGCATCCCAACATTAACATGAATATGATTAAGGTTATGTATCTCTCTATTTTTGGGCCACCCTATAGGAATTAAAATACTAACCGATATAATCAAGTGCGTTTTTTTTCGCGGTCAGAGACACAATGCGATTGAAGTGAAGTTGATGTTCATGTCTGGCAGTCGCGTTCAGTTGCCGCTACTCGTTTCATTGATACGCATCGGCGTGCATCGGTTACCGATTTTTGTTTTTGGTTCTTGTTCATACATGTGATTCGAAAATAGGGTTTTGGTGAGTGAAAGTTTGTTTTGGAAAATGTTATTTTTTGTAGTGCATGCCATTGAGATATAATCTTATTGCACAATTTTAATCAAGCTTATAAATAAATTAAATTAAAATGCTTTGTTTGAAAGTTTCATTATAATTACGTTTTATTATTAAAATAAAATTCGGTGATTTTCGTTTCCTATTTCAAGAAAAAAAAAATTAAACAAGTTTTTATGGTTTGAGAAAAAAAATGGAAATGTGTAGGTGTCGATAATAATTAACCATAATAGCCTAAATTTGTATAAGAATTATTTCTAATTCCGTGCGAGCTCAATTATATCTAAAATAGATAATAATGAGTGATGACTCATTCAAAGCTCATTTATTTTGACCATTGCGAAATCGTGCAATGATTTTTGTGATAGTTACAGCTCCGGACTCTCGAAATTCCAGAATCCAGAAAACAGAAAAATACATTTTTAGGCAATGGTAATACTAACTTCAAATCAAAGTCTAGTAGTCATAAAATCTAACCTCATATTGAAGTCGCCATTATCAAAAAAAAACAAGAAATCTTCGATCATCACTTTGAACCATAGAATATTCTAGAATTCAGCGAAAGCAGCAATATCCATGTTAAAAAAAAAACATAAAGGCATTTTGTAGTTTGTACTAAGCTCGGTACTAAGTATACATTTTGTCCAAGATAAGAATGTCTATTATGAGGATCCTGGAAACCATATAAGAGATACAAAGATGGTTAAATTAGAGAAAAGTTGCGCATTTTCAAGCCTTTATATGCCGTTTAGAAAGTTTTAAAATTACGAGAAGATATGCCTAAAAAACCGAAATTTGCCGACTCCGTTTTTATTTTTTTCTGACGTTATTTAAAGAGATATGGAAAAACAAGACACTTTCTTTTTTTAAGCTCTACAAAGCAACGTGAAAAGATTTTCCTCGAGATTTTCCGTACGACGTTTTGTTTCGGAGAAACCATCATCAATTTGAAAAAAGTATACCCTATTAAATAGCATATTTTATTACGAATACGACGGGTTTTTATTAAATTCCGAATGTTTTGGTGTAGTAGGCGGTGAAATGATGGAGACAAACCATTCTAGATCTGATAGAACAAAAATGTTTATCATCTTTACATTATAGAATTCTAGAATATTCTAGAATTCACTAACAATGACATTGACAACCTTGATACTGAAAATAAAATGTCGTTGCAGATGTGGTAGAAGTACAATTATTATAATCACCTAAACTTCTAGAACGTTCTAGAATATTCTAGAATCCACAGATAATACCTATACTATCCTCCAAGTTTCAAAAAACTATAATCCTTAGGTATCACTTCAAATTCTTGTAAATTCCAGAATTCACAAAAAATATAATAAATAATGATATTCTATATTTCGAGTAACTATAAAGTCCTCTCTGAGTTCTAGACTGTTCGAGAATATTATAGAATGATCTTGAGTAATCTAGAAGTCACAAACAATAGCATTCTCCATGTTTTGTCTACATATTTTTATACCAAACAAAATTTTTAGCCTAGAGTTTGAGGAGCTAGAATTCTCATTCTTTACATTCTAGAATGTACCAGAATGTTCTGAAGGGCTCAGTTTCACATTGAGTGGCATTCTACAATTAAAAAAAAATCATTTCGAGTGTTGGAAAACAAAACTCTCATGTCTTCACATTATAGAGTTTTTAGGATTTTATTATATTAATTTAGGATATTTTGAAAATCACAAATCAATCATCACTTTACGTGCGCGTGGTGCAATATTTTTTCTACAAGCGTGCGAAAAATACCACTTTTTCGCACGCATTTTAGTTTTGTGTCACTTTTTTCACTTTCGAAACTAAAATGCGTGCGGAAAAGTGGTATTTTCCGTACGCTTGCAGAAAAAATATTGTACCTAACACGCGCGTAGAGTGACTTTCCCGCACTTGATTGCGGGCCATTTTCAATCGCGTGCGGAAAAGTGGCACTTTCCGCACTTGTTAGGTAAACCACTATTGAGAAATTGATAAAAAACCTTTTTTTTTATTTGTTTCAACTTTGACATCCTGTTCCTCAAAAGCTAGCAGGACTTCTGATACGACTGGATTCTACCCAAAGAACTTTTATTTAAATTATAGAAGGATTTTTGCGTTACCTAATCATGATTTGTGGTAACAAGTTTGGGTTAGTTTGAGTAGTGGTAATTCCGCACACATTTTAGTTTTGAAAGTGTCACTTTTTCGCTTGGTGCGGAGAAAAAGGGACACCAAACTAAAATGCGTGCGGAAAAGTGGTATTTTCCGCACGCTTGTAGAAAATAGCTATTTACCTAACAAGTGCGGGAAATTAGTTTTTCCGCACGAGTCTGCCGTTCACCGACCGACGCGTAGCGGAGTTCGGTGAAGCAGCCAAGGGCGGAAAAACATTTTCCGCAAGTGTTAGGTAATGGGGGGGACCATATGCAAACCATGCCCAAATTTCCTTGCAATCATTTTAACAAAAGTGACACTGCGTTATGTTTATGTGAATATTTCGAGAACCAAACGAGTTATTGGTAGTATTGTGTGAAAAGGAAACCCAGGTGAAAACCAAGCCCAAACATCCATGAACGAATTTTTACAAAAATAAGACTGCGTTATGTTTATTCGAATATTTTGGGATTGGGGAGTGATGGGTTTGCGTTTGGTACCAATGGGTTCCCAACTAAACTTTCTTTTATACTATTCTTTCCAAGTACCATCAGAGGAAACATGTGAAATCATACCCAAGCATCCATAAAATAATTTGTATGAAAATGACACTGCAAAGCAAAAAAAAACTTGATCAGGATAAATTTATGTGAAATACATTGGAGAAAATGCTTGGAACAAATCTGTTAAATCATCACAGATAACTCTAAAAAATGATTTGGAAGGTATCTTAACATCAATAATCAAATACATAATAAAGGAATCAAGTGACCGTTCTCCTATTTGTAATCATGGGATGAACCGGGAATGATTCACCACAAAAAATCTTGTATTGCGTAGCGGCTGAGAACTGTTTTTGTGTATTTTTTACAAGTTGTTATAATAGATTTAATTTTTGAAGTTCGAGTAAATTTTATTATTAGTATAGTCTTTTGAGCGTATTCGTTATGATGTTTTAGCTATAGTGAGAAATATACTTTTCTGTTAAACGCAATTCATAACATGATAAAAAAAAATATTATGAACAAATTTTCGATTCAAATTGAAAATTAAAGTGATTTTTTTTAAATCAGCAATAAGTGCAAAGTTATAGTGAACAAAATTCAATAAGTATTCGATATTATACGGTACAAACACATCATAAAAATGCTATATTTGATAATATTATAAATCTTACCTTTGCTTCCACCTCACTCAAACTGCTACACCAAAAAACGGCAAATAAACGCGAAAGTCCGAAAATCATTCGCTATGATAGTCCATGATACGTAGTGGTATTATCATCACAACCACCATAAACGACTGATTTTTGTCAAGGAATTTTGTACCCACAAAAAAGGGTTCGCATCTGGTAAGCAGGGGTGCATTTCACAATCAACAATCACAAACCAGTCAGAGCCAATCAGCATTCAGCATTTGCAGTTTGCAAACTATTTCTGATTATTTTGACCAATCGATGAAGCGCTGATTGATTTGTGATTGTTCTACGAACAGACCTATCATTTCAACAAGTTCACGTAATATACAGGGTGTTGGTAAAAGTTTCATGGGTTGATTGAAGTGCCCTTCAAATAGGGTTCTCTCAATATTTCCTTACCCGTTTTAACAAAAATCATGAAATTTCGCATCAAGTTTTGATGCAGAATTTCAAAATTGTAATCATTCATTTCACTACAAAACACTGTGAAAAAAAACAATGTTTTGACCTTGTACGACACCAATTATTATTTATCCATGGAATACGTATAACCCAACAATCAGCAATTGTTTTTTATTTGCCTATAATTTTCCCAAAGATTAAAATAACAATTTCCATTGGTGAAATAGAATCGATAATTTTTTAACATACTATAACGAGGCCGGCAACCTCCAGGAAACTCGATATAAACAGATTAAATATCTTTATACCTGAAACGTGATATCCTTTTATACAGGGTATAGAAAAATGAGAAATAGAACCGCAACTTTCCGAATAGAATATTGAAAAAAACAGGACTTATTTTGTAATAATTAATTAATGCCCATTAATTATCAAATGCAGATGGTAATAATTATGTAAGATATTTCCACACATACCAGTTGATCATTAAAATAGCAGAATATGTCCTTAGTCAATTGACATGATGTAATAGATCTATCAAATATACAGGGTGTTTCAAGGGGTGTTTGAAGGATGATTGTGTGTGTGTGTGCGAGTGCTTTTCTTAATTGGTAATAAATTCAAAATCACCCCTCGTAACACTTTGACTTTGGTTTATAGCGTAAGGATACCTACAATAACCTATAGAAACGTAAACGGAAACTAAATATACGAGGTCAATGATACAATGTAGGTCAAGGTGTCTTGGGTATGGTGATAATGAACTTGAGATGTGCGAAAATAATCAACAAACGGGCGTGTTTGTTTTTTATATGAAAAGATATTTATTTTCAAAAACAGGTCAATGAACCAGGAGGATGCGACCTGTAGTTATTGTACTTGCTGTATATACAGAGTGTTGCAGTGCATATGGAAAACGTGATTTAAGTTAGCTTCGGGATTTTTAGAAATGTTTAATGACTCCAACGTTCTATATTCATTGTCCAGATAAAACGTGATTAGTCGGTGATTATAAACAATATGTTCAGATTAGATAAAGTTGATTGGCTTTTCGTAGCTTTTACACTGATTTCGAGAACGTGATTTTTAGATAGAGATTGATGAATTTGCCACTTTATTGTATGTATCAGTGAAAACTGTGCTTTTGAAAATTGCGAATTTTGTGCTTGAGAACCAATTCAATGAATGCTAGAGCAACCGCAAAATTTCTTTTTATTTTAGAACTGTTCGAAGTGAATTTCAAAGCCAGAAGGGATTTTTTTTAAACTTGAAGTCATGGATCGTGGGTCAGCAGAATAAAGAATGCTCGGTGCAATAAACATACATTTCAATCACCCCTTGTATAGTATAATCATGCATAGCAATATTCATGTAATTTTGTCACCTTGACTCAGTGCAAAAATTAGTTTTTATTCCTTGACTAGTTTTTTCCTGTTTGTTCTCACTCATTTTTTTTTTCAGAAACATGAAGGCTTTTAGCTTTGTTGTAGCCATAGTATTAACGTTAGGTAAGCCCCAAAAACCACTGTTTATTAAAAATAATTTGAAAAATGCTAGCCAACTACTGTACCTGTGATAACAAACTAACAGTGAGCACACATGACATCACTTTGAAGATACATGAAAATGAGACGGTGCTAATAATAGCTGAGTGAGTGTTAATTAATTTATTTTTAATTATTATTTATAATGAAAAGTTTCCAGTTCTAGTTATATAGAATCAAATGGAACCATTAACATCACAGTGCAACATTCCGACATAGCTTCAGCTTCTCCAAAACAGTTTTTTCTAAATGCCATTAATCCTGGAGAAAATGTTTCGTTAACTGTTGCAGCCACTGGTGCTGGGAAAACTGATATTTATTGCAATTCCACAGATAACTTAACAAAGTGAGTATACAATCTTGATGAAGCTTTATTTATGACAGACTTCAACGTTGCCAAGTTGCAATTATCATGTATTGATGTAGAAAAAAAATATTCTTGATACTGTTATGATGAGCGAAAGTTCAATTTTCCCGCTCATTTCGCATCATTGAGGAATTTATTGAAGCCTTGCTCCTGACATTGACAGACATCGACGTTGCCAAGATGTGAATAATATAATTAAGTGATGCTGTCATGATTTCGCTTATTTTGATTCAAGCAAGAAAATTTGATAAAATCTTCAATAAATATAATTCGCAGTGATTTTACTAATCGGATTCTGAACGTCCATTTAAACTTTTTTGTAAGGCCAAAATCAATTGAGATATCTATTGAGTAAAATATAAACAATCATCCTGTACGCACTGCCATCATAAAATATAATAGATTTTCCCGCCCGTTTCCCGTGTCAAACAGCGTTGCTCCTGACATTGATGGCATATGTCAACGTTGCCAAGTCGCATTCAATATAATTTATACCTTTCAGACCAGTCTAGTTATTTATTGTTTATTGAAATTTTTCCATTTCCCTCAAGGATTGTTTTCCATTGTTTGGTAGTTTTCTTTCCTGAGCCTGATTAAAAAGAACAACAGAATTTTTTGGATAACATTGCAACTTGGCAACGTTGAAATCTGTCATGAATGTCGGGAACCTAGCTACAATATTCCTTAATTTGCAAAGAACTAACGTTACGACTAGGGTCTCACATTATTCATTTTAACTAAAAATAATTGTTACAGTGTAGATGAAGTATACTTTCGAGTCACCGTGTACAAAGCAGCCGCCCTAAAAACATTGTCTACAGTGATTGGATGGATATACTTTGCAGCCTGGTCCATTTCTTTTTATCCTCAAGTCTATGTCAATTGGAAGAGGAAAAGGTTTGTGGTTTTGAGTGGTGACGTCAGATCAACCAAAAGTTTGAAAGGCGTTAGTTTATCATATCAAAAGGCGGGGCCGTAATTATCAACAATCACAAGGGGGCGGAGTCGAGGAACATTTGTACACTTTTGGGCGTGCAGCATACCAACTGGAGGGTGGAGTTAAGTTGTGGTCAGATTAGAGACACTTCGATCAGTTTGGCTAGGACGTCAGGTAAGGGGGCGGAACCTACCAAGCACTCCATACCAAGTTTTGGCGGTGGAGCCTAGCAGCATCACATCAAACGTGTGCTTGTGACGTCAGACTGAGGCAGAGCCTACCAACCAAATGTTTGTTGCGATAAGATGAGAGGACGGAGTTTTACCTAACGTTTGGTTGTGACGTCAAGCAAAAGGGCGGAGCCTTCAAACCTTCCCAAAAAAAGTTCAGGAGGGCAGTCATGTCTAAATTAACGTTAAGCTATGGGTAGAATAGAGAATAGGGTGGGGCCTATCACTATTCTTATCAGCCGATTGCTTATGATGTCCGATTCGGGGGCGGAGCTTTACACTTCAATCAAACGTTAGATTGTGACGTCAGACAAGGGAGGAGCTGGGCCTACAAACATCCCCAAACAAAGGTCTGGAGGGCGGAGACTAATAACATTTCCAAACGTTGGTTGTGGTCATATTAGAGGGCTGAGCCCAACTTTTCAATCAAACGTTTTACATCCGACAAGAGAGCGGAGCCAACAAATCTTCCCAAAGACAGATCTGGAGGACGGAGTGTACCAACATTTTCAAATAAACGTTCAATTATGGTTAGATTAGAGGGCGGAGCCTCACTTTTAATCAAACGTTTGATCGTGAGGACGAAAAGCCTTCCAATTATGCCAAACAAGCATTTGGGTTGAAGCCTTTTGATATTCTCCTCAAACGGGGGCGGAGCTTTACTTTCCAATCGAAAGTTTGATTGTGACTTAAGGGGGGGCCTATATACAAACATTCCCAAACAAAGGTTTGGAGAGCAGAATCTGACAACATTTGCAAAGAAAAACGTTTGGTTGTGGTCAAATTACAGGGTGGGGCATCAAACATAATATTGAACACCAGACATGACGGCGGAGCCTACCTTTCCAAAAATGATCCGGAGGGCGGAATCTACCAACACTTCTAAATGAACGTTCAGTTATGGTTAGATATAAGGGGGCGTAGCCTTACTTTTCAATGAAACGGTTGATCGTGACGTCAGGAAAGGAGACGAAGCCTTCCAATAATGCCAAACCGACGTTTGGGGGTGGAGCCTATTAATATTCTCATCAATCGATTGCTTTTGACGTCAGACATGAGGGCGGAGCTCTATTTTCCAAGCGAAAGTTTGAATATGATGCCAGGCAAAGGGGCGGAACCTATCAATCTTTCCAATCTTTTGGGGGTGCCCATCAAACGTTTGGTTGTGACGGGGCGGAGCCTCACACCAATCAAACATTGTGACATTATATTGATCTTAATATTTTTCAGTGTGGTCGGCCTCAATTTTGATTTTATATTCCTCAACATTTTGGGTTTTGTCCTCTATTCGGTGTTCAACTTGGGACTGTATTATATTCCTGAAATTAAGGTATGTTGAATTTGTGTAAGGAAATGGTTAAGACAATTACACCAGTGCATGTCACACTTTAGAGAGAAATTTCGGTGTGCGTAATTTGTTAAAAGATAACCGCACAGTTATGCAAAGGGAAAGGCGTTAATGTGTGTACACAATGTAGATGTCTTTTACCATTTGTCAACATTCTTTTGGCTCTTTAAAGACCATTTTTCCAATTTCTTTGTGATTTGATGTAGAGAACCATTTTTTTTTTAGGCAGAATATTCAGCAAGATACCCAAGAGGCTTGAACCCAGTGCAAGTAAATGACATCTTTTTCGCAGTACATGCAGTGATTTTGACTTTTACTACCATAATCCAATGTGTATGTTACGAAAAAGCAGGACAAAGAGTATCCACCACTGCTTCAGTTATTATAGGTCAGTTTACTCATTCCATGAAAAAAAATAATGTTGTTTTTCCAGGAATTTTTGGCATATTCCTTGCCATATCAGCATCTCTTGCTGGCTATGCCGTGATCCATTGGCTGGATTTCCTGTACTATTGTTCGTATGTTAAGCTGACGATTACTTTGATTAAGTACATCCCACAGGCTTATATGAACTATAAAAGGAAAAGCACGGTTGGCTGGAGCATTGGGAATATTTTTCTGGACTTTACTGGAGGCACTTTGAGCATGCTTCAGATGATCATCAATGCTTATAACTATGGTAATGGTTTCTCAATTTTCAAAGGCAATACTAAGATATTTTTTTTTTCGCCCTGCTCCAAGGCAATTTTCCAGCACGATTTTTATCACTAAGATATAGAATATGAACAGGTTTTTTTTATGCAATATGGCGGGCGGAAGAGGGTTTTATGAAACTTCGTCTCGCGAGAGGTGGTACCTAATAAAGTTTTTTTTCACTTCCAGATGACTGGGAATCAATCTTTGGCGACCCCACCAAATTCGGCCTGGGCCTATTTTCAGTATTATTCGACATTTTCTTCATAGTTCAACATTACGTGCTTTACAAGCATACCAGTTACGAGGAAAAAGACTGAGGTTTTATTCCATCAATTTTTATACACAGTTCCTAATGTATGTTTTTGTTTATTAAACTTATAAATGAATTCACGTTTTTCAATGATCAAATCAATACCTTCCACTCCTGCCGGATCTACGTCCAGGAGACCGACTGTTTCCGCGTTTTGGCGACCGAGATCGCGGACGTTTCGGAGATCGCGAACGCGACCGTCCTCGGGGTCCTCCAGGACGTCCTCCCTTCCTCCGGGAGTACAAATATCGTCTTAACTCTCTGGAAATTGGCTTCAAGTGCATGAAATTGCAAAAGCCGGATCTGGTGCATTCGCCCATTTCATACTGGCGGCAACAGGCTTCGCGAAAGTCCGTTACTGGACTGAGTTCGGCGTAGACAGGACGGCCGCCAAACCAGCGGTTGTTCAAATCGTTTACCGAACGTTCTGCGTCTTCTTCTCTGCGAAACTGTGTGTTTGGTTAGGGTTGGTTTTAATTTAAGGGAGGTTTAGTGGGTTACCTTGATGTAGACGTTGCCTACCAAGTGGTCGCCGAGGTTGTCGCACACGTTCATTTCTTCGATTTCGCCGTATTTGTCTTCGCATTCAACGAATACGTCTTCGAAGAAGTTGTCGTAGTGCTCTTGCATTTCTTCGTCGGATACGTTAGCCACCACTAGAAATAAACAATTGATATTGCACGAAAGTAGAAATAATTCCCTACAAAATCAAACAAGATTCATTGAAATCGGCCAATCCATTCAAAAGTTATGATCTTCGGGGAAAAGAAAATGTGTAAACAGAATAATCTTGATTTCTAGGAAATAAGTGGAGGTTAAAAACCACGACATGGACAAAGTAGATCAAATTACGTTCAAAATGACGCTGGACTCATCAAAATCGTTCAATTCGTTCAAAAGCAATAGCGTTCCCAAGAATTTGAGAAGATCGAATATTGAAAATATTCTCGATTTCGCTGAAATTTCAAGAAATTAATAACATTTCCGCGAAAAATGGCGCAAGATTCATCGTGTTATCTCAAATATTAACAGATATGAACCTTGAAAAATGGAACCATTTTGAAACCAACAAAGTCAATTTTTGCATAATCTTTAAAATGAAATAACTTACTATACATACAGTGGTGATCATATTAATAAGAGTACCCTAAAAAGTTGATTCAATTGATTCCATTTCATTTAAAAAGTTGCAGCTCGTATGAGAAATGAGATAATGGGATGAATAAAAACAAAATGTTTGGAATTCTTTTGAGATTACAGCAACATTATGTTAACAAAATAATCATCGCCTACTACTTTAATACAGGATGTTTTGAAATTGCAACGAAAACAACGTTTTGATTAACTCTTGTAAAATAACTGGCACAAAATTCAAAAAATTATATAACATACAAAGTTATAAATCATCAAACTTGGTCAAGATTTTAGGGTGGCGGAATTTTTTGCTGGGGAGTGTATATTATTAAATATTAAAGATATATTTATGTATTTGTTTTTCCATGTGTTAGTGATAAGTATTTACTAATAAGACGATCAGGTTGTTTCATTTGCGTTTGCGAGATCCTAACATGAAGAAGTGTGAACCATTTACTGTAAACTTACTCTAATGTGCACTTTAAATTTTTCAACTGAGTGTGTTTTTGAGCAGAGTTGAATATAAAGAGCTATCAATAAATAAAGAAGAGGGCCGACCTCAAAAATTTGACGGACCGAACAACTTTTTTCTTCGATAAAAGGAATATCGCTATAGATCCGGTCATGGAAAAGTTAAACTCAAACGAATTTCTCAAGAAGATGATTAAAACCCCGGAAATATTCCCTGAAAGTTTGAACAAAATCGCTTGAGGCCTTTCGAATCTACAGACAAAAATTTTCCTCAACTTTCATTACTGTGTATTTTCTTAACGAGACGTTCGCGGACACATGTTCATTCACAAAAAGTGATTATCCTACCATACTCTTTTCACCATGTCAAAATGATCACGTTTTCAAGACTCACCCTGTATTAACGCGAAATAGAAAACCTTCAGTATACATACAGGGTGATTCAAAAATCAATAATATAAAAAAATCAAAAATCATAATATCTCCGTTGCTTTTCCGATAACAGCTCCAAATTTGGCCACAATGCGCAATTTACCTGGAATCCCAAAACTCGTCTTTTGTGGTAGTTTAACGCAAACCGCTTTGTAGGGTGATTTTATGACACCCATTAAGTAAAATTGATTATTGAGAAAAAAAATCCGATTTCAGTTATTTGAAAAATCTGGTTAAAAATGTTTTGCTCTTTAGAGTTTTCCGATATCACCTTCGAATTTGGATAGGGAGTGTCCCAATGTGTACCCCTCTTACTAATCGGTTGATTATACGGATCTTTTTATTTGGGGTTTATACAGGGTGATTTATTGATTGATGACAATTCTCAAAAAATCTTGACTCCCATGTTTTGTGAGATATCGACATAAAATTTGGACATGAGATGCTATCATGTGCAATACACTACCATGATATGAGCCACTTATTTCTTGAAAATTCCAAATTCCAGATATACAGGGTGATTCATGAATTAATGACAATTTTCCCCTATAACTTGAGATAGGAAATTCATTTAGTTGTATATCAGCCACTTCTTCGATCAAGATGTCCGAGTTAAGATATACAGGGTGATTGATAAGTTTATGACTTTTTAAAGATTTTTTTTTAATATCACAACTCCCTTGTATTTCACGGTATCAACTTGAAATTTGGACTGGAAATGGTTTCATATACAGGGTGTAACTTGATGATAGGCCGTAATTCCAAAGACGCATTCCTGAAACAAATTGAGGTAGAAAAGGTTGTATTCTATCACAGATGTGTTCTAAATAGTCTGGTTTTCGAGAAACAGGGTGTTAAATGTTAAGAAAAAGATCGGATTCATTATTGATAGTGATACCCAGAGTAATACATATCTCCAAGATCCTTCTGGTGATTTAATTTTATTTTTGCAGAGGTTTTCATTGTACCAAGACGCTCAATTATCACTAATAAGATGGTAGTCATGAGTTCCAGTGGCGTCCAAAGCGGCAGTTTCACGAATAAAATTAACAAAAAAATGTGCGCCACTGGCTTTTTCTCGAAATGTACTATTTTTTTTGCAGATAGAGCAGCTA
The DNA here is from genome assembly GCA_958502075.1 of Orchestes rusci. Lineage (NCBI taxonomy): Eukaryota > Metazoa > Arthropoda > Insecta > Coleoptera > Curculionidae > Orchestes > Orchestes rusci. Next base: position 9,296,549 of record OY293308.1, on the reverse strand, counting down.
AAAATCCAGCTCTTTTGACTCTTGATATTTTTTTGTTCCTTTCTTCGTTTTCGAGGAAAAAAATTTAAACTACTTTATTGTATATAGAAAAATTATTGTTGTTAATGTGGTTTTTATTTTTTCCTTCGAAATCAAAGAAAGATACGAAAAAATATCAAGAGACAAAAAATGCATTTTCAGTGCTTTATCTGAAAAAAATATAAAAATTTCAGAAAAAGTCATTATGCACATTTTTTGTCAATTTTATTCGTGAATCTGCCCCTCACTGGCACTCATAATTACCATCTAGTAAGTTCTAATTGAGCGTCTTGTTACAATGAAAAACACTGCCAAAATTCAACAAAATCGGCAAAAGGATTTTTGGGATATACCTTTAACCAGTCTATTGAGTTTAGGACACATGTTAATTATCCCCTTTCTACTCAAATTTGGTTCAGGAATACGTCTTTGGAATTACGGCTTATCATCAAGTAACATCCTGTATACACTCCCGTTATATGAACCCGAGTATGAACCACTTGATTCTGTGATTCATTAAGATTTCAATATACAGGGTGATTGATGAATTGATAATTTGTGCCAACAATAATCGTTACGCCCTTCTATGTTTGACACATCCGGTACTTATAGTGTAGTCCAATCAAATCTTGAATAATGTAGAAGCATTATAATTAGGAAATTTAAGGTTCATGGCACACGACATACGTGGCAGCACTGTAAAAGATGCTGACAGAGGACAGCGTCACATGTAAAAGTACCCTTATTCTGACAGTCAACAACGTTGCCAAGTTGATCAGATCACACCGTTTTCTGATGAATTCTATGGAGACTTGCATAGAAATTGATAAACTTGGTCAAGCATCAATAGAAAGTTATTTTTTTACTCATGGCGCCCGATGAAAACTTCAACAAAACTTTCACAATCCACGCTATCCACACAGTTTGGTGCCCGAGGAAATCACCATTTGATAACAAATCAATCTTTTTCCATGAATTGGGAGAAGGTTTATAATATAGAAACTGAAGAGCAGCACATAGTACACAATATCATTTCGCAATATATTACATATTGGTTCCTTCAAACTTTCATATTTAAATAACTATTCAAAATGTGTACATATACCTCGGTACTCGCTACATACGTGTGACAAAACAGAGGCAATTTAACGGAAGTCTCGATTAATTGTCGAAATCATAAAAATAGCTTAGGAAAAACAAAAACACCATCAGATTTAAACGTTATAACTGGGATATCGGACAACCTTTTTAATAAACAATTCTACTCACAGTGACTTCCATCAGCAGATTTAGCAGAATTCTGCGGATTCACATACAAATTCTGCAACAAACAAGTTTGGGAAAACGTCGGCTTGTTGTGGATTCTAGAACAACGATCGCCATGTCTGCAAGCGCCGATTTTGAAGTAAAACGAACAATTTACTCTGAAATTATTGATATTCTGTTATAAATAAGAATATACAGGGTTTGTTCACTTACTTGTCCTTTTCAGTACCGAAAATTGAAGCTAAATATTCAGCCATAGCTGGAAAATTAAGGGTTTTTCAAGGGAGAACGAGAATCGATGCCATACAACGCTAGAATTAATTAAATGGCGTGATGAAGGATGAAGGAAGACTGATTTTGACTTTATTGACAGATGTCTATAGGATTCAGGCCAGGGCAACGTTGCCAGACAATATTGTTTCATACTTCCAAGTATGCAATAGAGACATTAATGGCGGATTGCATCAACAGATTTGAGGGATAACGCTAAGCAACCCTTTTTTTGAGAGTTTTGCATGCAAAAATGTTTCTGACATAATAAATTTAGATTTGATATTTTTGTCGCTCTATTTTGTATGTTCTATTATGGTTAATTTGACAATTGTTTCAATGCTTCTTGCTTAAAAAAGATACATTTAATTTCAAATATTTCATAAACGGTTGCTCCTAGCAACTTCCAACAAGAGTATCGTGCTTATTTGAAAATATGGTTTTAATCATTTTTTTTACTCAAAACAAAGATGTTCGGCAAAACAGTAATTACTATTTGAAACAGGAAAAACACTTGTAGATGTCGCCACATACAAGATAAAGTCATGAAAATATCAAATTTGAATTTCTTATGTCAAAAACACTCTGATCATGGATTTTCGTCAAATTATCAGAATTTTTGACACCCTGTATCTCGGAAACAAAGCGTTTGCTAAGAAATTTCCATATAGTAATTTTCATTCATCATTCCCTTGTCAACTGTAATTCATTTCATTTTAGTTTACAATAGATCGCGCTGTTATGTTGTACATTAACAATAAACACTGTGCATTAAATTAAACCGTTATAGAAATGGCGAAATCAATACAGACTAAAAATGGGATGATTGGCGGATGCCCCAGATAAGGGTGCTTATGAGCTGTGCTGTCTCGACAATATAGTAGTTTGAATTTTGTATATGAGGAGCTTTTGGATGGGGTTTTTGAAATAAATTGAATAATTATTATTGAAGTGAAATATTCTTCAGGCGCGCTGAGCACTTTCGGGTAAAGTAGGCTCGACTCGAGTATGTCATGGCCGCATTCAGAACATTTTTGAAGGAGCGGACCACAAGTGTTATAGCGATTTCGGTTTACTGCTCTGAAATTGCTCCGCGGGAGATGATGCTCTGTCTGCGATTGATCTAACTCCGATCGAGAGCCCTCTTAGAGGAGTCTGCAATCTTGCTGTCTTTACTAAAATAAGGCGGAAATTTTTCGGAATTAGATGTTATTTGGAGTTATAAGAAAAATGATGTTTGTTTGGATTGAATCTTTGGATTTTGGGCTGGGCAGTTTATTATTAATTATGGATAATGATCCCATCACATGTTGGCAAATCTGAGGCCGTATCCACGTTAAGTGAATATGAAGTGAGAACTACATTGGTTTTGCACATCATAATTCCTTTCATATTCACTTCACCTGAATCGTGGCCCTGGTCAATCAAAACAAAAATATAGAATAATAATTTCTGGATCATGCACCAAATCTGCCAAAAATCGCAGATCAACACAGAGCGCTCGCTTAAAGATTCGGAGCAACCGCATGTTATGACCGAAATCGATGCCCCGAAAATGCAAATCTGGTCGAGATCTGTCAAAGAGCGATCTGAGAGCGCTCTAGAGCGGTAAACCGAAATCGCTATAAGTTGCAGTTGATACCATCATATATTTCACAGATAAAGAAAAAACATGTATCAGAAAATCCAATCATCAAGAACAAACTCGAGACAACATGATATATGACATGACATACGACAATCATGGGTGAAAGGATCAAAGGCGTTTTTATGGCTTAGGGCTCTTGCACAGTTTGTGATTGATTTGATGTATACAATTATGGATTTTTTGTGGTGAATGTGGAAATATTTCGCTATTCAACTCCGAACCAAATACAAGAATTCAAGTGATAAAGGGAGACTGTTACAGATAATCCAGTTTTCTTCTTCAATATTTGTTGAAAAGAAGAAAGATCTCGTAAAAGTGTCATTGAATACTTTCATTTTGACCATGCATTGATTTGGAGACCAAAAGCAGAAGTAGCAATGTCCTATACATTCATAGATAGAAACAAAATTTACTCAAATTATGGTTGACACTATGAATATTTAATCTGCATAATGACATTCTGGTTTGAAACGGTTTTTTTTTCTTCAATGTTAAATCAGCGCTTGCATACGGTTCAAAAACCAGAACGAGTACAGTTAACAATAAAAAACGTCTCAAAGCTTTCATACTTGACAATCGACAATAATGACATTAAAATGATGTAGAATTGACAGATCAAGTTCAAGATATCTGCGCCCATGCCGTTCCACAAAAATTGGATGCGCAGTGGTCGAACAACAACAAAAGAACTGTATTTCGTGTTAGTATTCTCGCCTTGTTGACTTTTTCACTTCTGTGGTGTGGTAATAAACACAAGAGGGTTTTTTTTTATTTGGAACAGTATTGCAGTAGAGTTCGAACCTTTAATTAATTTTCGTTGAAAAATGGCGCAAAATTACACATGCTATAGACACCACACAAAAATCATCAATTTATTTTTTTTTAATTCCACTGTCAAGTCAGCTTCCAGTTATCATTCAACTTAAAAGAAATTGCAAAATTGAGCGACGATGAGTATTATGAACAAAAACTTTTTTCCGACTGTCAAAGATTTTCATCTGATACGGCAACATGGTGCAGATCCATAATCATCCAAATGAAGTTTGGGAACGTAGCTATAGAGAAAGGTCATTTGTCAAAAGACAGCTGTCATTAGTAGTAGTTCAAATAAACCAAAACAGACAAGATTATTTTCAATTACAAAATATCGAAAATAATGATTGTATCAGCAAAAAATGTGTTTCCTGCTTTTGACAATGAAGAAGAAATTGATAAGGTAACGGAGAATAGGCAAAACTCATCATAATTAGCGGCAACAATGCCACGTACCTTCTTTTCACCAACCCCCCTTTCAGTACCTCATCAACTGCATAACCAACCCTACCACCAACACCGCCCCTATTCTAAAAATATACCAGCAAAAAATTCTCAAAACCCCCACACCAGAGCTCCCAGAACCCATAAACGAAGCCATAGAAAAAACCCTCAAAACCCATAAAACCACCATAATCAACGCGTTAATTAAAGAAAAACTCATCAATGATGGGCACAACTTTGTTGAGTCTTACGACTGGAGGTTGAAGTGGATTTTGGGGTCGTCAAAAATGGCCAGCTTGAAAGAGGCGGTGGTTCAAGTCGATTTGAATTGTTTGAGTTTGGACGGGAAGTTGGAGAAGGGGAGGAAAGTGGTGAGTTTTGAGTGTGGAGAGGAGCAATTGGAGGAGTTAATTGGGGTTTTGAGGGAGGCCAAAGGGAAGAAATGTGTTTGACTGAATATATTATATTTATCTTGAATTTTATTGTTTTCCTTATTGGCGGAGGATGATTTTATTATTATTGGCAATATTTGTTGATGCAATGGTGGAGAGAATGTTGACAACTGTGGAGAATAGATTCTCGCCCCATAGATGTCACCAGGTTAAGAAAAGATGAATCCTGATCTACATCGAGAAATCGGCAAAAGACAGGGGCAATAGATTTGATGATGATTTCAATACAAGTTAATACATTCCGTTTTTTTCTGAATATTGCTCAAACGATGGGGAGTAGCTTAAAAATACTCATAACAAAATTTATAGCCCCAAAATTGTCTCTAGTTATTTTTACGTAACAACAACGGTTTGCCTGATAAATCAATTTGAAAAAATAATCAATTCAGTTTTTATCAAATATCGCCCAAACGATGAACCCTAGCATAAAAATGCTTATAAAAAAAAATTATAACTATCAAAATCTCACACAAAAACTGTCTTTAGTTATTTTCACCTGAAACCCACGGTTTGTCGGATAAAACCAATAAAAAATATTCCAACTCCCAAATTTAATTCAACAAACTTCAATTCAATTGTTGAATGAATGTTTCGATTTCGATCTCGTGAACTTGATAATGACGACAATGGGACGGAGTTTTGTTCAGGCCTGCGTCAATGGAAAACTTCTCTATGATACACTGAGAAAAGTTTTTCATCACACGTATGACCAAAAAAGCGATTTGATTTTTATACCTTGATTTTTCTCAGTGTAAACTAGCTGTGGACGGCGCAAGTGGAAATGTACATGAAAAATCGATAAAACGAGGATTTACAGTTTTCCAGGAAATTGTAGGCGCTCTGTGACCTTGCTTTTAAGGTTAATTAGGAAGTGAAAATCCTGAAAGAGGAAATGAGTTGGTTAGAGAATTTTGTACGTCAGAAATGAGTTTGTTTTTTTGTGAAAATAGCTGGGGATGGTCTTTATTGGAAATTTTGAGGGTTATTGATTTTGGTATTAACATTTCACTTTAGCTCTGACTCTTTGGGCGATACTTGAATCAATGATTTTTCAAAATTTTTACCGTTACATTTACGTGAAAATAACTGAAGACAGTTATTATTGAAAACTTCAAGGGCTATAAATTTTCTTTCTAGCATATTACGTTTGCTTTCACTGCATATTAATTTTTATTAGACATTCACGTAAGAATAACTGCGGATAGTTTTTATTGGTAATTTTGAGGGCTTTAAATTTTCATATAATCACTTTTACGTTAGCTCTCACCCTTTAGGCGACATTTGGTGAAAACTGAATCGATAATTTTTTTAGGCAAACCGTTACATTCACGTAAAAATAACTGAAGGCAGTTTTTGTTGGAAATTTTAAGAGCTAAAGATCATGATATGTATGATCATTTTTGGGCTAGTGTTCAGCGTTGAGGTGATATTTGATAAAAACTGAATTGATGATTTATTAATTAAATCTATAAGTTTAATCATGAGCATTTTACTGTAGCGTGATATATGACAAAACTACATTAACCACTCATGTTTTACCTGCTTCACAAAACGAAAAATTCTCAAAAAAGTCGGTAAACTTCCTCAATATGATCAATTACCAAAAGCCCCCGATCCAATATTGATTCAGACCTGTCCTACTATTTATTCAACATAATACTCGGATATCGTAAAGTAGTCTACGGAGACAATGTTAACAAAAGCGATGATCTTCAGCAACACTGGCGCTACGACGGATTGTCGGCAAACAATCAAATATTTGCTTGTAGCGGTCAATTCAAGCGCCAGACCAAGAAAGCAAAGAACATTCCCACAAGTTGGCTCTACTAAGGCTAATTGCTACCACAAACCAATGGACATTGAATGTCAAAAGTGTGGGAACATTTTCATTAGATTAACACCGGCAACATTGCTTCCTGTCAACAGGTACCTGTCACCTGTCAATGTCGAAAAAATGACCAAGCTAGACGAATTAGCCCAAAAACTCTGCAAAACCAAGGCAGATCTTGAAACCCTCAAGGCCACATCACCAGAAATAACTTGCACAGAACCCTGGAAAACAAATTTGCAGATTCTGGACGATGATGTCCAATCTATCATCAATACTGTATCGGAAATGGTGCTGAAAAACAATTGTCAAAAAGTGGCTGATAAAAAGGCAAAAATTCGCAAAATGTTGACGGTCAAGGCGATTTTGCAAGAAAACATGCGCAGTGCAATGAATTCGGTTGCTGCGTTTGTCTCTGACGTTGACATACCTCAAGAGAGGGGCAAGAGGAGGGGGAGGATGAGTATGGATGAAGAATCGACGAAGGAGGACGACTGATTTGTCTTCTATTTATTTTGTGTGATTTTTTTAAATAAAAATTACTGATATACATGAAAATCGTATCAAGCTTTCATAAACCGTCGATAGATTGCGGTCAAATTGGGCCATAAAGACACTCAAAACCAAATCAATTTGACGCTAAAATTAACGATAATCCGACCATTAGCACCTCAAATTGTCTCTTCGAGGAATTTCCTCCCACGCGTTCCAGATGTCATTATTTCACGCGGAAACTTCCAGGAACCGGAACAGTTCTGGATAAGCGGTGCGGCTTAAAAATCTGGATTCGTGAAAACGCCCACAGCTGGGCATTATCTGGGAGAATTGATGGGATAGACTTGTTGGAGGAATTTTTGTTTTTTGTTGAGATCAATTGACGAGTTTTCTCTTGATGATGGCATCTGATGGAAACCGTAAATCCAATCCAAAAGTTCCTCGAGTAAAAATTGTTGCCTGGTTAATTGTCTAAATTATATGTGGAACACTTCTTTTCCTCAGAGGTACCTACTACTCTGAAGATATGAAAGTTTCCCCTCATTTGTTACAAGGAATCATGTAAAATTTGACAGCGATTATTTCAGACATTGTTGGTTCCAATCAAAAAACCTTCTAGACAAAAGTTGTTTTCCTTTTGATTGGCTACAAGATTTATTCTAACTATTTTTTACTCAGAGGTACTACTTCCAAGATATCGTTAAAAAACGACGCTCGTAGATTACGAGTGGTGATGATGTCTGCAAAATTTGACAGCAATTATATCAGAAACTGTTATTCCAATCGAAAAACTCCTAAGATAATTTTTTTTCTCTTTCTGATTATCTACAAGATTGATCCGAACTATTTTCCTCTCAGAGGTACTACTTTCATGATATCGTTACAGAACTACACTCGTTGGTTATGGTAGGTTATGTCTGACAAAATTTTACAGCAATTATATCAGAAACTGTCTCTCCAATCGAGAAATCTTTCAGATGAAAGTTATTGCCTATTTGATTTTCGACAAAATTGATCCAGACAATGTTCCTCTCAGAGGTACTACTTTTAAGATATCGGTACAAAACCACACTCGTTGGTCATAGTTAGTGACAAAATTAAACAGCAATTATATCAGAAATTGTCACTCAAATCAAAAATCTTTTCAAATAAAAGTTGTTTTTTATCTAATTGTCTTTAAGATTTATTTGAACCATTTTCCTGTCAGAGGATCTACTTTCAAGATATCGTTACAGAACGACATTCATTGGTGGAAGGTAATAGAAACGTCTGATAAAATTTGACAGCAATTACATCAGAAACTGTTTCTCCAATCAAAAATCTCCTCAAATAAAAGTTGTTCTCTGATTAATTGTCTACATAACCTATCTGAACATTTTTCGTCTCAAAGGTACTACTATCAAGATATCATTGAACACACCGATCCATCCACTGTAGTGCAAATCACGGTAGAACTAACCCAAATTGATTTTTTTCCTCAATGAGTGGGTGCATAACTTTTATTCAAAACCGTACCCAAGTTGTACCAATTTGTTGGTCCTGCCAAGTCAACGAACCGTGGGTCGAGATGGCGCGTTGCGACAAAAAAATGAATGCCATTTTGGTGTCTGAAAACAACCCATGAAACAACAATTTATTTATTAATGGGTTATTTACTAAGTCCATGAGAGAAAGTGATAAAACAACAAAGCATTATGTAAACACACTAGCCATGGGAACCTATGGTATTTGTTTTATTTTTTAACAAAATAATTTATAACCATTATGTTCATTCTCACCTTAAGTCGATTTTTCGAAAAATTCTATTCACGTTTTAGTATGGCAAAAGGCCCCATATGGCGCTATAAAGTTGTTAATAAAGCTATATTATTTAAGTACTTAGGCAAGCCCGTGCAATAATGTTTTAAGAGGTTCTTGCGTTTGCTTCATTTACGGTAAATACGTTTTTCTCACATTATGCGAATCTGGAGTGAAGAAACGGATGGAAAACTTTGAATATTTTGTTAAATTTGTTAAATGAAATATGATTCAATTAATTTTTGGTTCAACAAATTTTTTTTTATGAATAACAAATTTGATTTTGCCACGCTTTAGTTCGGTCATTTATCAATAGGTTTCCTTTACCCTACGCCACTGGTCCAATTTCCAAAAATTCTCTCTAGGAAATTGAAATACCTTCAAAACGAGGTGTCACTCGGCATTCATATTATTCAAAACATTGCAGGATATTGCTGAAATTTTACTTGGCAGAGTCTACGCCACTGGATGATTTTTCTAATAAAAAAATATTTTGTCCAAATAAATCACTCATTCTAATGAAAGAACAAAGTTTTCAAGATATTTGCTGGGATTTTTAGACTTTTTCAGACTTTGTTCCTACGACACTGGTCCAATTTTCAAAAATCATTCCACGTTTGATAGAAAATTGAAAGTCCTTTAAAGGTAGGTGTCACTTGGCATGTTCTATTAAAAAAAAATGAGATACTGTTGACGTTTCACTTGTCAGTTTCTACGCCACTGGACGATTCTCTTATTAAAACCACAAATTCTCAAATAAGTGTTCCATCCAAATGAAACAACAATGTTTTGTGGAAATTTACCGGTATTTTTGAAAGTTTTTTGACTGTACCTACGTCACTGGACCAATTTTCAAAAATCATTTTTTCGCTGGATAGGAAATTGAAATTTCTCTAAAACGAATTGTCACTCTGCTTATTTTATTTGAAAAAAATGCAGGCTACTGTCAACATTTCACTTGCCTGTTTCTACGCCACTGGATGATTTTCCTTATAAAAAGACAGAATCTAATAATGAGTCGTACATTCCAATGGAGCAGGAATATTTTGGAGAAATTTGCCGGTATTTTTGGACTTTTTTTGACATTACACCATGCCACTGTACCAAATTTTCAAAAATCATTTTTAACTGGATAGAAAAATCCTTTAAAACTATGGGAAAACTTCAATGAAAAAAAAATCGATCTTTTTTCAATATTTCTTACTTGCTTTTTTCTTGTAAACTCGTTTGTAAATAACGAAGCTGATTTTGCCACGTCATCATTTTTCAAAAGGCTACACCTTGGTTATTTATGAACCGATTTTGATAAACAAAGTATCATTTTATGGGATTTTCAATTTTCTTCCAAATGGTTTTTGTTCTGGCAAAATCGGTTGATTAACAACGAACTTGATATTGCCACGTCATCAATGTTCATAGTATCATAGCTCACTCATTCACCAAGGAGATTTAATGATTCAAGTTTTCTCATTTCCCACCATTTGAATCACTAAAATCCGCCCATAAATAACAAAGATAATTTTGCCACGTCATCATACTTCAAAGCACATCAGCACTCTTATTCAATTATCGATTTTGTTGAGGAAAATTTGATTTTAAAGCTATCTTTATCTTCTATGAATTGTTTTTTCGAATCATAAAAAATGGTTGATAAACAACAAAACTAGTTCTGCCACGTCATCAAACATGAAAACGTCATAACTCAGTTATTTATAAAGCGATTTTTATGCGTAAAATGTCATTTGGAAGGTTTTTTCATATTTCTTGAATTATCAACCAGCTGAGCAACAAAGTTGATTTTGCCACGTCATCAAACTTTATCACGGTATAGCTCGGGTATTTATGAACCGGTTTTGATGGGTGAAATGTTGATGTGAAGAACTTTTTATATTCTCCAAGACTTTCTTCACTTCATCAAATGAAATGTCATTTTGAAGATGTTTTTATCTTCTTTCGGGTGATTTTTGAATCAATAATATAATAAAAAACGAAGATAACTTACTTGTTTTGATTACTGTTTCTCGGTGGCAGCTCGTGGTCAATTATTTTGGGAGGTCAAAAATGAATTTGAAAAATGGGCATATTCAAAAATATGTACTATGATTTGCGAGGTGTGCTTATTAAAAAAAAAAAATAACGTGGAAAGTTGACTTTTCTGAAATTCACTAAAATCAATGAACTTCTTCAATACAAAATGCATAATTCCCGTAATTTTTCAAAAATTTATTTGAAATTTGGGCAGTCTAAAGAGAAATGTGTCCTTTATAATTAAATATACTATAATTGGCGAGGTGTGCGATTATGGAAAATATTTTTATAAACGTGGAAAATTGACTTCTAAAATTAAGTAAAATCAATGCACTTACTCCGTAAAAAACTAATAATTCCCGTAATTTTTGAAAAACTCCCTTGAAATTTGAAAAGTTCAATGAAAAATGTCCCCTTTATGATATACTATGATTTGCAAGGTGTGCGATGATGGAAAATATTTTTTTTAAACATGGAAATTTGACTTCTCTACAATCGCTAAAATCAATGTACTTTTTCAGTAAAAAAACCATAATTCCCGTCAGTTCAAAGAAAAATGTCCACTCTATGATCTTATTATGATTTGCGTCTATGGATTTTTTTTAATGTGGAAAGTCAACTTCTCTAAACTTCGCTAAAATCAATGCACTTCTTCAGTAAGAAATTAATGATTCCCGCAATTTTTGGAAAACTAGCTTGAAATTTGGACAGTTTTGAGAAAAAGTTCCCCTTTATGATATACAATGATTTGCAAGGTGGTGCGATTATGAAAAATATTTTTAAAAACGTGGATGGTCGATTTTTCTATAATTCGTTAAAATTAATGCACTCCTTCAGTAAAAAATTCATAATTCACGTAATTTTTGAAAAACTCACTTGAAATTTGGATCGTTTAAAAAAAATATATTCCCTTCATGATATACTCTATGATTTGCGAGGTGTGCGATTATGTAAAAAAAAATTAACGTGGAAAATTGACTTTTTCAAAATTCGTTAATAATTAATAATTTCCGTAATTTTTGGAAAACTCACTTGAAATTTGGAAAATTTAAAGAAAAATATCCCCAATCTTGAACAGTTCACATATGGAACACACAAATTATAAAAATCAGTAGATATAATCAGTTTTCAAAGCATCAAAAACAATAATTAATTGACTATAGTACTATCGAATATCGATTACGACCCTATCGTCGTCAAAGGCCAAACTAACCTCACAAAACATCAAAGCAGATCATCGATCAGTGGGTGGGATCGATGACGCTAAAATGTATCAAATCTTAGACGCGGCTGATGACCCTACTACGGTAGCTGTGTATTTTTTGGGTTCTTTCGCCTATGCCTGATGCATAGAAGGTCAAAATATGAAGTGTAATTTGAAATTAAATTAATAAAAAATTGAAGTAGTAGGTATGTTGAATAATTTCTTTTCTGAAATATATTTGGGAGGTCATTGACCATAATATGACCCTATGGAGGAGCCGCCTCTGTTTCTATAACCACCATAACCTTAACAATAAATACCCAACACTGCAAAAACTCCTCACAACCATGCCACTATTTGTTTTACCAAAACCGGGAAAAAACGGAGCCAGCTCGCCTACCGTGTGAATGGCAAACAAGACGAATTTAATTGACCACTTTGGACATTTGTGAAAAGTATTTGACCGCATACTGAGCTCATGTGGTGTCTATCGACAATTGCGCATCCAAGAAGTACCATTTTGCCTCGAATAATTAGCAATTGCGCAGCAGGAAATCGCAGTTTTACATGAGAAAATGATCATTGCAAAACGTGTAATGGGAACAAACACTTCCGTAGCCCTTGACGACGGGCGCCCTTTGTGACGTCAAGCCAAGGGCTCAGTGTGCGTCAGAAGGTCGACGCGCTGACGTCACAGGAGAGCGCCGCGACGCTTGATAGCGTGGGTTGGGGTGGCTGCACAGGGTCGGATTGGACAAGGTTAAGGTTGATAATTTACTTGTTGATCACAAACATGTTATCAGGCCGTACCACAACCATTCAATGGTTGCTGATGTCACTCTTCTTTCACCTAAATAAGTCCAACAACAATGGCATATATTCAGATTAGTTTGCGTTTATTGTTATTGAAGCATTAATTTTTTTCTTCGACTTTGAGGCTTTGTTTTCAGTTCGAGCCCACTTGAACAATCAAGGTTGATTTGGTTGGAGGTAATTGGGTTTTTCTAATTGGGATTATGGGATTAGATGGGTTGGTTGCGTCAATATTCAAGTTTGCAGGGCTTGATCAATAAAGGTATTCTGGGAGAAGATAACTATAACGCGGTGCTAGGTGCTGCTGTCCAGTCAATGAACTTTTATTTATTTTCGACTTTTTCAACTTTGGAGGGTTGTAGGAACTCAACCAACTCATACTCATACTGCCACATTATATCAATAGATAAGTCTTGAATATTTTTTTTATTTTTCCGATGTTTAAATAATTATTATTCTGTTATATTCGGGGCGCAGACAAATCAAACAAATCAAAAATCATAAAAATCGTCCCAAACACGGTTTCTCAGATATTGAATACTTCACAATATTTTGGAAATATTTTGTTCAATACAAACCTAAAATGTACCTCTCTTTTTTTCCAATTTTCTTGATCAAATCACAAATTGAAACTATCTATACATATCTACTTCGAACAAAATCCTTTGAAAAATAACAAAATTAGGCGAACATAACCTCACTAAGTCAATTTTTGTCAAGTTTCTTGATCAAAATCGCAAATTAGAACCTACATATTATCTTATTTTACAACAAAATCCTTTGGAAAATAACAAAATTATGCAATCATAACCTCACTAAGTCAATTTTTGTTAAGTTTCTTTATCAAATTCCAAATAGATCCTAGGTATGTACATTATCTAATTTGAAGAAAATAACAAATTATGCAAACATGACCTCACTTGCTTAATTTTGGTACATTTCTTGATCCAACCCCCAACTAGAACCTATGCAAACATAACCTCACTTGTTTAATTTTTGCTAAATTTCTTTATCAAACCTCAAATTAGGGACACCGCCAAGTCATTGCAATTTTTTTGATCAAATTCCAAATAGAACCCACATATTGTTAATATTATCTAATTTGAATAAAATCCTTTGTAAAATAATAAAACTATCCAAACATAACCTCACTACGTCTTTTTTTTATTTGTTTATCAAATCCCAAATAGAGGCTACATATCTAATTTGAACAAGATCCTTAGGACAATAACAAAGCTAGGTATTCAGATATAACCTTAATATGTCATTCTTTGAAAAATGTTTGATCAAATCTCAATTATAACTAACATATTTGATATCTTATTTGAAAAAAATCAAAGATCCTTTGGAAAATAACAAAACTATACAAACATAACCTCACTATGTCATTTTTTGTTAAATTTCTTGATCAAACTCCAAATTAGAACCTACATATCTTATTTAACCAAATTCTTTTGAAAAATAACAAAACTATGCAAACATAACCTCACTATGTCATTTTTTTTATTTTTGATCAAATCCCAAATAGAACCTGCATTCCTAATTTGAACAAAATCGTTTTGAAAATAAGAATATTATGCAAACATTACCTCAGTAGGTCAATTTACAGCTTCTCTAGACCACAAATAATTCAAAACCAAAATTGGTCAAATCGGTCCAGCCGTTCTCGAGTTTTAGCGAGACGTAACGAACAGCAATTGATTTTTATATATAGAATGTAGGTACGACTTTCAACTTTGGAGGATTGTATGAACTCAACCAATAGAAATATTCAACTCAAAATTCTTGGATATATTCCTGCAAACTTTCTTTATCCTGAATGATTGTCAATTTTGAGGTGCTACCATCCAGTCGTTGCGTTGTTTCCCATTTACATTCACCACACAACGCAAATATGTATTTAATAATGTGAACGCGTCTTTATGTTTGGGTACGTACCAATAGAACATGCCTCAACGTCAAATGAAAATATTACTGTCATTGTCAATTATTGAAAGAAATTTATGAATGCTGATTAATGTATTTTTTATCAAAAATTTGGTTATAAATCTTAATTTCTCAAAATCAGCTATGATTTGAAGAATAAAACAATGCTTTTGGACTATTCCCTGATTAAACTGATAACTCTGCTAATTTTCATTCAACTTATTTTTGCGGTTCTTGAGTTATAAGAGTACAAACATACAGATTTCCATTTTTTTATAGAGAATTATTGATTTTATAATGGAAGCCAAAATTCTATATTTTTCAAATCAACTTTCCATTAACGATGTTTCGGAAAAATCCATCTAATAATCTCCCAGCAAATTCTTATCAGTCATTGACAATAATACCTGGCACGCATCACAACAAATACATTTTTTTGACAAGCGTCCTGACGCTCAACGACGCTATAGACGTCACACCGTCACGCTTCGCATTCATGAAATTGACGCTTGTTTTCGTTGTGCAACAAAGCACGATTTATTATTAATTTTTTTCCACGTAATCTGTATGTACTTGACACGTTTAACATCTCGCATTAACGGTCGCCTAATTATTTCAACATTAATCTGCATAAGCGGTTTCGCATTTCCCGATTCACGTTTGAATATCGGGAATCAGTTTATGCGTCAAATTAATCGCAAATTTCTATGCTAATCTGGAACGATTTACGGGCTTGAGTTGACATGACCGACTTGTCTATGTCGAGTTGATGGGAATTGACAGTTGGGTTTATGAACGATTATTTTCGAAATTTGTTGAATGGCATTTTCAGCACTTTTCCTTCAATCTTGTCAATAGATTTACATTATTATTATCACCTACTTTTTTAAACGTTTGATTCATTTAATTTTTTAACGTTTCTATGCTATTTAACAAACATTATATTGTTTCTTTGGTCTTTTGCGCATTTTATAAAATTTACTTCTACGATATTTTTTTTTAAATATCACCTACTTTTCTGTCTTATCTTTTGAATTTGTTTGTGGTTATTCTTTCATTATACTTTTTCTCTTTTCAAAGTCTGAAGCCGTTTTTATGACTTTAGATTTTTCCATTAAATTGTTTCATGTATTTCCTTTTATAAATTTTACTGGTCGAATTGTTCACAATAATTGTATGTTTTTTTTGTCAAGGGCTTTCATGATTTTGTATCTAAAGTGTTGGTTATTTTTCTAAAAAAAAACTGTAACTAGTTTGATTTATGTCTTTGATTTTAATGACTTCCTCGATGCTATTCAATTGAATTTTTCCCATTTTTTAAATAAAAAAAGAAAAAATTAATACCTTGTTAAAAATTCAATAAATTGAGTTATAGTCAAGTTTGCAAAATTTTGACAAAATACTTCTTTTAGGATAGTCCAAAGGTTTAAAATATAGATAGAAAAATTTTCAAGATCCAAAATTTGGAATCTGACATAACACCAAACCTTGCTGTATAGGTGGATATATGTGTTCTCGAATAATTCGTCAAGGACCTCCAGAAGACCGCAACTCGATATCTTTTTCCTTTTCGAAAATATCTAAATTTTAATTTGGGTATAAATTTCCTTGTTGCAAAGCAACTTTATATTAATAACCAGAAAAAAGTTTATTTTTGACTGCCTGTAACTCGGAAAATGTTGAGATTTCGAATTTTTGTTATATGACTTACCAACATTATTTTATCACAATCACCCCCCTAATTCAAAGTTAAACTGAAAATATATTTCAATAACCATTAACTAATATGTAAATGTCCAATCAAGCATTCATTCACGTCAAAGTAACACTTTGGCGCCCACAACATAGTAGCCAGATTTTGGGTCAAATCACGAAATTTTATTCATTAAATTTTCTTGAATGAACGCATGTTGCATAAGCGCCTACAAGGCAAGACTTTCTCCGTCAACTCAAGATGCATTGCTAATTACTTTAAGGCAATTAAATTGTTCATTTGACACGTGTTAAGTCACTGTAAGACGTTTACTAATGTTTATTAATTTTGAGGTGAAGGAAATCATTATATTGGTTTTTATTTTAAATTTTTTGCTTGTTATACATTGTGTGGAACAACTAAATGGAATAAATTCAATAAAAATAATGAATGGGGACGTTTTCGAAAAATAGCTTGGGCTCGGACACGACGATTGATATTTTTGGTTGTAAATTTTATTTTATACAGGGTGTGTCATGTTCTCACAACCTCAAAGTTGAATGTCGGAAATAATAAATTAGCACCTCAATTTTGACAATCATCCATGATAAAGGAAGTTTGCAGGAATAACTTCTCCAAGTTTGAGTGAATTATCTTAATTTTTTGAGTCCTTACAACCATCCAAAGTGTAATGTCGAAAATTATTATAATATCGCCTTGACTTTTGAATTTATCAACAGCGACTGGACAGTAGCACCTCAATCTTGTCAATCATACATAACAGTAGCGGCTCGAGGTTAATTCAATAGGGAGGTCAAAATGATATGATTTGTGCGGTGGAACAACGCAAACATTCGGAGACGAAAAACATGTCAAGAGCCCCTTACCTCTAACATTCAACGCGATAACCTCTCATTCAACGCGATATATGTTTAAATATGAAAAAAATCGATGGAAAGCAAATACATAATCGAAATACTGAGCGCAAAAAAGTAAAAAGCACCAGTATAAAGACTCGGCAATT
The DNA here is from genome assembly GCA_958502075.1 of Orchestes rusci. NCBI lineage: Eukaryota > Metazoa > Arthropoda > Insecta > Coleoptera > Curculionidae > Orchestes > Orchestes rusci. The sequence goes on along the minus strand of OY293308.1, from coordinate 9,278,830 downwards.
TTCAATATATCACCTATAAAATGTAGTCTAGAATCATTTTTCGAGTAATTTCTCATTATACAAAGTTCAAACACTCATGAAAGTGACTTGAAATCGAGGCGTTTCTCGAAAGTTAAACCATCTCCGTCTTTTAAATTCAAAATTTCACACACAACACAACGATCTGACGGATCCAACATGTTAAAAACAAAATTTGCGACCGATTACCGATATAATGTAAGCAATCCGCCCGCAAAATAGAATCAATAGAAATCTTTCAGCATCAGCGGACTTGACATTACTGGACAACCCCTCAAAATATGTGACGAAAAAATTGTCAAAATCTCAAGATTTCTTTAGGATATGATAATACACGATTTTTGCAACTTTACAAAAATTCCATAACTTTTGAACGGGTGAACCGATTTTGATGATTCTTGCGTCATTTTGTAAGGAATTTCTTAAAACTTCTTTATGATTTTTTGTGATTTTTTATCTCTGAAGATCTCATAATTCAAAATATTCGATTTTTCGACAAAAGACCAATTTTTCATTTTTTCCACATGATCAAATTTGCTCCTGAATTTCTATAAGAAGGATATTTTTGACGAGCCAAAAAAAAACATGAGAAAGTTACATGTTTTGCGAAAAAAATGGCTCAGATTTCATCTCGATATCTCAAAAAATCAAAAAGTTATTAGTCTTGGTAGGTGCAAAAACATGGAAAAATTGTCAAAATCCCAAGATTTCTTTAGGATATGATAATACACGATTTTTGCAACTTTACAAAAATTCCATAACTTTTGAACGGCTGAACCGATTTTGATGATTCTTGCGTCATTATTTTGTAGGGAATTTCTTAAAACTTCTTTTTCTACGAGCTTGCGCAAAGTAACTACTTCGCACACTCATTTGCGTGTGCAAAGTAACCTTTTCCCGCACTAGTGCGGGAAAAATTTTTCCCGCCCTCAAATGTCAATTTTTCCGCACTCAAATGTCAACTCAAATAACTACCTACCAATTTGTTGTTTCAAACTTCGTTTCCATACCAACCAAACTGTAGATAATGCACTTTGTAATGCACAAACTAATGTTCTTGTTACTTTTCCCTTTTCAGTCAAAATCAAAATGAAACACATAATTCTTTTTTTGCGTTGAAAACGCATTCGCCAGTAACGTAAACAAACATTGATAATGACGACTTTCAATCGGCATTTGTGAGTTGTTCTTGCTTGATTTTGGTGCAAACTACTGTGTTTATCGGAGATTTTCGAAGGATTTGAGCTGAATACTGGCCTGATCATGTATACAAACTACAAACGGACAATCAAATTTATAAAAGTATAAACGATTAAACGAAGACTGCAGACTGACTGATCTTGAGCGACTGACGCAGCTGTCTAGAGTGTCATGTCAAATTAAAACAGTGTTGCCAATAGCAGGGAATAAGGCGACAAAAGAGGAAATTTTATGAACAGTGATCGGACATGCCCTTGCATTTCAAATGTAAAATAAATCAATTATGATTTTGATTATACTCATATTATCCAATTTCCAGCTGCCGCCACAAACTGTTCTTTCAATATTGATATATTGTTAACCATAAATAATCATTATTCTCAAGTTGTTCTATGTTTTTATGTGCGTTCAAATAATATATTATCTAAAGTTTTTTGTGTCTAATCTGTGAACGCTCGTGGAAAAAATATTGTTCCTAAAACGTTCGCAAAGTGTCTTTCCCGCCCTTAAAGCATATCCGAACTCCGCTTCGCGTCGTTCGTCTAACTGCTTTTGCGTGCGGGAAAGCATCACTTTGCGAACTTGTTAGGAAAATAACTATTATGATTTTTCGTGATTTTGTATCTCTGAAGATCTCGTATTGTTTGTGCCGTGCCGATGTGGGAGTTATCTTGGTCAATGCCTAACATGACATTAACACACTGATGTTACGCCAATCACTTTTCTCTCTCTCTCTGTGCCTCCAATCGCTTATGCGTGATGATATTGCATTTAAATTGCAATGGATTTTTCGTCAAAGCTGAATTTTGACCCAAATAATCTGTGCGAAGTTTTAGATGTGTTGGTGGGGAGCTTTTCTCGGGTATCATAACGTGCGCGCATTATGGTAAATTAATATGAAATCTTGTTGCTTATTTGGGAGGTCAATGACCATTTGACCCCATTGTAAAGCCGACATTGATACACAACTTATCACAACTCAACCAAACATCAAAAAATTAACTAACCTTGGGATAAGGTTGGGTTAACATGAAAGTCCTGGACCGAACCATACAAATATGTGCGAGCTAAAGTACATGGCGAACAGGACTCAAGCTTCAGACCTGTGAAAGCAGTATTAAAATGACTAGAAATTGCTATAAGGTCCGGAAAAAAGGACACTCGGCCTCGTAGTGTGGAAACAAGGACCACTGCCCTCTTTGCCAGGAGGACCATAGAGCAGGAAGCAGACTTTGTCTAAAATTTAGGAGTGCACTTTGAACTTAACTGGGATATAAAGAGCACCGAGGACAAGACAAAACCACAGGATGCCTGGATGCATCAAGCGAAGACGCAAACATGACATCTCAGGGTCCTACAACTGAATCTGAAAAAATATAGGACATCCCTAGATTTTGTATGTAAAACTAAAAAAGAAAATCAAATGCACATCGTGAACCTAACAAAAATATGAGAGGCTGAATCGCCAAGATTCAGATCCCTTTCTAAAGGTGTTCAAATTCTGACTCCTCACATTTGGAAAACGGTCCGATTAGTCTTGCACGATAAACTAAAGAAGACCCCAGCAGAGGAAACATTATTCAAACCCATTTGCATGATAGACTTCCTTCCTGGAACCTCTCGTAGGAAACAGACTGCAAGAATGAGTATCTGGAGAAAAGGACCTCATTCATAAATCAGTTTGAATTCCGGAAGGGCAGATCCATACTAGATGCAGTGGGTCAGGTAGAGGAGATATGAGAGGACATAAACAAGAAGGCCGTGAAGAACAGGAATGTAAAGAATGAATGCAACAGGGATAGCCAGAGTAAGTGACTACTTTGGAGCCATGATAGGCTCGTATTTGGAGAATTATCCTTCCAACCAAGGTTATCCTGGATATCACATGCAGCCTGCCTAAGGGTTCCATACTCGAACCCTTGCTGTGGAACATCTCTTACGACTATACTTATGGAACTGGAAAAATCTGTTACCCTAGACATCCTGAAAATCGTTGTCAGAGTGAGAACTAGATAGGAATTAGAAGATCGAACATGGTGATCGGGAAGATGAAGGACACGAACTTTGAAGAATTCACAAAGAAAACGGAGATGGTCATTCTTGACATCTGCAAGAGAGAGACCAAGCACTTTTTCGAAGCCATGCGAGTGTGTGTGAACAATGGGACGATGGTGACTATTACACCGTCAGGAAGACTACAACTGACTGCTGCTGGTTCTGCGAAAGACAGGATACTCCAGAGCACACGATTTTTATATGAGAGAGGTTCGAACTAGTTAGACATGCACGAACCCCAAAATGTGGGAAGAGTGTTAGTATAGAAGGCATTGGTAACTTGTTGGCGGAATAAGAAAGTCACGAGGCCGTTAGTGAGGAGGCAAAAGTGCGATGAGAGAAGAGAACGAAGACTGAGAAGCGGAAGCTAGAGTGAAGTTGGGGGTAGGGTTTGCTTGTGATAAGTTGAGTTAGATTGGATTATTGGTTAGGGTTAGTTTGGGTCAGTGGCGGAAGTGTAGGTTTGGGTGTGCGGTACCAGAAGAAAAACCACATCAATAATCAATAATAGGTTCGTGAATCAATTGAAATGAGATCCAAATAAAATCCGAATAAACCAAATTGAAAAACCAATGTATTTATACCTTCAGCAAAAAAATAGCATATTGTTTCAAAAAAACGTTAAAAAAAGTCCACCTCGGCAAAAGTATATAGAGGTAAAATCCTCAACCACGTCCATACCATACATCATGATTATCCCGACTCGTAGGGAGAAATTCATACTTCTGACAACTCTGCTTATCTTGAATGAATACACGCAGACCGCAGACTGACAAAGACAATAGTGACAATTGTACTGAAAAATGACAAATGTACTAGATCTCTTTGTTTTGAAATAGAATATCAGTACAATCAAATTATTGTACTTTTCCGAATACTTCCGACAAATTTCCAGATTGAAAATGCATTTAACTGGAGCGCCAAACGATTACACACCTGGGACAGACTGACTGGAAAAACAGTAACTATGCAATGGAGTAAAAAAATTCTAACATCACCGGAAGCAAAGAAACAACCTTAACTTTGAAGGTTGGTGGAATATTCTCTTTTTTAGAGCCTCCAAAATGGAATAAAAAAAGGCAAGCCTCATCAAAACCGTCAAAGTCAACAATTTGTCCGCCTCTGTCCAGAATCAAAATCAAATCAACTTGGCTCGTGCCATACAACATTCATTTCCGAATACCTGCACCAGCCAACCTACGTGTTGATATTTTTCCGTTTCGACCGACTGAACAGGAAATCGTAGGCAGCACAAAATCTTGTAAGAATCTAGTTTAATATTTATAAATTGTTATTTATCAACGAGACAACATATGGGACAAATGGTCGGAGTTATTGCCCAATTTTTATTATGTCTTTGTTTTAATGGACAGATACACTTCGGTCCATATGGTTGGGACAAAACGGATTAAGAACAATGGGTCGTGTGTATTTTCATAATTGTAATTCTATGCAGCCTTGGGGGGGATTGAAAAATTTTACGCTTTTTGGTTTTGATATTGTGCGATTGCGCCCACTGGACTTGTTGTTTGATTGTTAATTAATTATAAGTGATATGTAGGTGTTTGCTGATGTTAATTGGGTCTAGGATTATTATTATTTTTCATTATTGGACATTTGCTAGACATGTACCCTTGTTAAAGTCGTGTCAAAATTACAATGTGAGCCAAATTAAGTTGGAACATAATTTTACCCTTGATACTTTTTTTGTTTGTCTATGGATTCTGATGATTTTTGGATATGATATTAGTCAATATGTTCTGGATGTTATTTCAAAATTGATTGAATTTTGGCCAGAACCGGACTTACGACGTTTTTATAAATTTTTGCCACAAATGTCCTTCTCAAAAAACATATCAATTGGTCTGTAAGTAGCGCAGTTCGTTTTTGCACCAATGTAATAAAATTGTAAGTCCGGTCCTGGTCAATTTTTGAGTATCATCTAGAACATATTGTCTTATATCATATTCAAAAATCATCGAAATCCATACACAAACAAAAAAGTTATTCATGGTCAAATTATGTTTCAACTTAATTTGGCCCAGAGTGTATAGGTATTATATTCACAATAAAAATTACACGAGTGTTTCTTTGATTTGAGCAGTGTATTAAAGAGATCAAATAAGGATTCAAAGAGCTCAAAAGCCTCAGTGAAACGAGACAATTTATTTTTTAAATTTAATTATGCAAAGCTATGAAAAAAAAATAAATATTTAAAAGGTAATAAGACTGTAAATAAAGAAAATCAGCTATAATACCTATGACTATGAATAATGAAATTATTGAATTGGAAAAATTGTAATTACCTTCAATTATTTCTAAGGGACCAAAAAATTAAAACATATTTTTCAATAAAACTATTTACATAAAAAAGAAGAATGTTTTGAAAAAGTGAAAAAAAAAACGTTTTATTAATCAAAACTTCAACTATTTCAATACATAATTCATCTTTACTTAATATATTTTAGGAAACAATCTCAGAGAAATTATTTGAGTTGAAAAAAGGAAAAACGAAAAGATTCAAATTCATTGCATCCAAGAGATTGAAAACAAAACTCAAAAACATCAATGAATGTATGACTAAAGTTAAATAAAACAATAAAAAAAATTGAAATAATCAAGGAAAGATGTAAAATTTAAAAATATTAAGAATTAATATAAAAAAGTGAACATTTCCATAATTAAATTACATTCAAGAACGATATAAATAAGTGAAAAATAGGATAAAAGTACAAAAAGACCTCGAACTCCTTAAAAGAGAAAGTAAACGGCAAATCAAAAATACACAGCAATACAAAAATTTAAATGACAAAGAAACTAGAAAGGTCATGATAAAAATAAATAGGCAGACAAACAAGCAATTTGAAAATTTTACGAATTAGAAACAAGAAATATATTGTCAAAGAAATCATCAAAATTTGGAAATTAAAAGAAATAAAGTATTGAAAAATATGAAGTACATATTGGAAAAAAACTAAAAAAGGTCGATTAAGGAAATTGAAAGATGTAATGAAATGAAGGCAATGAATGAGGTTGAAAAAAAAATGGAAAAAGAAAAAAAATCATAACAATGACATATGAAAAGTGAATAATTTCAAAGAGAGAAAGAACAGAACAGTGGAAATAAAAGAAGTCAATTAGAATAACTAAACAATGAAGAACTAGCAAAAGAACTTGATCAAGAAAAATTGGTGAAAATATGAATAAAATATATGAACAAAATTTTAATTATCGTTTCAGAGAAGATTCAAAACTATTAAAAAGCAAAATGAAGCTATATTGTGTAAGTTAAGAAATATTTCAATCAATATAAAAAATATAATTGATAAACAATGGTAATGAACAATGAACATGATAATAATTATTAAGTAATGACAAAATAACAAACCAAGATAAAATGAAATGAAACACTTACTAGCCGGTGAAAATAATCAAAACGCAAAATGAAGTAGAAAGAAAAAACCAAGACCTACAAACTAAGTATAAAAGATAAAAAAATTCTTTAAACAATGAAAAACGCACTAATCAAGCCTGTACAATGAACGAAATCATCGATGAATATAAATAAGGAAATATCAAGGGATAAAATGATCGATCAAACAATAACAAAAAAAACAGGAAAAGCTGATGAAAGATTCACAAAAAAGAAACAATTGAATAAATTACTGTAAAAAAGTACAGAAAATGTTAGGAAAAAGATATAATAATTGCCTTTCGAATTCTTCAATGCAAAAATAGTTTTGAAGATGGTATAGAACTTTAAAAAAAGGAAAACAATAAATTGAAAATACGTGACACAGACAGCCAGAAAAAATATTGAATGATTTTTATAAATATTGACGCATGCGCTTGTTCTAGATTGTTGATAAAGTGTGCGCATGTTGTTTTTCTGACAACTGACAGTTACCATGGTACATAATGAGTAAAACCTGCAGATCATCCTTCAATACCATCGAAACGATACTGACATACCATTTGAATAAACGACCAACCCGATAAACTTAATAACAGACCTCCTTTGCTACTGCTGATGAAATTGATGGGTCGTATCACAAAGAAATCGACAAACTGATTGATGGTGCATTGAAGATGTGGCTTTTCAATTACAACAATACAATTGCAATACATTATTCAACAGCGCAAGTAATTGAAGCCCAAGATGGCAAAAAAACTCTTTGATTTAATGCTCGGATAATTGACTGCCATTTCGACGAATGTTTAATTAAATATTGATTTTGGGTAGTCCAAATTTGAACAGCCATATTGTTGGAAAACGAACAGAAAAATTTTGAACAAACATTGGTGGATTATGGTGGTTTTGTTTGATGAAATGGATACCTTATTTGGTGTAGACATGGTTTACCTTTTAGAATTTGGGAGTCTATTGATTTGGTAATTTTGGTAAAATTATCGTTGTTTGACTGTTTCGTTTTGATGATTTTTTTCATCGGCTGGAAATAATATATTCTTCAACGTTGAACAATTTGACAGTTGGAGTACAAAGTGAGGTTAGGTTAGACAAAATCGGCTGTTACGGTTTGAAGATTGAATTTTCTGATTGGCTCTCAAATAGTGGAGTGATAGAATAAGATTTTTTTCGTTAGTTGAAAATGATTGAGTTATGATGAGAAACTTACTCAATGGGGAATTCGCATACATTTTCAAATGAATTGAAATTTTACATAAGTATTTTGTCCATTTTTCATTTATTGAATGGCATTGGCTGGATTTATCTTAGTTTCTCTATTAATAATTACATCAAAGTAAAGCGCCGGGTGATTCTGATCTGGAATGGAATACCATTCAAGTATTATAGTCCTGAAACAAAGGGGTATCCATGTATGACGGGTTGAGAATAGAAAAATACTCATTCATCTAGATACCTACCTATAATACTGAAAAAATGTCATCAATATAATATTTGCAAGTGAACGGATTCCATGAAATGTCATGGAATACCATCAAAGTTGATTCATAGGTTTCAAATTCCAACTCCCATCTAATGATGTGGATATTATCTTAAATTGAAGAAAATATCATCATGCACGTCTGATAATGGACTCCATTTAGCATTTTTAAGGAGGAAATACCATCAGAAACCGAGGAATGAGTTACGTTAATTCATGTATTAAATAATGACGAATAACAGAAAACTGCAGGTGGAGAAGTACCATTTAAACATTAAGCACATCAGATTGAATTTTGGGTGAAACACCATCAGAAACAAGAACAATAATGAACATTATCTTGGTTTTAATAAAGCAATATAATCATTAGTTTTGAAAAAGATGGTCACTCTTGATTTTTTTACAAATTACAGGTGAAAGAGGACAGGTGAAAGAGGACCATGGAATACCATCCAATAATAGATAATCGTTTCTTTTAGCCAATCATCTAATATAGAAAGAAAAAGATATCATGGAATAACATCGTGAAATAACACCAGGAATAGAAAAATTAATGAATGTAATCTTGGTTTTGATATTTTCAATAAAGGAGGCGACATTTAAAAAATTAAACAAATCACAGGTGAAAGAATACCATGGAATACCATCGGATTTTGAGTAGAATACCATTAATCTGGTACCTATGTAGCACTTTTTGCTAAATGAATAATTATTATTATCATCAACGGCGGCTTTACAATAGGGTCAAAAATTGACCCCAAATAACCAACAAGATATCATATTAATTGACTTAAATTATATTTTTCAAAAAACAACTTCCATTGATACATCCCATAATGCGCGCACGTTATGATACCCGAGAAAAGCTTCCCACCAGCACATCTCAAGCGTCGCACAGATTATTTGGGTCAAAATCAGCTTTGACGAAAAAACACTTGCAATTTAATTGCAATATCATCACGCATAATCGGCTGGAGGCACAGAGAGAGAGAGAAAAGTGATGGCGTAAAATCAGGGTGATGGAATGAGAAAAAATATGTCATGTTAAGCATGGACCAAGACAACTGCCACGTCGGCACGGGGTTACTTTGCGACCTACGCTTCCGTTTTCAAACGTCTTCCTTCTTCGTCATACACTTTGAGGGGTTGTCAGTCAGCTGATGCTGATAGATTTCTATTGATTTTATTTTGCGGGCAGATTGTTTACATCACACACTCGGTCGCGATTTTTTTTTAAATGTCGGATCAGTCTGATCGTTGTGTTGTGTGTGAAATTTTGAATTTCAAAGACGGAGATTTGTCATTTTTAGAAACGCCTCGATTTCAAGTCAATTTCATGACTGTTTGAACTTTCTTTAACTCAAGAAATCATTCTAGACTACATTTTATGAATAGGTGAGTTTTTGAAAATTGCCGAGTCTTTATACTGTTGCTTTTCACTTTTTTGCGCTCAGTACGATTTATTTCATTTATATATTTGCTTTCCTTCGATTTTTTTTCATATTTAAACATAAGGCATCGCGTTAAATGTTAAAGGTTGGGAGCTCCTGTCATTTTTTTTGTCTACGAATGTTTGCGTTGTACCACCGCACAAATCATATCATACCTCCCTATTAAATTAAACTCGAGCCGCCACTGATTATCATTATCAAAATCATTGCAAATAATTTTGGTTTGAATAAAAACGGTCACATTTTGGTTTTCAAAACAATCATTGAAAGTAAATTTTTAATGAGAATACCATCAGACACAGGAAAAATAATCTTGGCCATATTTTGTTTTACAAAAATTTAACAAGTGCAGGAATATTATCTGATTATGAGTGGAATACCATTAGAAACAAAAATGAAGGGTACATTTGATTCTATGGTGAAGTTGTAGGTAAAATAATTCTATGAAATACCATCTGATTTTGACTGGACTACCATCAGAAATAGAAAAAATCCTTGGAACTTGGAACCTTTCCGATTCATAAAAAAAATTGCACAAGGATATAATAATAAGTACTATGGAATACCATTTGATTTCTGGAGAATGTTCTTTCTTTGAAGGTACATATTTCTTCAAGATCAACTTTTTGATAAATGTTTGAGCAAAAAAACTAAATAGATAAAAAAAACTGATCACGATTTAGTTTCAATTTTTCAATTAGAAATATTCCATTAAAATATCGAGTTCAATAATTATTAAAAACAAGATGAGAATAATTAAGAAAAAGTGAACAAACAAAAATCACTGTGTTCGAAATTTCATAGCACACCAAGAAAAGTTCAATACTCCAAACGAACCACAGTACAAGACATTCATTTATAAAAATTATAACAATGTGAATTTTCCAAAAAAAAAAAAAATTAAGAATGAAGATGAAATTTAATACAATCAAAGATTAACAGTCACATAAGCCAGCAACTAATATGATGAATTTAACAAAAAAAAATACATTAAAAAAACATAGACAGTACTAAATCTTCGCCAACAACTTTCACAATCCATAAACAAAGCAGGAACTAAAAATTGCAGTGGGCAGCATCTATTATTCCAATCTAACGGTGTTCTATGTAAATGATAATTAAAAATAGAGCAATTAATATCGACGGGTACCCGGGTAAGATGTATATAGTACTGTTATATTGCAAGCACATTGATGGTACCACCCCAAGTTCACCATAAACCATCAGACAATTAAAGTTGCAAATTAGATACTGACTGGAAAGCAGCCATTATTCTTCGTTCAGTACCAGAAGAGTCTGTTAGTGCTGCTCTAGTTATTCGAGCGTGAAAAACAAGAATCAATATTTATTTTTGTTATTGTTTTGCCTTTCCGTTTATTGCTCTTTCTTCTTGATTTATGGCTTATTGTTGGTTTAACTGGGATTACTTGTGGCAATCTTTGTTTTAATTATGTTTCATTTTATGGGGGGTTTCTGATGAGTACTGCGGAAATGAAGAACTTAAGAGAGTAACAAAAAACTGCAAATCTGATATCCAAAAGGAAAATGGTGGAAACATAAAAATAATTGAAAATTACTATTCTATATTTTGGTTTCTCAAAATGTACTGTTTTTCTGTATTCCACTTAGTTTATTCGTTACTAGTTACAGTTACACTTTTCCAAAGATTTTGTTATTTGGAACTTGATTTATCAACTTTGATTGGCATTTATTTTTGACTTTTTAGGACATTTTTACTCTTTTTGTTTTGTGTTTTTGCAATATTTCTTTAGAAGTTTGTTTCGTTTTAAAAGTAATTTCATAATTAATTGGGATTGTTGCCTTCTTATCCATAAATTTCTATAGATTTGATTTTGTTTGAATTTTTCCTCTACGGTATTTTATAGGCTTTTTACTGCTTTTCTTCTCAATAGCTTTGTTTTTTTTTTAATTTCACTGACAAAACTAATTAAATAAGACATTTTTTCTTTGCATCAACACTTATCAGTTAATATGTGCTGTATTGTGAAAATAATACATTTTTTAGAACAACATTTCAGACGAACACTGTAGACATTTTTCTAATCTGACTGGATGGAGGTTGAAACTTCCTTTGAAATGCTTTTCTTCGCATCAAAATCCGCCAATAAATAACCGAGTTATGGCGTGATATAATATACAGGTGATTCTGCAAAGTTTTCTCTAACTTATATCTTTTATTTTTCAAATTTGATTGACGTTATGCAAATTTGTTTGTTATACAGGGTGATTCTGCAAGGATTTTGCTATCTTTTTTTTATTTTTTTTATTTGATTGATTTTTGATGGGGTTACGTGGTTTTGAAAATTAGTTTGTCAAGAAGTGAAAGTGTAAATTGCTATTTTGGGTTTGTTCGGATTAGTTTGTGTTTGCTTGGGTTATGATATGATATATTTCAAATCAGAAGAAAAAGATTTATCATTCTATTCAAAAAAATACAGGGTGTCCTGTTTGAAAAATACTATGTTGTGTGTTGTGTAAAATTTGTAGGTTTTCGATGCATTTTCGCATTTCCTGGTATAGGATTCTGAATGTCCATAAATAATACAAATTTTCTCATTTGAAGAGAATCAACTGAGATATTTATTGAGAAAAATACAAAGAATCACCCTGTACATGAATTAATTTGGATTACGGAGTATACTTCAATGGAGCGAAAATGCAATGTGAATTATCGCGATACTACTGTACAATATTGCTATTCTACCCACCGTTTCTCATCTACATTCACCACACAATGCATAAATGTATTTAATGTGAACAAGGCTTTATGTTTTGTACACACTAATGAAACATGCCTCAACGTCAAATGAAAAAAATACTTTCATTGTCAATAAATGAAGAAAATCGCGAATGCTGACATATATTTTTTATCAAAAATTTGAGTTTAAATCTTAATTTCTCAAAATCAGCTATGAGTTGACAAATTAAACCATGCCATTAGACTATTTCCTGATTAAATTGATACATTTGCAAATTTCCAATCCACTTTTTTCTACGGTTATTGAGTTATAAGGTAATAAACATACTGATTTTTTAGAAAGAGAATGATTTCACGATTGAAATGGTTTATCCGTCAATAAAAATCTATTCTATTCTATTCTATTCTATTTGAGCAATATTCAATCTTCAATTATTAGCAAAGTCGCATTTACTTTTTTCACAATAGCAAACTGAACAAAATGAATCACCCAGCGACCAAATCAAAGTCTCACATTCCAGAGGAAAAACAATAAAAATTGATTGGAGTGAGCATCTAGTCGATTTTTCCAAATTTATTGCAATTTTGCCCGTACTACAAGCCTGGTCACGTGGTCGGGACAGAGCATCGTCCTTGGAAGTCACTTGACCATACGCCAAATATTAGTCCGGACAAAAATGCATGGGATTTTATTGATAATATGAGGTGATGTCTGTTTAGTGCCCAATTTGTACAAACCAGAATTCAATGAAAATCACATCATCAAAATCATAACTTTGCAACCCATTCGATTCAGCACAGATCTCTGTATTAGATCCTGGTTCTGTTGACACTGAAAATTCCAAAAATGTTGAATACTTCTCAGATAAATTTGAACATTTATGAAGATTGTGGGGATACCAAACCAAAGATTTAAAAGGGTTTGATGACTAAAAAATAGAAAACAAACTGAAAACCTGTTCAAAATAACAACCAAAAACCCATCGTATCCATTAAAAAGCAATTTTATTTCACACAAACCATTTCCGTTCCCCAACAAACATAATGCATCTCGTACAGCGATATAAAGAGGTAAAATAAAAATTCCGAACAATCGCCATAACTTATTTAGAGCTAGACGGACCCATCCCTTTTTCTGAAGAACTTGTTTTAATCGAAGTCGAGAGCATAATAACAGATTGGATGTAAATTTTCTTCTCGCTCGAGCCCGACCATTTGGTGCAGTTGACGATCTTATTATGCTGTCTTTAAAAATGTAATTTTTCATTTTTTTCCCATCACAAAACATCTGTTGCCTTGCAGCGAACACCAAGACTTATTGACGATTGTTTACTTTGGCACTTCATAGATACGATTGGTAAATATGGGTAAATGAATGATTAGCGTGACGTAGGTTATGAAAGAAACAAAATGCGTGAAAGTCAACATTGTTGGTCAATAAACTACGTCAGTTGTCAACTGAAGCTGATAAAGGTCGATAAGGTTGTCGGTTATGTTTATTTGGCAGGTATTTTGAGTCATTCATAATTTGCATGAATTCTCAGAATCCCCAGGAAGTTCCTCTTCTTCAGAATGATCAACATTTTCAATAGATTTTCCAGGATTTCAAAATCTTTTACTGTAATCTTCAATATTTGCAAAACCTCTAGAATCATTAAAGTCTTTCAGAATCTTCACGATCCCCAGAACTTCCGGAAACTTTCCGCTTTTCAGCATCTTAACCATCTCCAAATCATTCAGGATTTCTTTGGTAAGACTGGAATCTTCATCCGCAACGTCCTCAAAAATATTTGATCCAATTTTAAGAATTGAAAAAGTCTTTGAAACCTGACTAATCCATTCCACAACACATTTTGAGCTCTTCACCAGAACCGTAAAACTTCCAGGAAGTGGAATCTTCATAACCAAATTTTTGCTAAACTTCAGGGTAAACATTTTTTCTCGGTCTTCAAAATCTATAAAATCATCAGAACCTTCGGAAACTTCGATTTCTTCGTTATCTTTGCAACTTCCTATATCTTCCTGATGATCAGAACCATCAGTAACTTCCAATTTTCCAAATTTCTCCAAGGAGATTGAAGAGGTATCTTCAATCATCATCCGTTAAAATGTTCAAAGATTCTTCGGAATCTGTAGAATCCTAAATTTTGCAAAATCTTAGAATCTCAACTGAAACGGATCGAAATAGAGTAGCGATTCCTGCACTAAATAATTTCAAAAAGTATACTCTCTCAACACGCAAATTTTAATTTTTCCAAAAAAGTTAGTTTTTGAGAAAATTGACATTAAATGACGTAATGTATAACTTTGGGAATATATCCTGAAAACCTCAAATAGATTATGAAAAATTATCTTCCACTTTTCATGAAATGAAATTCAATCAATCGCTCAGAACAAAAGGCGGCAACATCGCCGTATGTCAAACGTCAAATTTTAAATACCTAAGAGAGTCGCTAGTAATATTTCAGTGATTGATGAAAGTTTATACCTACTAATGATAGCCGACATTTGACTTTTCACTAAAACAGAATATGTGGCAACAACGGCCCATGTCAAATGTCAAAGTTTTCATACGTGAAAGTGTCGCTGATGGCAACCAAATTAATACCCATCATTCACTTACCACTCAGTGTTCCACTTTTGAGCAAAAAATCAAAATCTTTAAAACTTCTATTGTCTTCTTGATGTTCGTTATCTGCAGGATCTTCAAATTTCTTAAATCTTCGAAACAATCTCTATAATCTCAGCAGGGCATAATCAGTTTTTTTCTTGGAATCTTTATAACCGTGGAACTCTTCAAGTTGTTTGCTTATTAACATGCATATATTGGTTTTCCCAGAAAAGTTAGTTTTTGAGAAATTTGTCATTGAATGACTTAATGTAGGTACAATTTTGGGGATATAGTCTGAAACAAGAAAGTCATGCAATCAATATAGAGTGCGGCAACATCGCTATCTGTCAAATTTCAAATACGCCAGTGGCGCAGTTGAGCGGACAATTCAGTGATTTGTAACAGTTTATAAATATGATAGCCGATAATTTAATTTTCACCAAAAGAATTCAATCGAAAGGAAGTGGGTATGGCAACATCGCTCCATGTTAAAGTTTTAATGCGTGTGAATGCTGCTAGTTATCATATATATCTTGAACTTTTTAATTTATCACTTTTGAGCAAAAAAATAAATACATAAGCTATGACAGCATCACTATGTGTCAACAATCCAATTTTAAATACCGACAGTGGCGCGAATGACAGTTAAGCGTACATTCCATTAATGTGTGACAGTTCATATTAAAGATAGCCGACAGTGTACATTTGATCAGAAGGAAATCAATCAATACAAACTGCGGCAACATCGCCATCTGTCAAATATCCAATTTTGAATTGGTCAGAGTGGCACTGGTAACAGTTAGGCCTACACTCACGTATTTCAAATTTCAGTAACTTTTTCCAGTTTAGATCGACAGTTGGAATTTCAAAAATCAATCAATAGGAATTCTGGCAACAACGCCTCAAGTCAAATGTCTGTTTATGTTTGGCAAACATATTCATCATTATCTTTTTAGTTTTCCACTTTTGAACAAAATATTTTATCAATTTTAGATACGGCATAGTGGCGGTAGTGACAGTTGAGCCTACATTTTATTATTGAGTGATAGTTTACATAAAAGATAACCGATAGTTGACATTTGATCGAGAGAAAATCAATCAATACAAAGTGCGGCAACATCGCCATCTGTCAAATCCGTCAGAGTGGAGCTAGTGACAGTTGAAAATATTATTTGAGTAATGTATGCCAGAATATATTAATGTTAGCCGACACTTGGTTTTTCATCAAAAGATAAAAATTAATCAAAAGGAAGTTTGGCAATAACGCTTCATGTCAAATGTCAAAGTTAAATACGTAAGAGTGACGTAGAAAAACATATCCATCATTATCTTTTTAGTTTTTCGCTTTTGAGCAAAAAGGTAGGTATACGGCAAAATCGCACATCTGACAATTGACAATATTCGAATACCGATAGAGGCGCTGGTGACAGTTGAGCAAATTATTTTTGATCGAATTAAAATTAATCAATACAAAGTGTGGCAACATCGCCATCTGTCGATTGTCAAATTTCAAATACGTCAGAGTGGCATTGGTGACAGTTGGACGTAAATTTCAGTAATTTGTAACAATTCATATTGTTTTTAGCTGACAGCGGGCTTCTCATCAGAAGATAATAATTAATCAATAGGAAGTGTGGCAACAATGCTTCATGTCAAATGTCAAAGTTTGAATTCAAAAAAACCTGTAATTGTCATATTTTGAATACCGAAAGTGGCGCTGGTGACAGTTATTCGTACTTACATTTCAATAATTTGATCAAAAGAAAATTGACCAATCAAAACAAAGTGTGGCAACATTGTATCTGTCAAATGTCAATTTTAAACACGTCCAAGTGCTGGAAACAGTTCGGCGTATATTTAACTAATTTGTAGCAGTTCAATGTTAGCCGACAGTTGGCTATTCTTAAGAAAAAGATAGTTTACACGAAAATTGGCTTTTCGTCAAAAGATAATTAATCAATAATAACTGTAGCAACATCGCTACATGTCAAATGTCAAAGATTAAGTAGATGAGAGTGGTGCTATCAACCATTTTTCATTAACTGTTCCGTTTTTCACTTTTGAACAAACATCAATCAATATCAGATACGGCAACACCGCCATCTGTCAATTAATGTCAGTTTTTGAGTACCAACAGTTTTCGATAATTTCAGTTAAGCATATATTCCATATTTGTGACAGTTTATATTGAAAATACCCGACAGTTGTCATTTGTTCAAAATCAATCTGGTAATAGTTGACCGTGCATTTCAAAAAGAGAATCAATCAATAGGAAGTGCGGCAACAATGGTCCATATCAAATGAGTGAAAGAGGGCTGCGCTATAGCAACCATTTCTTTCATTAAATTTTTCGTTTTCCGTTTTTGAGCAAAAAATCAATCAAGAATGGGTACGGCAACACCGTTGTCTGTCAATAGTCAAATTTTGAACACCGACGGTGGCGCTAGTGACAGTCAAGCGAACATTCATCAACGTCTGACATTTGAAGAAATTAATCCATCAATGCAAACTGTGGCAACGTCGCCATCTGACAAATATCAAATTTTGAACACTTGGTAACACTTGGGCCTACATTTTTAGTAATTGATAACAGTTTATATCAATGTTATCCGACAGTTTTGGCTTTTTAGCAAAAGATAATCAGTCAATAGAAAGTAAGGCAACAATGCTCCATGTCAAATGTCAAAGTCCTGATTCGTGAGAGTGATAATTGAAACTATATAATCTCCCATTGAATTTTCACTTTTGACCAAAAAATCAATTCATATCAGGTATGCCGCATAGCCAACTGTCAAATTTTAAAAACCGACAGTGGTGCTAGTGACAGTTGAGCGTGCATTTCATCAACTTCTGACAAGAAGCTATATTAAAAATAGCCGGAAGTTGACATATGATCAAAAGAAAATCAATCAATACAAATTTTGTGATGCGGTAGTTCGTTCCGGTCTTGACTTATTATATTGACTTGTTTCATAGTCTGATGATGCCTTAGGTGGCGAAATACGTGAATCAGATTTAACACAATTATCATTTTTATTTATTCATTTATTTATTTACGATTATCAACACAATACAATCTGTCAAATTTTAAATTTAAACACGTCATAGTGGCGCTGGTAACAGTTGGGCATTCTTACGTATTTCATATATGAGTTGAATTTTCACAAAAAAAATCAATAGGAAGTGTGGCAACAATGCTTCATGTCAAATATGTCAAAATTTTGATAGGTGAGGGTGAAGCTAGTAGTCATATTAATAATTAGATTTTCAGTTTTTCACTTTTGAGGTAAAACTCAATTAATGTTAGGTATGGCATCACCGCCATCTGTCAAATGTCAAATTTCAAATACCAAGAGTGGTACTAGTGACAGTTAATCGTACATTTCATTAATTTGTGACAGTTATAAAGATACTTGACATTTGATCAAAAGAAGAATCAATCAATTTGAAATGTCATATGTCAAAGTTATGATACGTGAGATAAGCGCTTGCAGCTTCATCTATTGCTACTTTTGTATAGTTCAAATTCAGTCATTTGTGCAAAAAATGAATCAATACAACACCGCATTATGTTAACTGTCCAATTTTGTTTTATTGAATAGATTATTTGACAGTGTCAAAATCCGACGTTTTGTATTCTAGCAACCGTCATCAACTTTATCTGGAAATGTTTGAGGGTTATTCTTAAGGAGTTTAGCAAATTATCAGTTAGTTTTCAGCTTTTAAAATAAAATGGATAAACAGTAAAAGTGTCGCCTAGCCAATACACCACACCCAACCGAAATTACCATAACTAAATCCACGAACGAACTGCAAATCACAAATAAATAGAGCCATAAAACTGAATATCCAACTTCGATTTCTCTTATTAGCACTTTATTTATCGCAGATTATTATTTTTACGCAGTAATTAGAATAAATTATAAAAAGTTGATTATCGCTTTGGGATTACCGTGTTATTTATGGGCATTAGCATTATTTTTCCATGCAACTATTTGAATAGTTTTTCTTAATTTTTTTCATGCGCAATTTATGGGTGGTAGGATTAGTTAAGTGACCAGATGTCCAAGACACAGAACCACAGAGAAGAAGACGTCGTGTGTGGTTTGAAGAAGAAGAAGGGCTGAACTCTAAGCTGGACAGTGTCATCAACGGCCAAAGTGAATAAGTTGTTAGAGCGCTGGCTGTTTCCGCCAGTGGTTGGGGATTATTTTGTTAATTAGTTGATACTCGATTTAATTTTCATTATCTTTTTTTTTTAATTTTGACTTGATAAAATACGGATTATTTCAAATTAAGGAATTGTCTCTGCTCCTGATTTTATCCAGAGCCTTGTAAGTTATAAAATAACAAATAATATGATCTGAAATATTTACTTAATACAATATTACTATTCTACTTACCGTTTCTTATTTACACCACACAACGCACTTGATAATGTGAACGCGGCTTAATGTTTTGTACGTAGCAATAGAACATGCCTCAACGTCAAATGAAAAAATTACTGTCATCGTCAATAAACAAAAGGAAATGGTGAATGCTGAAAAATGTAATTTTTATCAACATTTTGAATTTAAATCTTAATTTCTCAGTCAATGAGTTGACTTGGACTATTCCCTGATTTTACCTATAACTGCAAATTTTCATTCGACTTTTTTCTGCGGTTCTTGAGTTATAAGAAGAGAAACATACAGATTTTCATTTTTATTATAGAGGATTGATGAAAGTTATTTTTATGATTTTAAAATTTTTTGGTGTGGTTTTTTCGAAAGGTTTTATTTCGGTATTTTTCTTAATCTTATTATATTTTTTATGATTTTTTAATGTTATGTTTTTTTTTTCAAGTTTACCTCTTCACATTAGTTTTGTTTAATATTGCTTTCATGTGCATAATATTCAAAATGTTGTCTTTCTAGATGTTTTGTTTCCTTATCGTGTATTTATTTGTGGAGAATTGTTTTCGAAATTATAAGTCTAGAAAATTGGTGGATATAAGAAAACTTGGAAAAGTACTAAAGCCCCAGAAATCCAAAACAATGTTAAACATTTGCAGATTTTTTATCTCACATTAGTTCACAATTTTTCAAAAAATATATTTTTTGCCATGATGTACTAAGAAGAAAATATATCCTCAAACTTGACAGAAAAACCTACAATATCAAACCTCGGTAATTAGTTAAGATAGAGAAGCCGTACCATATCAAAATTGTAGTCTCAAACTAAATAGCAAAATTTGAAAAATCGTAGCTCTACAACCAGTTAAGATAGAGTGGCGATTTTTTTACTAAATTTTCCTCCATATTATGGTCTATCAACATGCCAATTCCCATTGTTCCAGAAAAATTAGTTATTGAGGAATTTGACATTGTATGACGTTATGTACCACATTGGAAGTGTGGTCTGAGAATTGAGAGCAAAATTTAAAAAATCACTGCTCTGCAATTATTTGAGATAAAAAAACGATTTTTGGACACGAATATTTAGAAAATCATGCTCTATCAAGATACAATTTTTCAGTCTTCAGAAAAAGAAATTATTTGAGAATATCAACATCTTATGGAGTAAGGTATTCTATTAAGAATTTGTCTTCAGAGTGTAGAGCAAAATTTGAAAAATCGCAGTTTTGCAACTAATTGAGATAGAGCAGCCATTTTTGCACTAAATTATTCAAAAAAGTACGCCACATCAACATGCAAATTTTCACTTTTCCAGAAAATTCAGTTTAAAAGAAAATTTACTCGGTATGATGTAATGTAACATATTGGGCTCCATCCCAATATCAAATGCAAACTTAAAAAATTCATGGTTCTGCAAGTGATTGAGATGGAGCATGGAGCGGCCATTTTTGCACTAAATTATTCCAAAAAGTATGATCTATAGTCTATCAATATGCAAATTTTAACTGTTCCTAAAAATTCACTCTTTGGAAAAATCATGAACCACCCGTAACTTTTGGCCAGATTAAGCATAAAATCTGTTTTTCACCTTGCATCACAAAATCAATCAATCAATACAAAGTGCGGCAACATTGCTATCTGTCAAATGTCAAAAATACGGTGGAGTGGCGCTGGTATAACAGTTGGGAAATCATTTCAGTAATTATTCACGTTAGCCGGTTGGCTCAATAGAAAGGAAGTTTGGCAACAATGCTTCATGTCAATTGTCAAAGTTCTAACACGTAAAAGGGACGCTAGCAACCATATCTTCATCAACTTTTCAGTTTGTCAATTTTTTACAAAAAATCGATCGATATTGAGCCATATCCGTCATCTATCAATTATTGTAACAGTGACGTTAGTGATAGTTGAGCTTATACTTCATTGAATTATGACAATCTTCAGCAAGAAAATTAATCAGCAATCAGTAGCAACCAAGTGTCTAGGTTTCCACTTTTGAGCAAAAATCAATCGATATCAAGTAAAACGTCGCCATCTGTCAATTGGGGCAGTGGCGCTAGTGACAGTTGAGCGTACTTTTTATAAAATTATTGACGTTTTTGATCAAAATAAAATATATCAATAAGTATTTCAGCTTTTCACCACCAATCAATCAATATTTAGTGTGGCAACTCCGCTCCATGTCAAATGTCAATGTTTCAATACGTGATCAAAAATCAATTGATATTGATTATCTACTGTCAATTGTGACAGTGGCGCTGGTAACACTCGAGCATAGGACATTTTATTGATTAGTGACAGCCCATATTAAACATATCCGATGCTTGATATCAGATCAAAAGAAAACAAATAAATGTGAAATGTTGCAACACCGCATTCTGTCATATGTCAAAACTGTAATAACGATAAACATAACCATATGTTTATCGTTAATTCCTTATAGTCCAAAATCAGACTCTCACTTTTGAACAAAAATTGGGTCAATACGAAGTGAAGCAACACCAAATTATGTCAACTGTCAAATGATTAGTAAGTAAGAGTGATGTTTGAGAGAAAAAAATAAATGAATACGAAGTACGGCAACATCGTTCTACGTCAATTGTAAAAATGTTCAGTAAGTTATAGGGATAAGAGCGCTAGTGCCAATCAAACCTAAATCCATGAAGCAAAAATCAAAGTGATAGGGAAGGTGGAGAATATAAATAAATTTGAAATAATTCAGTTTGATTATTTTACTTAGAAGCAAAAATCAATCAATACGAACCAATGGATAAAAGGTCGTTCATTCGAAATCGAAGAACGAAGAACGGATTGTTATGGCACGTCGAACACCTCTCGCATTATGCCAGTTTAGTCTTGAAGAGATTAGGAACAGGTTATGTCGGGTGGCACTCCCTCGACGCAGTCACACAACAATGTGTCGTCGTGCTGCTCTCGTTGTTTTTCTTTTCTTCGTCCGGATGGTACCGCATGGTGATGCTGAAGAACCCAAACGAAGACGGACGGGGTGTGCCCAAGGCGCACTTTACGGTCACCAATTTGGGTGCGTTCAACAACCCCTTGAAGACAAGCAACTCATTTCAATCCATAATTATTCAAGCTTGTATTGGAATTATTTTTATTTTGTTGCCTTTTTTTCCATACGTTTTGATTTTATAAGCAAAATTTGAATAATCATAGCTTTGAAAGTTATACAGATAGAGCAGAGGTACGTATTTGGATTGTAGCCTCAAACTCTAAGACAATGAAAAATCTTAGCCCTGCAACTAAGTGAGATGAATCAGTGATTTTTGCACTGAATTATGAACGTGCAAATCCTCAAATTTGCATAAAATTTTGTTTTTGTGAAAATTACATTCCACGACGTGAAATACAAGATTGGATAGTAGCCTTTAACAAAATAAATTTTAAAAAGTTTTAGCTCTACAACCGATTTAGATAGAGCGGTGATTTGTGCACTGAATTATTCCAAAAAGTATGCTCTATCAACGTGCAGATCCTCACTTTTTCAGAAAATGTAGTTTCTGAGGAGATCAACATTGTAGGGAGTAAGGCTATGGGGAGTGTCGCTTGTCTCTAACTATAAAATAAAATTAAAAAAATCATAGCTCTGCAATAAATAGAGATAGAGCAGAGATTTTTGCACAAAACTATTTTGTAAAGTGTACAGAAAGTAGTTTTCGAGAAAATCTACCATACATGCTGTAGTCGTTTAACTCGATACCTAAACCTTAAAAAAGCTTTGAGTCAAAAGATGTAGGTGTAAAAAGAATAATATATTATAATAATATGAATGATTATTTGATTAATGATGATGTCAAACTGTTCCACTTGTCACTTGTCACAAAACCCTTGGACATCATAACTTTGCCAAATTGTGGCGCACTCACCAAAAACGCCACTCAACTTCTTTAGTTGGCCAGGGACGTACTAGCCTATAAATTTGAAACAATAAAGCCAGCTCGTGCAAGTTGGACTATAAATAGTCGAAAAAAAAATTGTCCAAGTAGCTCCTCTAACTCGGCACGGCACGACACGATAAGTGAAAGATTGAAGATAGCACAGTCGGTGACAGGCCAACGTAGATGAATGGACCGCGTCCGGTTAAAGATATACAGGGCGATAAGAAAAAACGGTTCTATATTGCCTTGGTGGAGTTGCACGGAAAAAAATTATATTTTAATTCTTGCCCTTTAAAATTTATCTTCAGCAAAGAAGATAAAACATTTTATTGTCGAGTTTATCATCGGATGGGGAAGATAAAGAGATTTTCAGAAATGGCGTTCGCTCGTGCCGTCAACAATGACCGTTGACCGTCGACCCCTCAATTACGGATAATGAGAAGTTTAGTCACGATTTTTCTCTTACAACGAAAAATACTAATTTTGTGGCTGGAGAGATGGTTTTGGGAGATTTGAGGTTGATGGCTTGGCGCCATTAAATATCTCGTGAAATTTGTGGAAGATTATGAATAAAAATGTTTGTTCTATGGCATTTTTGATGTTTGTCTTGGATTACCTTTTTTATCCTATCAAGTTGTTTCTACTGTTCTTCTCTTATTTATTTTTTATTTGTGCTTTAGTCTCCTTAGTTTGATTTTTTTTATTTCTCCTTTTAATTGGGTTAGTTTTCTCTTTTGATTTCTTTTTTGCTCCTTTTCCACATAACTTTTGTTTTTTCCCTTTCATTTTTTTTATTAACCGCATTCTTCCACTTGAATTAGATTTTTTTTTCTTTCTATTGTTTCTTAATAATCTTTTCTTTTCCTTTTCTCACTTTGTTTTGGAAAGTTGTCTCATTTTATTGTCCCGTTTTCTGTTTTTTTTTTTTAATGTAGTAGGTGGGTTCAAGTCAGATTATTCAATTTTGATTCTGTTCCAAAAACATTAGAGGGTTCAATTTTTGTTTGTTTTCGCTCTTTTTCTCATCTATTGTCCTTTTCCGTCTGGTTTTGTTAACTGTTCCCCTTTTATTCTTCCTTTTTCACGTCAGTCTTTTTAGTTCATTTATCAATTTAGGTTGGTTTCCTTTTTTTATTTCTTTTTTGCATCTTTCTCTTTTTATAAAGCCTATTTGCTAGAATTTAAACTTGAGTCATTTTTCAAATTTACTCCTTCTTCAACACAATTTCAATTTCAATCTATTTTAAGTTAGTTGTTTCATTTTGTGACCCTTTTCACTGCTTTTTTTCAGTTCCAAAAATATATTATAAGGCACTTCAATTTATACCTACTGTTTCCCTTCAATTCCTTTCATTTCATCCTAGTCCTCTTGGTTCGATTCTTTTTTTAACCTCTTGATTTGGCTTCCGATTTTCCTTTTACTCCTCCTACAACCAACAACAATCTTTTTTTTACTTTTTTCGACTTTGGTTGGGGTTAGTTTTCTTTTGATTCTCCGTTATCACTACTTTTCTCCTTCTTGTTAGTTCAGTTTTAGTTATTTGTTTCATTTTATTGTCCTTTTTTATTGTAGTTTATAGGTTAAATCCAGAATTGGATTATTCGAATCTGTTTCAGTTCCAAATATGTATTATAAATACTTAATAGGTGGTTCAATCTGTGTTAGTTTTCCCTTTTAATTTCTCATTCATTTACTCTTTTTTCTTCTCATAAGTTTTGCTCACTGTTCTCCTTATATCCCTCTTTTTTTCATTTTGGTTTGGGTTAGTTTTCTTTCTTTCTTCCTCCGTAATCACTACTTCTCTACTTTTTGTTGGTTTAGTTTTAGTTAATTGTCCAATTTTGTTGCCCCTTTTACTGTTTTTTTTAAATGTAGTTTGGGTGGTTTAATTTATGTTAGATATCCCTTTTAATTTCTCATTCACTACGCGACACCAGTTTTCTTCACTGTTCCTCTTTTATTCCTTTTTATGAGTACTTTTTGCTATCACTTCAATTTGGGTAATTTTTTTCGTCCGCTACTCCTTCAACACTCTTTTTTTCATTTTTTTCCACACTAGTTTGAAGTAGTTTTTTACTGGTAATTCTCAACACAAATTAAACCAATGGAAAAATTTTGGGTACTGTTTAATTTATGTTAGTTTTTTTTTATTTGAACATTTCGTTTTTTATATCACTTTTTTTTCCACAACTTATAGTTTAAATTAGTTTTCTCTTATCATACATTCTTATCATACATTCTTGTGAATTTCTGCGAAGAAAGGAATCTTCCTCTCCTTATTAGATGTGACTCAAACGCTCATCATTTTATATGGGGTAGTAGAGATATTAACCCACGAGGTAGAGATCTAGCCGAATACCTCAGCTCCACGGACCTCCATATCCTAAACAGGGGTGCTGCTTCTACATTCTCCAATGTTAGGAGTGAGTCAATCATAGATTTAACGTTATGCTCAACGTGTCTATATACTATACAGCAAGGTAAAAGAGTGGAGGGTGGCTGGTGAAGTCACACTGTCTGACCACCGGCACATCATGTTCACACTCGAACAAGAGTGCTTAATAGCACAGCCTAAGGTAAGAAATAGGAAGCTCACTAACTGGGATCTCTTTAGAGAGAAAATAGAAAGAGGTGTCGACAACATTCTTACCAAAATAAGAATAGAAGAGGACATTGAGCTGGCTGCAAATCAGCTCCAAGAATGCCTCACTAATTCATTTGAGACAGGGGCATGCTTAAGCATGCTTAAGGGAAAAGCCAAACAACTCCAAGACGGTCTGGTGGAATAAACAAACGGAGACTCACCGTCGCAAAGTTCGCAGGCTCCTCAGTAGAGCTAAAGAACTGCGTACTCCGGACAGCTGGGATGACTATAAGACAGCCCAAAGAAACTACAAGAAGGTCATAAGATCAGCTCAGAGACAGAGAAAGCTTTTGCGAAGAGCTGAACGACCTTACGTCTACGCTCCGCCTATGCAAGATCTTAGCAAAGGACCCTGGAGCCAAAATAGGATGCCTAGTTAAAGCGGATGGAAAATTAACCTTGTCCGAGGAAGAGACGCTTAACAGGCTACTGGAAGTGCACTTTCCTGGATCGGGGCAAATCGCTGCACTCCCACATCAGGTAAGAGCCCGCACAGCTCCCGACTTTGAAACTGCAAAGGAGATAGTCGACTATGGAAAGGTAGAATGGGCTCTCGAGTCCTTCTCTCCATACAAAGCTCCAGGGATGGATGGGGTTTTTCCGGCCTTGCTACAAAAAGCTGGAAATCGTGTAACCGCATTCCTGGTGAAGCTTCTTCGTTCATGCCTTGCCATGGGCTATATTCCCTCCAGCTGGAGGGAAGTGAAGGTGATATTTATCCCGAAACCAGGGAAATCAGACTACATCAACCCCAAGTCCTTCCGACCGATTAGTCTATCAAGCTTTTTACTCAAGACTCTAGAAAGACTTGTTGATAGATACATCAAGGAAACGCATCTGTTATCCATGCCACTGCATAACAATCAATATGCCTATCGACAAGGTCTATCGAAGGACACGGCGCTACATCACCTTATCACCAAGGTAGAGGGAGCGCTAGACGGAAATAGATTAGCATTGGGTGCTTTTGTGGACATCGAAGGCGCATTTGACAATACCTCCTTTGAATCGATCTGGCGAGCATTAGAAGCAAGGGGCTCAGAAAGAGCACTGACCCAGTGGATATATCAAATATGCTATCACAAAGGATGATATTTGCCGAATTAAACGGACAAAATGTCAGAACTATGGCTGCCAGAGGCTGTCCCCAGGGTGGAGTCCTATCCCCTCTCCTTTGGAGTCTTGTGGTGGACAGCCTGCTGAAGCAGCTGAACGATTCGGGATTGTATACACAGGCCTATGCTGATGATCTGGTGATCCTAACGACGGGTAGCCACATTCAGGAGCTGAGAGCACCCACAACGCGAGCCCTGAGAATTATAGAACAGTGGTGCTCCCTTGAAGGACTTGGGATCAACCCCGAAAAGATCGAAATCCTGTTATTCACCAGGAAATACAATTCAGGACTCAAACCGGAGATATCCCTCTCAGGAAGAGTCCTGGAATACAGGAAAACGGTCAAATACCTAGGAGTAACTCTTGACCAGAAACTGTCCTGGAAAGATCACATCGAAGAACGCTCTAGGAAAGCCATATGCTCTCTATGGGCATGCAAAAGAGCTATAGGGACAACATGGGGACTGAAACCCAGAATAGTTTACTGGATCTATTCTATGGTTATCAGACCTCTGATCACCTACGGAGCCATAGTATGGTGGCCCGCAACTAAGAAAGCATACATCCAAAGGCAACTGGATAAGGTTCAAAGGATGGGATGCATCAGTATAACAAGCGCAGTACGGACCACACCAACGAGAGCGTTGGAGGTAATCCTGGAGCTACCCCCACTGCACTTGTTTGTAGAGAGTGTTGCACTCAGAACAGCATACCGTCTTTACTGTCTGGAACATCTGAAGCTGAGGAACAAGGGACACTCGGTCATCATGAGTGAACCCCAGATAAAAGATGGAGTGCTGCTAATGCACTCCGACTACATGACTCCAATCTTCTATGCTGATTGGACGGATCAGAACAGACCAGTTCAAACACGAGAAGGGTCGTGGTGGTTTACTGATAGCTCCAAACATCAGAGAGGCACAGGAGCAGGATTCTGCAAGAGCGGGAGGGACAATAAAATGACTTTGTCGCTCGGGATTCACGCTTCGATCCTACAGGCCGAAATCTTCGCCATGACACAATGTGCATATTACATTCTTGAGAGCGGCACAAATCACAGAACTTTCAACATTTGTTCAGATAGCACTTCAGCATTAAAGGCTGTTGTGAGAAAGGCAGTAGACTCTAAAGCAGTCCTAGAATGCAAAGAGGTTCTGCATAAGATGATTCAAAATAACAACAAGGTGAGGCTAATTTGGGTCCCGGGCCATAGCGGTATAAAGGGGAACATTGAAGCTGACAGACTTGCCAAAAGTGGTTCATCGCACAGGCCGATAGGACCCGAACCAATGATTGGCATCTCTAAAGCAATAGGAATGGGCGAGGCGAAGAAACTTTTACTCGAAAAGGCCACTCTATGCTGGAATAATGCCCCTGGTATGCTACATGCCAAGGCAATGATAACAGGACCTGATACGGGCAGAACCAAAGAGCTCCTAAATATGAGCAGAAAAGACCTCCGCACAATGATTGGTCTATTAACTGGTCACATGAACCTGAAAGGTCACCTCCATAGGATCGGGATCGGGGAAGATTCAGACTGTAGGTGGTGCCTTGAAGACGTAGATACCGTAGCCCACATCCTAACGGAATGTCCGGCTCTTCGTAGCATTAGGATGGAACACTTCGGAGCTGATCTCACAACACTCCAGGAATTGGAAGGGATCTATTTGAGGGACCTGCTGAGCTTCGCGAAAGCGTCGTGCCTTCAATAATCTCACTTCTATCTATTGTGGGTTGCAACGGGCCCAGGAGGAATAAGCAGGTTTTGGCGTGAGCCACCCACTGAAACATCTACATCTACATCTACATCATACATTATTTTATTACTTGAGTCGTTTCTATTTTGTTTTATTTAGTTTCGTTTGTTTTTTCATTTCTATCACTCATTTATCTCTTCTTTGTATGTTCTTTAATTTGGATTAGTTTTCTCGTTCCTTCGCAAAAAACAAATTGAAAAAAAAATACAACGTTAGCTTCTATACAAAAAAAAACGCCATGTTAAAATTTTGTCTTAATGTAGATTCTAATTTGGAAAATATAAAAGGGATAAAATGTTTTTTGTCACTAAATGAAGAAAAACTTTGAGTCTATTTATCTCATTTTTGAAATATTTGTAATTTTAAAAATGTACAAACATGTCTACAAAAAAATTTCAACATATTTTTGTCGCAAATCTCACATCAACTGTTAGAAAAAAAAAACATAAATCCAGCATTAACCTCACATTTTCCCCATTTTTCAATTTCACATACATTTGATAGTTCTAATACATCATTTATTGACGCAGTTGTCAATCCCTCTGCCCAATAACCTGGAAACTCACAGGCTCGCGGGGTCTTGTTCACTGATCTATGTAAACTTGATAACCACAATCAATGGAACCGGCTCTGAAAAGTTGGCTACGCATGGAGGCAGGTAAAAAAAACGTTCTTGAATGACAATGCGCATTCCTTGTTTTTGATTGACCCTGCGCGGTGCATCTTGAGTTGCATATTTGTCAGGGACTATGCTTGGCTTGGACCTCAATAGATAAGGGTGTATGGATAGTTTAGCAATAACTGCACATGCTCCTCCATAGCCGCTTGTTTATATTTTATCGGTGTCTCAGCGATTTTTTCCTGACAGAAAACCTGGGAAGTTTTTCGTGCCCCACCCTGTTAGTTCAGTGGTTGAATATAACTGGTGCTATCATTTTTTTTCCCTGAGGCACGTCATGCGAAACAATATCATAAAGAAGCATTTTGAATAGACCTGGTATATTTATACGGTTAAACCGTTTGAAGAAACTCCGTACATTGGACAATAAAATCTATTTTTGTCGATTTTCAACACTTTCCACTTATAGCCATTCAAAGTGTAAAAGTGACTCACCAACAATTAAAACAACAATTACATTAATTATTGATATGTGTATATTTTTGGTATTGTGACATTTAATAGAAATGTGTACTGCCCACTTTACTGTTACTTCATCCATTCAACAGCCCACCTGAACGAAATGAATATAGAAATATTTTAATAATCAATTCGGTTGACACTCTCAGATTTTTCACGGTTACGACATTTCCTGGCCTTTTGACAACCAAGGAAAAACTAACTAAACTAAAAATAGAACCACAAGTACCAAGAACCACGTAGAAAGAGAAAAAGGGTTGACACGAGCACGTAACCGAGATTGTAATCGAATATGATGAAGATTAGATTAGAACAAGAACAAGGGCTTTGTTCGAGTTGCTTGCCTACGTGGTACTATTTTTACGTCCTCAGTACCAATATCAGGTAACAAAAGACGTACTTTGTCACCTGCAAGATTTGAAAATGATGTAATGATGCTTAACTTGAAGATGTTCGAATGGTGACTCATCAAATAAATAATTTCGGATGATGGGGAATCCGAAATATTATCCCTTGATTTAATTTATGGGTGTTCAGGTGAGTAAATCTTCCTTATATGGTACTGGTGGATAAGGTAACACTGCAGATCATACGGTTCGGTTTTCTCGTCGTAAATATATCAGACAAATGGAACATTTACTTCCAGCACGATCTGTATGAAGCACAATATTTATGTTGACTTCATAAACAAGTTGCCAAATTTTCAATTATTTTGAACAATCAGTTTGTCCGTTGATAACCATGGAATTTTGTTTCTTGTCGAACTCTTTGTGTTCCTTGATAATCTATATGAGGTCCCTTCCCAAGAAAAAAATCGTAGCAACATGACAATTCTATTGTCAATATTATAAATAAATTGCCAAAGTTTTCAACAATTAGTTTGTCTGTTGTCGACCATAGTCCCTTGTCGAACTTTTTTTTTTGTTGGGATCTCTCTTCCTTTATAAATAACTTTCTCTATTCGCCACTCGTGTATAAAGTTCCTATCATACGTCTGCAAAAGTTTCAATAAACGTCTTTATTTTTGTCTTTACTGGTTTGTCTTATAATAAGTTCAGGCACTGGACGACCACTTTTCTTAAATTCAGTTATTTTTGCGTTAGCACTATTAAGTTGATCACTTTTCTGCACTACCGACATTCTATTCTTTTTCAAAAGTAAACTCGACTGACTGACATAATTCATAATTCAAAATAACTCAAGAAAACCCAAAAATAATAATTTCACTATAGGCAAACTATTTCAAACTAACCCCACAAAAAGATATCGTACTTTCGTACTCGAACTCCCACTAGAATGTCCAAGAGAGAAAGAAAGTCTGGGAAGGACTCGAAGCTGCTACACCATCAAAGAAGTCAAACAATAAGAGACTCCATCTAGTGTCTTGGAAGAAGTCAGAGGGCGTTTTTCAAAAACTATAACTCCGAGTGAAATTCACTAAAAGATGTTTTTGAGCAGAGATCCTCAAAGAATCACGTGATGAAGTTCCCTCATAAGCGGTCACTTAAGAAATCAGAGGCTACTGATAGAAATGGTCATAACCATCCTCAGGGTTTGTGCTATAATAGTCCATTCATTTGAAAGGCGAAGAAGTAAATCATCTAAACTCGGACAAATTACACTCACCCAATAGTACGAGTCACGATGCCACACAGTAAAATTGACCCAAAAATATATTGGGTGAGGGTAATTTGCCCGAGTTTAGATGATTTACCACTAGAATCTAGATTAACAAGGTCTCAGTATTGGGGCAGTTTCTCAAAAAGTGTAACTTCTATAATGATATTCACCAGCGAAAATGTTTTACTCAAAAAACCTCAAAGAATCACGTGGTGAATTCAGTTATCTCAATAAACGGTCAGCTGGAAAATTAGAGGCTCTGAAATGAGGCAGTTCTATTGTGATGAGCAAAGCCTCAGTGAAAGGGCGGTTTCCCAAA
Organism: Orchestes rusci; assembly: GCA_958502075.1. Taxonomy (NCBI): domain Eukaryota; kingdom Metazoa; phylum Arthropoda; class Insecta; order Coleoptera; family Curculionidae; genus Orchestes; species Orchestes rusci. Next base: position 9,246,972 of record OY293308.1, on the reverse strand, counting down.
AACTATAAATCTGAGTGAAATTCAACAAGGTTTTTGATCAAAAGGACCTCGGTGACATGTGGTGAGTTCAGTTTTTTCAATGTACGCTTAGTTTGGAAATAAGAGGCACTGGAATGAGGTATAGCAAGCAAAAAAGTTGGTATCATGATGAACAGGAACGTGAAAGGGCATTTTCTCGAAAACCACAATTCCGAATGAAATTTACCAAGGAAGGTTTTTCACTCAAAAAAAATTCAATAAATCATGGTGTGCTCAGTTTTGCCAACAAAAAATTGGTTACATAATTAGAGCCTCTCCAATTAATTGGTGGATGTGCACTACGCAAAAAACTGTTCCCCAAAGCTCCTCCAAACCTCATTAAACAACAATATTGAAGAAACAAATTTCAGTATAAGGAAAAAAAAACTAAATCATAAGATTCGAAAAAACTCACAAATTTAGATTTCGGTCAGTGTCAGTATCTACTCCCAAGAACGAAATCGCTGAAACAAAAAAAAAATGGCGATTTATATTATTGTAATGAAGTCGAAATAAAATACGGATTTAAATTAGGTAATAATCATCAAATCACAACCCAAACAATTCAATCTTCTTTAATGGACTTACTTCGTCGTTAAGTGCCAGAAATCCATTCATAAATGTGATGATGCAAAAACCGTGTGTGCATATTCCACTGACCCATTTGCTTGAAAACTATCAAGAGTGGCAAAACAGATGGTTAACGCTACAACATCTCGATTATGTAACATCCTTTTCCAGTTGATTCACTTTTGATGTGACAAACCTTGAGAATAAAATATCTTCTGTAGGATCATTTTTTTCAATTAAGACAATTTGACGTCCAACAAGACTCAATTTTCTTATATCGCAGAAAATAAGGAAATAATCCGCTTGACCATTGGAGTAAAAGTGAAAACATTACAAATATGAAACGCAGCTCAAAGATGGTAATAAATACTTTAAGACCGGCATTTAGAATTTCGTCGCGGACCGACAATATGGTCGGTATGCCGTGTATGCGCCCGGCATCCATTCAACGATTTAACACAAAATTTTTCACGCTTCGCGAATTCCTTTCGCTTGTACACGGTGCAGAACCAGTCGTTGCTAGTATATAAATATCATCGATTTATCAAGCGCGTGTGCAATATTGTGATACCACATGTCGGCTATTATTATTGGGACAATTTGTACGTAAATTGGTACACATTCCAATGAAAAAAATCATCTGACAACTTGATGCATTGTCAGACAAAGAAGACGTTCTGCCAGCCAATCAACGTATGTCCAGCGAGTCACATGACTATAGTGGACCAATCAATGTATGTTCCAACCGTCGAGCCGTCCAGTCCAGTTCCGACTCTCGAGGTGTTCATGGAAACGGATGAATTCAAAAACAATGTCGTAATTTCAACAAAATAACTGGTTCATATTATATAAAAATATATAGTATAGCATATTGAGACATTTACGTGAATATTGATCAATAACTGCCTAAAAAAAATTAAATACCTAGTCTATTTATTTTCGAATTCCGCACGACATCGCATAACACCCATTAATCAGTTATGGTTATGATATGGCCCCACTGACGTCATCTAAGAATTCTGCAACCAATTGTACGAGCAACTGTATATTTGGTTGCATATGCATTCATAACTTCATCACTTTTCATTTTACAATTTCAATGGTTTTGTATAGTTAAGAAAAAATAAACAAATTTCTTCAAAGCAAATTTAAATAATTTGCCCTCAGTATCATGTGAGAAGTTTTCTTAATAAAAAAAGGCCTTCAGTTCAATTGAATTGAATACGTAAAACCAATCGCTCAAACAAGATACCTCGTGACCAGATTTTTTTTTGGTAACTCGAGCAAGAATAATAATAATAATAGTAATAATAATAAATTTAAAGTTTTCTTGGTTGCATACCTATGCAACAAGAATTCATAATTGAATTCGTTCACTTGATTCGACAGAGTTGTCAAATTGTGAGTCACCTCTTTTTTTTCTCTCTTCTCAAAATCACACATCTTGACACTTTTTGTTGTTGATTCAAATTTTCATTAAAAAACTATTGCAGGAAAAGGGAATCAAAAAATAAATCCTTGTGCCACTCAATTGATTTTTGATTTCTTTCTGTAGAAAAGACATCAAAATCATACTTTATGACATTCTGTTTTGCTGAAGATTCAATTTTAATCAAACTACAGCAGCAGGAAATGGAAAATTAGAAACAATTTTACCTACCCATATGTTATCCTAACCTAAGACACTCCCTGCACAATAAATCATTAATTTATTGTTGTATAACTGGCAATCAAATCAAAATCACCAAATATGTTCCCTTTAATTTTTTGTAGATTGAATTTTCATCATAAATCCGCAGCAGGAAATCGAAAATCAAAAACAACTCAACGAATATATTTACCTGCGGCGTTCTTGCTCAATACACCGTTGATTTGTTGTCGTACAACTGTGAATAGATCAAAATCTTGCAGGAGACAAACGTTTCAAAGAATTTAACGAATAATATTTGCCTACGGCTTTTTCTGCTCAATAAATACTAATAATTTGTTGTCACAAAACTGGAAATAGAATCAAAATCACCCTATTCGACACTTTGTCTTGCAATAGATTGATAGATTGATAAGGTATCGGTCGGAGCGAATAATTCAAACAAATAAATTTTCGTGTGGCGCTTTTTGCTCAATCACTGCCGCACTACTGGGAATAAATTCGACATCACCCATTGTGACACTTTGCTAAATAAATCGTTAATTTGTGGTATCAAAATCCGTCATAGCCACTAGAAAGAAATTGATTGAAATTTTGAAAACTGTTTGTTCCAGTTTTGAAAACTTGTATATTGTTAATTTTGACCATGTACGTTGACCCTGATAACCTTGACTATGGTTTTTTGAAGATGTATAAAACCATGCATTATGGCATTTTTATGAAAAAGAGCTGGTTATAATAGTTTAATTAAATAGAAGTGAAGTAATCAAAAATAGAACAACCTCGAGCAAAACGAGCAAAAATAATAAGCAAATAGTTTATGACCTCAAACGAGCAGTATTGTTCGAGCTGTAGTCGGAATTTCCTCGCAGCATGACAATTCTAATGGTGACCTGTCAAGCCTGTAATGAGAAAAGAAATAAAACACTCGGTATTACACCATAAAATATTGATTGTATTGACTGAAACGTGACTTCACTACTGTTTTTAACCGTTTGTACGGTTAGCCTGTCTCGGTTGCGATTTGAATGAGGTTGGGGGACGAGATTTTTCTGAAATCCGAGATATGGTGTTGGATTTCCACGATGGTGTTCTGGGAAGTGGATTGTTTTGGTCATTTTCATGGTGTGGGTGAAATGTTGTGTCTGAATGTTGCTTGAAATTGATATAAAAACGTCTGTTAGTGGATTTCTGGTTTTATGTAGAACAAGACAGAATTTCGGACTTCCATTGTCTTGAATGGTCATGCATTATCTCGACTCGTAGGGAGAAATCCCTACTTCTGGCAACACTGTTTATCATGAATGTATACACACTAACAATAACAATAGTGACAACTGACTTCGCAGGACATAATAATTGTACTGAAAATGAAAAATGTCGTACTAGATGTCTTTGTTTTGAACTAATATATGATTACAATCAGAACAATTAATTATTGTACCATGTTTGACACAAAGTTGAAGAAGTAAAAACGCTTCCCGCCCTTAGTGTGTATTCAAAATTTAAATGGTTTTTTCGTTTTGAAAGTTGTACTTTTCCGTAGGCAAAAAAGTCGTGCGGAAAAGTAACTTTTCGTTGGACAAAAACACTAGTCGGAATAACATTGTACCTAACTTTTCGGAAAATGTCTTTTCCGCCCTTACCGGCTTGCCTCGACTCCGCTCCGTGTCGTTCGTGCAAATGCCGTCGCGTGCGGAGAAGTACCGCTTTCCGCACTTATCAGATAAATAACTATACTGGAGCGCCGAACGAATACACACATGGAAACTGGGAAATATGAAAATAGTGAAAATGCACCATTATCTGAAAAAAAATTGTTGAGGATTTACTATTTAAAATCTCATTGTTATTGGGATCTTGGGAGGTGAGAGGGAAGTATACAAGGTTTGCCAAGGTAAGTGGCCGATTAGAATGTCTCTTCTGTCATTTGGATAGAAGGTAACGTCAGCTATCAACTTTTTTCGGCACATTTTGACATTTTTTCACAATAATGGATTTAACCTCCTTGAATAGCTCTTGAAAAGTTAAGACAGGAATGTGCAATCCATTTTTCTCTAACTTGAATAGTTTGAGTTTTATAGCATGTCAAAGTTGCAAAAATGCCATTTTTAAAACGCGATATCTCGATAACGGTTGAATTTAGGAACATTAGTTGTATCACAATTTTTGTTCAAAATTGAAGGAAAAATTGAAATATCAATTAATATACAGGGGGTTCCATTTAAAAAAATCATACTTTTTCGTGCTATACTTTTGTGACGCACCCTGTATGTTTCCAAATATTTTCAAAATGTGCGCTATTTACACCCCTAACCTGTGACGCATATTGATATTGATATTTTTCATATATCCTATATGATAAAACCTACTTTACTCTATCGTTGGGACACCCTGTACATACAGAGTGTTGATTAAGTATCTTGCCAAACTTCAGGGGGTGATTCTTTGAGTGATTTTAAGGTAAAAAGTTCATGTGAACAGGTGTCCGGAAATGCATAGTTTTCAAGATACAGGGTGTCAAAAAAATATATTTTTTTACATTATTTATTTATTAATATCTCAAACACCTGTTGACCGATTTTGTTGAAATTTGGCAGTATTATGGACTATGATAAGACGCTGAGTTAGAACCAATTGATTGTTGATTATGACTTCCAGTGGCGTCGTAAGGGGCAGTTTGACGAATAAAAATAACAAAAAAAATGTGCGGAAATGGACACCTGTTTATATGAACTTTTTACCTTAAAATCACTCAAAGAATCACCCTCTGAAGTTTGGCCAGATACTTAATTAACACCCTGTATAAGCGTTTTTGAAATATTTGAGTTTTCATATCAAAAATTACGTTTGTAGGTTCCTATTTAATAATTATATGAAAGCTATTATATTTTATAAATTTTATTTCAATAATCACCCTGTATATACGAAATAAGAAGTCTGTTCCCTCAAGGTTGTTCGTGAAATCGAAGTTAATATATGACTGCACTCCTTGCCCAGAAATCTGTTTTCATTTTATTAATCACCCTCTATCTATAATACAACCAGGTGGTTTTCAAGTTGATATCCCAAAATACAAAGAGTTATTATTATTTTTTTAAAACTTTTATCAATTTATGAATCACCTTGAATAAATTGAATTTGAAATTTTGAGACTAAAGGGGTTCATCAAACCAAGGTGAAAAGACAGAGTCTCTAGTCTAAATTTCAAGTTGACATCTCGATGAGTTAAGTTGATGATTTTTTGAAATTTTTTATGTATCATAAATCACCTTGTGTATTCTCTGAATTACAAACATAGAAGGTTCTGATGATTCATAAAACAGCAATGTAGCTATAATATGAGAGTATCTCATATTCAAATTTCAATTTGCTATCTCAGAAAATAACGGAGCTATGAATTTTTAAAAAAATTTATCAAAAATCAATTGTATCTGAAAATCACCCTGTATGTAGAGATCAAGTCAAGTAAGAACGAGAGCTTTACATGTCCAAATTTCAATTTTATATCTCGAAATACATTAAAAAAAAACAAAAGACATTATTTTATATTTTTCAAAATAGTTGATATGAAAACTTTTTTGAAGAAGATTTTTCTTCATTATCTATTTGAAGTATAGGTCCACGTGAAATACGGGGTTTTCCATCTACAGGGTGCGAAAAAACTCGATTTTACTGAAAAGTGATTGAGAAATAAATACAAACCCACATATTAATATTTTCTTTCCATTATTTTTCATCCTATTCTATAGTTCAATGAAATTATTTGTTGATAAAAATATTGATGACACCAAAACTATATAATAATCGTTTATTATTAAGCAAAGCTTACAATAATAATAACTGTAGTCGGTGTAAAGAAATAATGGTAAAATAACAACGAAAATGGAACTTAGGTAAATATAGAATTAAAAATATCTACTACACACTATTATAAATACATAAAAATAATAAAAGTGATAAAAATGTAAGATAAAAGAAAAATGGGTGTATATGGTACATCAACTCGACAGACTAAAACTTTGATAAAACATGTTCTCTGATCAGTCTTTTGAATTGGGATAATGTATCACAGCATTTGATGTCAGGAGGTAAAACACATAACTATACAAAAGATAGAATCTTTTAGACTAATAAATCTCACACCGATGAATTCTCAAGATTTTTTTCAATGATGATCCATAAAAAAAGATACAGGGTGATTTGAGAAAAAAATCATGAAAATGGCCCTTGATATTTTTGTAATGATTACTCATAAGACTGTTGATAACTCAGAATCCACAAAAAAAGGATTTTGATTTTAGCACCAGTGGATTTTCCAGCCATTTTTCGTGGTATATAATAATATAATACTCCATGAAAAAAAATATATGGTGATTTGAGAAAAAATCCATAAAAATGGGCCTAAATATTATTGTAATGATATCCATGACTATCTACCCGTAAAAAAATTGATAACTCAAAAACCACAAAGGATTTTCCAGACACTTTTCCATGGTATTTTATGGAAAAATACAGGGTGATTCACGAAAAAATGCTGGAAAATGGCTTCCAAGATTAGAGGACTGATTCTAATATATAATTCTCAGCGTCTTATACACACGTGTTCAGATGAAAATTTAATCTACATCAAAACAAAGTGTCTCATTGGGTGATTTTGATTTTATTTGCAGATGTACGGCAACCGGAAAATATATACAGTATGTCCCCGGATAGGTGTTACAAGGAGAAAAATGGACTAAAAGTTTGAAGATACGACAAAAAGTCATTGCTCAAATTTGTCAAATTTTTTTTTTTAGACACAGGGAGACAAAAAAAACAGATTATGAAAATTACTTAGAAGAAACTGGCAATATTTATTATTGTTTTTTCAAATTTTTAACGCAAAATGATGAAGAAGAAAGATAAGGCTGGTCAAAAAATACAAAATTGTTATTATGTGTAAGAGAAAAAATAAATTAGGAGATACACTCTTATATTTTTGACTATACTATATTTGTAAATCTTAATAAAATAATTGAAGTTTCTTATGGAAAATTGAATTTTCAAAATAAGTGAAAACTTTACCGGGAATGACATTTTGGATTTTGATAGCTTGATATCAAGAATGACTTTTTGTCGTATCTTTGAATTTTTAGTCCTTTTGTAACACAACGCAACATACTGTATATCGTTTACTTCAACCGTGTTGGGATGAAAATTTATGTGTACCAAGACAAAGTGATGCAATGGATGATTTTCATTGTATTTCCAATTGTGCAACAACAAATTAGCTACTAGCGCTGCCACCGCAGGAAAATATACCCGTTGAGTTGCTCCCAATTTTCCGTTTCCTGCAACAGAACAAAATGTCGCAATGTGAGATTTTATTCCAAATCAAAAAATTGCACACAATTATCATATAAACACACGTTGTTTTCTCTTCAATCGCCCATGACTATTCAATTGAATTTCTAGCTCCATTCAGTCATGTAAATCCTGCAGATTTTTTCGAATTAGACAAACAACGAGCTCGAAAATGATTCCTGAACAAGGCCACAAGTGTAATGTAGGTGAGCATATGTTTATTTCACTTTTGCATAACAGTATAATTACTATTATTGCTTCGGTTTTATGTATGAATCCGTTTTGCAATACCACTGACATGTAGATATCCATAGATATTTGCATAGAAGTGGTTAATGATCAGCCATTCAAATATTCAAGGAAAACTTTATGATTGACTTGATGAAAGTCCTGCAGTCATTCATTAGTGCGTGGTTTTGATTTTATTTTCTTCACTTTTCTAATAATAATAATTTTATAAAATATATTTATAAACAAGTGCAAATTAGTGAGTTACAGTCTCTAACTTGTTATAAATTACACAAAGACATTCGTGCCTCGTGCCAAATATCAACTCTTTTAGTCAATGTCGTTATATCTCGAATCTGGGACACCCTGTATAACATTTTCGTACATCAAAAAGAGGGCAATTCAAAATACTAATCGACGCGACGTGCATATTTTCAAAAAAAAAATGTTTTGATGTAAGGTAAATTCACCCTTTAACGGCTTATGTAAACTTGTTTCCTTATTCCGGCCTACGAGGGTATTGGACTTATCTCATACGTTTATTCAGAAATCGCATCAACCGGTCTGATCTCGTGCGGTCTAATACGTTCCAGGTCTTATTGTGATCTCCGAAAACCATCACGAGATGGGGACACACATGCTGTCAAACAAAATGTCAAAAGTCAAAGAGTTGGGCGTCAGTCGATGACTGAAAGTGTTAGTGGAACGTTGCAAATCAGGTAAGAAAATGAATGTTTTTCACCTAGCAAAATTGTGCTTTCAGGTTCAATTGAACAAACTCGGTTTATTATTTTCTTCTTAAGGGTATTCGGAAATGATCAGAGTATGACTTTTTGCATTGTTTCTTATTACTTTATCTCGAAAATTTGAGAAAATATGTAAAAACAAATAGGCCGGTGATAGGTGAAAACTCTGAATATAAATCTAATAACAGCCTAATGGGCCGTTATTAAGAATTTAGGGCAAATAGTTTATTTCTTATTTTCTTCTTGAACATGGATATGGTAGTGTGTTATATTTAAGAAAATCGTTCAAGATAGTTTAGAAAACCTCAAGAACTATTACCGGCCTATAGGTTTTTCTTTTGAAATATAGATTTTTAGTCTTCGAACAATCTCAAAGAAAATAGAATCCTAAATGATCAGACGCTGGAATAAAGGCCAATTATGATTATTGGGACTCGCAAAGTTCGATAAGAATAATTCAAATTGTTTGTTAGTCTATCCTAGATCATTTTTCACCCAAAAATTGTTTGTTCATTTTTTATTTAGATGAGCGGTAATGGGTTTTTGAAACAAATAGATATGTTCCTTTACCGGCCTATCACTAAAACATATAAGCCGATAATAGGAAACAAGTATATACTATCCTCCATTGAAGCCTAACAATGACACACCATTCATACACCTGAGAATGTCACCTTGACGACATATATTTTTCCTGTATTTTCAGAAAAATGGCTTCAACAAATAACAAAAGCAAGCTGAGGTGTAAATACTCAATTGAAAATTTGAGCCGAGCTCTTGATGATATGAATAATGGAATGTCTGCTTATCAAGCATCAAAAAAATATGGAATTCCGAAAAGTACCCTGAAAGACAAAAGGAACAATAAATATAAGTACGCATGAACACTGCGATAAGCAAACAGTGCTCACAGCACAGGAAGAAAGACTGATAGTACAATGGATCCATTTTCTTGGGGATGCTGGGTTTCCTGTAACACGGGAACAACTCACGGACGTTGTTGCTTCACTGATGAAAAGTTTGAATCGAGACAACCCATTTAAAAACGGAATACCAGGGTATCATTGGTACTGTAACTTCTTGAAGAGAAACCAAGATATATCTCGTCGCATCTCACAAAATCTCACATCCAGTCGTTCCGCTGTAACCGAACAAATGATAAGAAATTGGTTCACCAAGGTATCTGAGTATTTTCGAGATCATGGAATATTCGACGTCTTAGAAGATCCAAGTAGGATCTTCAATTGCGATGAAACGGCGTTTTTTCTGTGCCCAAAAGAAAAACAAGTACTAGTTAGAAGGGGTTCTAAGACTGTCTACACCAGAGTTGCGAATGATGAAAAAGAGTGTCTTACAGTTTTGACAACAGTCTCAGCAGATGGTAAAATTCCACCACCCATGGTTCTATTCCCATATACCAGACTACCCAAAAACCTGGTACCAACTATGCCGAAAGCCATGTATGTATCTCCGCATTTTGTCCCATGTACCTAAAAGTTTTCCTGTTTGTGTGTCGTGTAAATATGTATTCTTGCGACTTGAGTCCAGAGTGTTAAAATGTGAGTGTTGTATAAGTTTGTTTGTAGTCTGATTTCTTTCTTTCTTGGCTGTTTTGATAGAGTTAAGCTTCACCCATTTGTATTTACATTTATTAAAAAAAAAAATAGTTTCTGTTTTTATTATCTGTAACGTGTGAAATGTACCCCAATGTGAATTCCATTGAAATAAAATAAATATATACTTTCAGCGCCCTGATGATGCAATTATATATTGCGAAACGTCGGCCATTTTAAAACAAATTGGACTTTAATTGCACTAATCCTCAAACCCAACAAATTAACCACACTCGTCTATAATAAATATTAATCAACATTAATTATTTTTAGTCGCTTATTCAAAATATTTGAGCTACTTTTGTTCGTACCTTCCGAGACTATTTGTCAAGTGATTAGTATTTTGAGTTTATTATTTTTGTTACCCCGATTTTGTTCAATGAATAAATAAAACTAAATGAATGTGTATGTATGTTTTTTTAAGTAAAAAGAATGAAATTTTCAAATATTTTTTAAAGCTGTTAAAGTAAAATATGGGCCGTTGTCAGGAAACCTATAAGCCGGTTTAACGATTGACGTTTCTTATGGAAGCCGGTAATAGGAAAATTGACATTTTCGGGATTTTATTTTTTTTTCTCATGCAAAAAGTATTAATTTATATTTTCATGGATGAATCTTGCTCAGAAACAACTCTTAATTTTTGGAAAAAATGGTAACAGATGAAAAAAAAACTAACATACTCTTATCATTGGCAATAGATCCCATATTTTCTTAGCTGGGCCGTTATTAGGCGAATTTACTATATGTGCTTTATACCAAGTTAGAGACTCACCCTGTATAACGAATCTCATCTTACGTTCATGACTCTGGGTAGGTTTTTTTCACTGTTTGTGTTTATTAAATAGTCCCCTCCTTTAATTTTTTTTCTTCATGTGTTATTTTTAATAAGTTTTTCTTCTTTCTTCATATTTTACCGTTCTTCAAACTCTTTTTTCTACTTATTTAACGATTATTACATTTTTTAACATGATTATTCATCAACTATTATAACTTTGAGATATTTAAATGGAGAAAAAATGTATACAAACAGTTTTTTAACATATTTATGTGCATGATATTCAAATCCGAATACAAAATTACGCTTTTTACAATTTTCCAAACATTCATCCATAATTTGATGAATATATTTTTCTACTTGCTCAACGAATCATTCATTTGATTTTGCACAACTCGAAATATAATTGAAATCATCCACTTTAACACTTTGCCTTGAAGTAGATTAGATTTTCATCAAGGCAAGGAAAATTAGCAAAAATTCAACGAGTTAATTTTCCTGGAAGGCTTCTTGCACAATAATTGTCCATTTGTTGTCGCAAAATTTGGGATACAATATCACCCAATGTCACACTTTGTTCTACTATAGGTTAGATTTTCATCAAGGCATTGTTGAAGAAAACGTAAAACTAGAAAAAAAAAAAAAAAAAAAAATGCGCCGATTTTTGCTCAATAAATCATTAACTTTCTGTTACACAACTGAACTGAAAATCACCCATTGAGCCTATTTGTTTTGTTCTAAATCCTTACACAACAATAATTTTAATCAGAAAAGTAGACACTATAATATTGTCCGTCCATGATCTCCATCTATGCAATAAATGATCAATTTGTGGTGCCACCCATTATGATACTTTGACATGCTTTAAATTGATTTTTTATCAGAAACTAGAAACTATCGACCGTTTATATTTTCTTGTAGTACGCTTGAGCACTTGTTGATATATTTGTCGTGGCATGACAGGGAATAAAGTCAAAATCACCCACTATGACACTTTTACTTGCTCTAAATTGAACTTTTCATATAAAACCAGAAATTATTGACGGTCTATGTGCAATACATGTTTGATTTGTTTAACTGAAAATAGAATCAAAATCACCCACTGCCATACTTTGGCTCTAAATTACATTTTCATAAAAATAAACTGTAGGAATTATTGATCGTCTATGTTTTCCTGGAGCACCTCCAGCGCAATAAATGATCAATTTGTCTTAGCATAACAGAGAATAAAATGAAAATCACTCATTTTGACACTTTTTTTTGCTCAAAATTCAATTTTCACCAAGAAACTAGAAACCACTGACCATCTTCTATTGCCTGAGGCACCTTCTGCTTATCGCGCAGGTTAAATAAAATCAAAACCACCCACTGCGTCACTTTGGCTCTAAATTACATTTCCAATAAAAAAGTAAGAAATTATTGATGGTCTGCATGGGGGGGGGGGGAAATCAAAATCACACATTTCACACATTAGATTTTGTTTTTTTTTTACTACGTCTTTTCTATGTTCTCATTATAACATGTTTCAGTTTTTTTTACATAATCTGTTTAGTTTTTTCAAAGGTGTCATTTTGTATTCAATTTGTCTCCATCGATTGGTATTTATTTTCAAATTTTCAGGACTTTTTTACTCTTTTATATTGTTTATGCCACATTTTAAGTTTCATTTCTTAAAATGACTTTTCTAGAGTTTTGAGTATTTTTTACAGTTTTCATGTGCTTTATTTTCCTTTTCTTTTCCTTTGTCATTTTGTATTCGAACTTTGTTTGACATTTATTTTTAATTTTTCAGGATCTTTTTTACCTGATTAATATGTATTTCACATTTTTGTTGTTTTTTCCAAGTAGGTTAGTATAAATTTATATTGTTTTTGTTTCTATTTTTTCAAATAATGTTATAATATACCACTTTTAGTAATGCTTTTATATGTTTTTCCTACTTTATTGATTTATTTTTAATTTTTCACCGTGATTTCTGCAGATTCTCTGCTATAATTGATCAACATTTTGATTTAACACAATCTTGTACCTATTGTTTTTTTTTTACAGTATGTGACTTGTTTTGTGCATCGCTCGTCTGTCGTGGCATAACAGGAAATGAAATCAAAATCCCCCATTATGACACTTTGTTTTGCACTCAATTGAACTTTCATAAAAAACTAGAAACTATTGATCGTCCATGTTTTTCTGAGGCACCTCCTGTGCAATAAATGATTAATTTATCGTCGCACAACAGGCAATCAAAATCGAAATCACTGACTATGACACTTTGACTTGCTGTGAATCGAATTTTTTATTAAAAAGACTAGAGACTATTTATGTTTTATGGGGGCACCTCAGAGTGGCGACTCGTGGTCAATAATCTTGGGAGGTCAAAAATAATTTTGAAAATAGACATTTCACGAACGTTCGAACTATGAAATTCCGAAAAAAAACTAAAAATTTGAAAATATTCCAAACAATCAAAATTGGACGACGTTCTATCACACCAAGCAGAATAGTTGAAGTTTTTTGGCCTTGAAACCACAAAGAGTTGACATTTTGAAAAAGCAAAAGCGACGGACGTCCAATTCCAAAGATGAAAGACAAAAAACTCATACGTTTAAGAAATTTTAACAGATCGACGGACGTGCTGAGGGAAATTTGAATCAAATCAATTTTCATCTCTCAAGACACCAAAAACAATAAATAATAATAATCGTACTATCGACCATGTCCAACTTCGCCAAACTAACCTCACATAACAAAAAAATATCGTTGATATTGACGATCATGATCGATGAGGCCAATATGTATCAAATTTTAGCCGCATCTGATGACTCAGACGTCGTTTAATTATCCAACTCGCTTCGTTCGTTTACGCCGGTATTTATCGGGTAATTTCGCTAAACTGTATTGCTATAAGGACACTTCGGCTAGCCCAAGTGTTTGATTACGAGGGACGACCAAAATAATATGAGGTGTATTCTGAAATTAAATCGATTGATCACGAATAAGATAATATTTGAAACCATGGAGGTATTTATTTTCTGGAATATGCTTGAGGGGTCATTGAGACCAAATGACCCTATGGAGGAGCCACCCTTGATAAATAAATTGTCGTAACAAGACAAAATAAATTAGCATTTAGTCGTCGAATGACAGGAAATAAAATCAAAATCCCCATTCAACTAGTTTGCGTTGGTGTATTGAATATTGAATGTTCATCAAAAACCAAAAAACAATTCATCCATGTTTTCCTGCGGCACCTCTCGCTCAATAAATCGTCCAATTTAAAAGCAACTTAATTTATTGACACTTTAATTGACATTTAACATCGAGTTCAAGATGAAGTTCCAGTTCACAACGGTTAATGATGTGTAACGTGAAATGATGGAACTTATTTACTTTGGCTGATGCTCAATCTAACGTGCAAAGCGAATTTATTTTATATGCCTTGATATACTTTTATGAGATTATTAAATTGATGTTTATGGGTGGGGCTCCGTTAAATGACATAACTTGTTTTCAATGGGAAAATTGACTAGTGTAATTATTGACGATTTCCTGTCGAAAATACTCTGCAAAATAATACTCACGTATTAACCTTTTCGAACTTGAAGCTAATAAATAAACACGCAACCTGTAACCTTTTATGCAAATGGAAACAACAGAAATATAATTTCACATAATTTATTTTATCTTTGACGATAACACATCAACATTATTTATATAAAAGGTGAGGTTCACAGATTTTTCAATAATTTAAAGACAATATCCATGTATCCAAATATCACATTTAGAAAATACGATAAGATTTTACAGCCTTGGGTGATTGATTTTTGTTTCTATACACATTATGGGGCTAAATTAATTGCGCTATGTAACGTTTTTATGGAGTTTTTCGATTTTTGATTTGGCACTATGGGTTCATCGAAAAAGTCCATAATCGGTGGTGGTGCAGTGGCTAGAGATGTTTGGATCAAGCCGGATTCAAAATTGAAAAAAAAAATGATTTGAACTCTCAAGGTTAGTGAAATTTTACCAAAAATATATTCAAGAATAATTTTGGAAATGATATTTTTAAACCGCTTGAGATTTGACATTTAGCTTTTGGTAGTTTTAAGACTTTGAATTTTCCACTTGGTCTAGCCACTGTGCTTAACTACACACTACACAAACCAATCTCAAAAATTGCACTATAAATAAATCCAAATGTTGATGAGAAAATTCCAAAGAAATTGTTACAAATTAACAGATAGTTTAACAATAGAAGTTGTATTAACAATATTAAATAACCTATGTACAAAATGTATAGGAGTTAAATAAAATGTATTTACACAATATCGTACAGATTTTTACAGAAAATGGGGGGTTATAATGACACATTTTAGTAACATTAGGCCTTCAAAGTGGGATAAGGCAATATTTTTCAAAAATACTACTGAGCATCCAATCACTTAAAACAAAAACTGTCTACGGAATGTTATTTGGCATTCGAACCCAACGATTAACCCTAAAGAATTAATTAAAGCTTTTAGTTAATTAAAATATAAACATCTCATTATTATAACAAGGATCTATGATACAAAAATAGGTTCCATTCGATTTTTTGTTTGTGTTTTCAACAACCATATTTTTTCGGTGTATGGCACCGGAACTACTCAGTCGAAGTGCGGCTAACTGGCTCAGGGTGTTATTTACAATTTCCGACTTTAATACTGGAAATGATGGGATTTAAATGGGACTTTTATGGCACCGAGTCGGATTTTGGCCATAGGCAAGAACCGCAATAACAATTAATTTACATCTATATGGTTTTGTGGTGGTTTGTATATACTTTTGTGGTTTGACTTGGTTTACTGCGGTAGTTTGGGAACAGCTTCATGGGGTTTTGTACATTTTTATTCTACTGTATCACTTTCAACCTCCCATACACAAAGAGACATCGAATTTTTTTGAGGACTAAAACAATTTTTACTCCCTAATATGAAAAACATCGAATATATTTATTTTTCCATGTCCCAAAAAGTTTGAAAGAAAACATTTTTTTAGAAGAAGAAGAAAAATGAAATGATTTTTGAGTCAAAATGTAGAATTCTACGGTGTTATTCTATCGATCCTCAATGGAAAAAAATCAAATTTGTTGTTTTTTTTTAGGCTAAAGACATTTTTGAGGATTAGAATGAGATGATTTGGATTCGAAATTTTGAATTTTAAGGTTGAAGATTTCAGTCGAACTTCTACTTCATTCAACTGTATTAAAAAAAATTAAATTTATCTTTTTTCTTCGAAAATGAGAAATTTTAAAAAAAATGA
This sequence comes from Orchestes rusci, assembly GCA_958502075.1. NCBI lineage: Eukaryota > Metazoa > Arthropoda > Insecta > Coleoptera > Curculionidae > Orchestes > Orchestes rusci. The sequence goes on along the minus strand of OY293308.1, from coordinate 9,230,730 downwards.
GGCAAGGTGATTTTTGGGAAAATTTTGAATTTTCAAGTTTAAACTTTCACCTGAAATTCTTCATCCTATGGTATTCAACCTCCAATAAAAAATCATATTTTGGAGAATGAGAAATCTCGAATATCAAAATTTAAAAAATAAATCGAGGCAATTTTTGAGGAAATTTCAGATGTTTGAGTCACAATTTTCATTAAAACTTTTTCATTCTACGGTATCCAACCTCCCATTAAAAAACAAACAAATTTATAGATTTTTTTGAAGAATAAGAAATTTCGAAAGAAACTGAGAAAATTTTGAGTCTGTCTAAACTTCCACTAAAACTTTATAAATTCCACGGTATTCAACCTCCGATAAAAAAAACAAGTTTATTAATTTTGTTTCGAAGAAATTTCAAAAAAAATTAAGCGAGTTGATTTTTGAGGGAATTTTTGAATGTTCAAGTCAAAATTTCGACTAAAACCTCTTCATTCTACGGTATTCAACCTTCCATAAGAAAATCACTGAGTCAATTTTTTTTTTGAAGAATAAGAGATTACGAAAAAAAATTAAACAAGGTGATTTTTAAGTCGAAATTTTGAATTTCTAAGTCGAAATTTTCACTAAAACTACCTCTTTACTATCCTGTATCTATTACAACTCCACATGAAAAGAAAAATCGAATTCGTGTATTATTTATTTATTTTTTTGGAAAATCGAAGAGGTGATTTTTTTGATCGAAATTTCTGATTTTTAGGTGAAAATATATGTAATCAAAGCTTACTGTACTGTGCCTATTTCACCTCCCAATAATAAGGAAAAAAATCGAATTTTTAGAAGACTAAAAAGAATTTTTGGGTCGAGATTTTGAGGTTGAAATTAAGTATCTGAAAACGTCCTCAATAAAAAAGAAACTTTTCGAGGGCTTATATATTTTTTTGACTTCTTGAGGTGATTTATAGTCAAAATTTTGGATGTTTAGGTCTGAATTGACACTAAAACTTCTTTTTCATTTTACGCTATCAACTTTACCCTCCCATAAAAAAATCTATTGATTTTTTTAAAGAATAGGGGAGTTTTTGATGTCAAAACTTTGGATTTTAAGGTTAAAATTTTCACGCAAACTTCTTTCTCGTTTCACGCTATCAACTTCAACCTCCAATTAAAAAAAAAATAAAATCTTCTGTACTAAAACTGTTTTTTTGATCTACTGTAATCTGTAATGACTCCAATTCCTCATAGAGAAAGTTTTTTTTTGAGAACCAAGCAAAAAGAGGTGGGTTTGAAATCGAAAATTTTGATTATCAGGTGCAATTATAATCAAAACATCTTCATTCTAATGTGCGGATTTCAACCAGAGGAAAAAAATGGAATTCCATGTTTTATTTTTCTCAGTTGAATTTTTGAAAAGAGAAATAGAACATATTGATTTTTTTGGGAAGTTAAACCAAGAAATTTCCAACAAGCTTCCGTTTTTTCTTATTCAAGCTTATCCCTGATGCAAAATAAATCGAATTATTTATTTCCTTTCAAGAATTTCGCAGTTTCAATAATTAAGATCTATTACTGTTTTTTGAGTGAAATTTTGGGAAAAACCTTAATTGAAACACCTTGGATGTTTAGGTTCAAGGATTTCTTAATTTTATTCCAGTGTATAGATTTCAATCCTCCACTTCAAAAATTGTAAATTTTTTTATTCCTTCAAAAAAGGCGATCTTATTGATTTTTTTGAGAACTGGAAATGAAAGCATTTTTTAATTGACATTTTGAACTTTTAAATTTGAAGTTTTCATCAAACACATTTTTTTTTAGGTGAAAGTTTGAATTTTAAAATAACTGATGTCTAATTACGTATTTATTTTATTTAAAAATATTTTATAAGCCTCTCTTTTATAACGGATCAAGAAAATTATTTAAACTTTTAACCGTGCACACCAAAATTCGAAAAAATGTATTTTTTTTTTATTTTATGTAAATTTAATTTTAAAACCCTATGAAACCGTAACATTACAAACCATAATGGCATCAAACTTTATGGTGTTATGATTAAGTGTTTCCAAAATCCAAACAAAAGACTGAAATCCTCAAAAAAAACAGCAAGTGGTTCAATTTTTTTCAAAATTCTGCAATCTCTTACCATTTGGTACAATATGGGAGGCTCTTTTTTATATACCAATAAAAATCCACTGTAACCAAACTTTGAGAAATACTGAAACCATGAGATTCAAAAGAAAGCATCTACTTACACCAACCCCAAAACCACTCAAACAAGCACCACTCTTGATTAATACAAATTGCGAGATCATTTTTCAGCATCAGTCACTGTCTACCACCTCCACACTCACATCACTCTCTTCCTCATCCAAACTGGGCCCCGCCAACATAGGGTTCACCGACAAACTATCATCCGAGTCCATGGTACCCTCTCCAATAGCCAACAACGTTGGTGTATCAGGAACGGGAGAACTGGATGGTTCCGGCATTTGGTCGCACTTGATGGTCAACTCTTTGCACCTGGTTGCTACCGGTTGGCAGAGCAGAGGCTCAGATGGTATGTCGTCTATTTGGATGAAGACTATTTTGGGCGTGTCACTGGCAGAGCTAGTCTCTGCCACACTGGTTAGATCACAGTCGTCTTGAATGAAAATGAAACAATCGCCGACCGGAACCTGCAATTAATAAGTTGGTTAGCAAAGATAAATGGTGGTATGGTTGATGGACATACCCGATCGACGTTGGGCAATTCTCAAAGGGGCGCGTGCGTCACGCGGTCCATCACACTCGCATCGTCACTGGTGACAGTGTGCTGCGTCATTTGGTGCGGGTGCATGTGATGGTGGTGGTGGTGCGGGTGGTGGTGCGGCGATGCCACGGACGGGGTTGCCGAATTGTTGTTGGTGGGTGATGCAGTGGACGAGGAGAGTTTTGATTCTTTCTTCATTCGTTGCTTGAGGTGGACCTGGAAGAGAATTTTTTGGTTACATAAAGTTTTTGATGGATTGGATTGTTATTATTCAAACTATTCATTTAATTTCAAATCACACAATAAAATCTGGAGATGTTTTGTCTGGTACAGAAGTACCCCAAGGCGGTGAATTTTCCAAAAATCCTGCAGAACTTTCAGTATAAAATTCTCGCGCTTGTACTTATCAAACCGGTTGTCTCAAAGACTTGAAAATTGACTGAAATATAATTCAAACCTTTGGCATACCCATTATACAAAATCCTAACGATATTTTCGAAATTTTCCAAAAATCCTGGGAAATTTTTAATATAAAATGCTCGAAGCTATCACTTTGAAACTGCTTGACATTAAGACTTGAAATTTGGCTCAAATGTGGTTCTTACCATCAAGATATTCTGAAATAAATCCTGACAATATTTTCGTAATTTTCCAAAAATCCTGGGGAATTTTCAATTTAAAATTCCCGAGGCTATAACTTATAACTTTCAAACTTCTTGACTTAAAGACTTGAAATTTGGCTCAAATAAAGTTCAAAACTTCCACATTCCCCGGAATAAATTTGAAGTCTCACAAAACATCCTGAAACTAGTTTAGAAATGTTATATAAAATTCCCAAGGCTGTAACTTTCAAACCGCTTGACTTAAAGACTTGAAATGTGGCTCAAATATGGTTCACCATTGAGATACTCTGAGATAAATTTCAAGTTTTACAAAAAATGTTGGCGATATCGATTTTTTCCAAAAATCTCAACATACATTTCCTAAGGCTGTAACTTTCCAACCGCTTGACCTGAAGACTTGAAATTTGGCTCGAATATGGTTCAAACAATTAAGATACTTTGGAATAAATTTCGAGTCCTACAAAAAATCCTAAAGATATTTTTGGAGTCTTCCTAAGATTCTAGGAAGGAGGAATTATTTTCACACCGCTTGAATTGGAGACTTGAAATTTGGCTGAAATACGCCTCAAACTTTTAAAACTCTCTGAAATAAATTTCAAGCTCTAGAAAAAATCCTGAACATTTCTTCAAAATTGAAAAATAAATAAATTCTGAAGGTTGTTAATTTCTGACGAGGCTGTAACTTTCAAACCGCTTGACTTAGAGACTTGAAATTTTGTCCAGGATTATTCCAAACTATGAAGATCCTCCGAAATAAATTTCAAGTCCCACAAAAAATCTTGAAGATATTTTTGGAATTTTTCAAGAATCTTCAGGAATTTTTTATTATTATTTTTCGAAGCTTTATTTTTCAAACCGCTTGAAATTTGGCTGAAATATGTCCCAAACTATTAAGATTCTCTGAAATAAATTTCCAGACCTGCAAAAAATCCTGAACATTTCTCCGAAATAAAAAAAAATAAATGTAAAATGTTAAAGGATTCAACTGGAAATTTCGAACCGCTTGACTTATTGACTCGAAGTTTCACCTAAATATAGTTTAAAGTTAGTCTGGCATGAATCTCGAATACCGTAGAAAAACCTTGAGAAATTTTCATTTGTAATCATTAATCAATGATTTTCAAACCGCTTGAGTTGAAATTAATAATAATAACAATTTATGAGGATTCACCAACAACAGTAAATAAGTACCTACAAAATAGGCAAATCAACAGCTTTTAAAAACTGGAATCCTAGAAGTTTCACTTACATTTCAAAATTAAACAGTTGGAAAAAAACATAAATAATGAACAAAAAATAGACCAGGAAAAGAGAAGAATATCGTGAAAAAATCATTGCGAATTACTGATTTAACAAAAATAGTGTCATGATAATACATATTATATAAATTTTGAAAATTTCACAAAATGAGAAAGATATACTGACAAGTATTTAAAAAAAAGTAATTTGATAGAAAAAATAGGAAAGATTCGACAAAATTTGCAAAAACAAAACTTCTAAGCGGGGATTAGAGTATTTAGGTAAAGAAAAAAACAAAGGTTATACGCGAGGTTATACCTACATCGAAAAAAATAGAAAAAATAATTTGATAACATAAACAAAAGAAAAGAACGTAAGTAATTATGAAAAAATCAACGAAGCACAAAATTTAAATTATCTTTGATGTAACACATAAAAAGTAAAAAATAAATAAATCAACAAAATTCGTTTAAAAAAAACTTTAAAGAGAATACAAGTCCGTAAGAAAAAAACAAAGAAAGTTATAAATGAAAATTAAACAAATGAAAAAGTTAATAAAAACTCTAGTCTGTTCAAATTACAAGGAATTCAATCACGAGACTACGCCTATTTTTTTTTCATCCAAGGTTCAATTTATGTATATTAGACAAATGAGTCTGCCAACTGAAACAATTCCGCGTATGCTAATCGATTGAACAAGGCCATTTTCCCTCCGCGTTATCAATCTTTAATCTTTCCCCATATTATACAATGTAGATCGTAATCTATACAATTTTTTGTTCAATCTCGTTTGTCTTTGACTAATAATCCAATTGCAGCAAATCAGAATTAAAGTGGCAAAAGAGAAAAACGATTAAATACGCTGTTTTTAATAAATATTTATTGCGGATAATGAACGTTCATTATCGGGAATATATTGACAGATACTAATTGCGAATGGCGAATGTACAGCATTTGGTTAAATATTAGTTGCGTGGATTTATTGTAATTAATTCATTGCGTTTGTATAACTAGATTTAAGTTACCTACATTGATGATGTATTGAAAATTGCACGAAACTTTACTTGAATCCTCTTCTATGTTAACTTTTTTTTAATGACTTTAAAAGGTTTGATTTCTTTTTACATCATTTTTTTTAGTATTTAGTAATGAGAACAAGAAATAAAGTTAACAAGTCAACAAAGTTTCATATGTTAAAAGAATTATTAATTAAAATGTTCTAGAGATACTTAAAATACCCCAAACAAAATTTATCGATACAAGAGCTTAAAAAAAAATTGTCACATTTTTTTAAATTTTCTGTGGAAGTGTGGAAGGGAAGAGGTTTATACTCTCACCTTTGCATGCCTCTTCTTCTCATCACTCCTCGCAAACTTCCTTCCGCAAACATCACAACTAAACGGCTTCTCACCGGTATGTGTCCTGATATGAGTCGTCAAATGATCAGACCGCGAAAAACTCCTCATACAAATCCGACACTGGAACGGCTTCTGACCCGTATGGATCCTTATATGCCTCGTCAACTCATCAGATCGCGAAAACCTCCGATCACAATTCTCCACCGGACAAGCATATGGTCGCTCGTGCACCGGCGTTTTGCTGGGCCGATTCGGGTACTTCCTCGGCTTGACCGGCACCAACTTCAACGGCACCGGACTTTGTTGGTACACCTGAGACAAAATTTCGTGCCCTTTGGACGTGGATGGGTTGTACTCGGCCAGCTGCACTGGACCATACTGCTGCGGCTGTAGCTCGCCTCCACAACTAGACGAAAACGGTTCCTGCTTGGGTACTAGAGAGCTACTAGGTCCAGGCAGAATGGTGCCTTGAGGGGAGTACTCTTGCGTCTCCCACTGGTACTTGGCAGGTGGCGCCACAATGGGCTGGCCCACTCTGGAGTAAACCAAGTCACTTTGCTGCATGTCAAGCTGCAAACTGCTAGAGCAGCTGGAGTAGCTGGGCGGCTGCTTCAACGACGAGCAATCCATGCTCAGCATTAGCTGCTCGGTGTTGCGATCGTCGTACTGGCCAGGCGATGGGGTGGCACTGGAGTACTGCTGCGGGCTTTGACTAGCTTGACTAGACGTACCTTGCAAAAACCCAAACATTGTAGGGTACATAGGCTTGTCTCCGCTAGACAACAGCCATTGGCCTACAGCACTAGGACTGTGGTTCAAGTTCTGCTGTTGCATCAAAGGACTGCTCTGGTTCATAACAGTACTTTGCATGCCAGGACTGGCACTGTAGCGGTGTTGCTGTTGCATTTTGATGTTGTTGTTGTGGTACATGGTGTCCTCTTTTGGGCTCAGGGACTCCTGGGGGGTGGCTCGTTCCTGTGGGGACTGTTCGATGGATAGTTCCTCAGGGTCCAGGGAACCTGAAACAAAAACTTGCTGTCAAACAATGGCCGTCATGTGAGTTTTTATTAAACGTATGCATTAAAACATGAAATCAGTCGTTAAATTTTATGGGCAATTAAATTTTTACAGGGTATGTATGAAGTATGTGCAATAAATATTGGTTTTTGTCGGGTAGTAATTGCTGGAAGTTCAGAGATGTATGGTGATTGCGATTGATAGGGGTAGATTGATTGGTATTATCATCATCCAGGAATACCTTTGATTAAAATTGCTGATTTATTTCCATTTGAATTTTTATTTTGTTTTTTCATTTCTTGGTTTGGTAGTTTTTTATTTAAGATATTTTTTCTACTTCCAATAATTTTTTTTTTTGATACATACTACCTACATTAGTTGTCGTTTAAATAATTTTGTATCCTTTAATCCAAAATTCTATATAGAACATGGAAAAATGAAAGAATACAAAATATAAAAAGACGAAGAATTTGAAGGTTCATGAAATGAAAAAAATGTGTTGCTTCGCTTATTCATTATCATGATTCTATTTTTTTGTTACATTTTTTAGATTTTCTAGTCCTCTAAGTTTGGTAATGAATTTTGTCTACCTAATCATTGGTTTTATTTTTTTTATCTTATTAGTTTGTTTTACTTTCTTTGGGTTGGTTGTGTAAACAATAAAATAATAACTTTTTGATTTTTATTATTATTTCCGTCGTTAAGAATATTTTGGATTGAATTTTGAGAAATTTCAAGCCAGTTTGAAAATTTAATAAAAGCCTGAAACAATAACATACTCAATTCTCGTCGTCATAAAATTAATTGAAAATTTGTCTATAAAAATTCAAATAATTCGTGTGATTGGGTAGAGTTTGGAGTGAATTTAGTGCAGATTTCAAACCTCCAACTCAAGCGGTTTGAAAATAACAGCCTGAGATGTTGACAAAACTAATTATCGTTGTACGTAGTTTATTAAAATTCGTAAAATTAATTGAAAAATTGTAAATAAAAGTTTAATTATTATGATTGTGGATATTTTGGAGTGTATGTGGTGCAAATTTCAAGTCAAGCGGTTTGAAAATAACCCGGGAAAGTTGACAAAACCAATTCCCTTTTTGTCTAGTTCATACAAATTTAGAACATTTGTTCATACAAGTCATGGAGTGTATTTAGTGCAAATTTCAAGCCCAGGGGCGTATCAATACTTTTTTGTCAAAGGTCAAAATGTGCTGCCCCAAATTGTTGAAAACCCCCAATGCGCACCCGTTGAACCCATTCAACTTTGACCTTTTCATTCAACAAGTGCGAAAACATCTGTTCAACCGCGGGCGCAACAATCATCCGAAATAATTGCGCATCGATCCGGGTCTCCCCGACTCTCAATTGCGCCGCTGTTGACCCCCATTCCTGTCTAAAAATAAACCGAATTCAGGTCTGTTTATCACTGAAACTCCACATCAAGAATCCATCAAATTACAGCCGGGCCCAGATATCGATTTTGTCTGTATGAGCCTTGGAGCTCAACAAGCTTCGATTTTGTGTGCGCACGAGTCTACGACCTCCACTCTTGAGGCCTTGAAATTTTTGAGGCGAACTTTTTAAGGACTGGACTGGGATATTTTGTTGTTGCTGGCTTTGCCAGATTTTTAGCAATAGGGAATTTGCTTCCGTAAGTCCGTAAAAAATAAGGAGACACGTGTTTTTTATTTTTCATGCTAGTTGAAAATTGACGGAAATACATTGTGTCCACCCCAAAGTGTTCCCACCGCTTTAAAGGTTTTGTTTATCAGCCGATTTTCATTTTTTTATGTTTGATAGGTCTCGAAAAACACTTTTTCAGCTTATGCGAAATTGTTTTCAGGGGCATGTTTATGAGTAATTGTGAGGGTTCAAAGGGTGTCAAATTTCAGTACTTAAATGATATTAGGGCATTTTTTAGAATAAAATTGTTTAAGTTTGATAAAAAAAGTTATAATTGAACCTCATTGTCGCACCACACTGTATAAGGTATCGATTATTTTTTGTTAAAAACACTTATTCAGGGATTTTATCAAAACCTTTATAGTAAATTGAAACGTACAGGAAGGCTCAATAAGCAGTGTAAGTATTTAATTAACAAATCAAAAAAAAAAAAATACAGGGACAATTGCTTTTTGGAAAATGTGTACAGGGGGGTTTCTGGTGATGCTGTTCAAGATTCCGTCATCATTTTTTTTTCTAGAAAATGTTATATCATTTTCTGAAATGTGACCACCTTTGAATCTCCACAATTATCATAAGTACGCCCCTGGAACGAATTTGGCATAAGCTCAAAAGAGTGTTTGTCAAAACCTATTAAAAAAAAATAATAATAAAATCGGTTGATAAACAAAAATTTTACAGGGGTGTATATATATCGAACTTAACTTTAAAAAAAATCACTTTTTCCACAGTTTGCAATAAAAAAAACGATTTGATTTTTCAAGCAAGTTCCCCATTCAAATTTCACGTTGACATCTCTGCCACAATCTGTCTCTTTATACATATTGTAACTATTTCACCTTGGTCAAAATTTTATATTTTTATTGTTGGTTTGAATAATCATATTTAAATTTGTCCGACTTGTTTAATTATTTCAAAGGTAGTTTAATACTCCTTACCGAGTTCTGATTGGCTTTTTATTGTATTTTTAACTTTAACCTGATTTTTTATAATTGTTTATTTTCACTTTTCAGGAATTCATCATTATTTAAGATGGTTTCATTCAATTCTTATAATTTTTCTTTTGGCTTATGATGATACATAATTAAATATCGAAAAATGTAAAAAACCCAAATCATGATCTAATAACAATGGAGTTAAAAAAAATAACTAGAAAACAATTTTAACAATTAGACCAGGTCTCATATTAAAAAGATTATCTTTTAATTTATATTAATTATGGAAAAGTTGTGAGAAATAGGTACTTAGAAACATAAACTTCCCTAAAATGTAAAATAAAAAGTATAAGAAATGAATCGTTATTTAAAGTGAAATTTAAAAAAACAAAGTTAAAATCTACACACCTAATACCTAATGTTTCAAGGTTTTTCTTAGTATAAAATTATGCCTTGAAAACATCTTAAATTGCAAACTAACTTTGATTCTCATATTTCCAATTAGAGTTTAATTTTTTTATTTTAATTTTCTTACAGTGTTTATTGTATTTAATTTGAACTTTTCATTGTGCCTATTTAACATGTCCCTCTTCAGTCAGTCAAACTGATTTATTTCAGTTTATTATTCTAATTCTGTCAGCGGTTTATTCCTGATTTCTTTAATATAGTTTGATAAAATGTATTTTCTCATATTCTAAAAGAATTATTTTATTAATTTATTATTTTGTTTTGAATCCTAATTTAACTAGAAGTACATTGAAAAATTCTTGAAATAAACACAGAAACAAAAAAAAGGACAGCGGAAACATAAGAATCAAAGTTGTTGAACATATTTGAAAAAAAAACAGCTAAAAATACATTAATACGATTGCAATGGACAGAAGATTGAGTTAAATATTTTAAAAAATTATATAAAGTCAAATAACACTGAAAATAGAACTAAAATAGAGGAAAATACCCCTAAGAACTCACTAGAACAAGAATATGTCAAAGAGTTTAAAACTAAATCGTCATGAAGAATAAGCAAACAATAAAAAAATACAAAAACAACTAGAATGAAAAAAATCCCTAAAAAGAAAATTTTGCTAAATTAAATATAGGCTTACAAAAAGTTATAACTGAAACACTGGATCATTTTTAATTATTATAGGATGCTTTTAAGTCTTATTATTAAATTATATTTTGTTTTTTCTTCATTTCTCTCTTGTTATGTTGAACACCGAACAGTAATGAATGTAATGAAAATTAAAAAAAGTAGTCAAGTAGAAAATATCTACATTAAAAAAATAATAAATAAATTGGGGAAATATTTTAGCAAAGTTATTTATATAAAATTTGTGGAATTGAGTAATCAGAAATATTAACTAACATAGAATACCCAAAAAAAGGAATATAAAGTAAATCATTTTAGTGTTTAACAGTTAATCGCAGTTGATAATATAGAAGACTATATAAAAAGTTGTAAAGAGTAACTTGAAATTTAATAGTTTTTAAATTACTTATATGTTTTTTATTTGAACCTTTTTTTTGTGTTATTATAGATATTTTTAGTTTTTTCCTGACTTCAATCAAAATATTTGTGGTTTTGAGCGTCCATTGATTAAAACAATTAAGTTATTTTGAGATTTAATCGTTTTTTATTTATAGACAACGTTATCGAAAGTGGATTGTGATGTTTTCCACATATTATTCGACTTTTGGCAATCTGACAAAATGTAGCAGGAATTGATGAACAGGGACGTAATCGTCAATTAATGCGGAATTTAATGTTGACAAAGGGTAACCACCTAACCTACGCTTTGGCACTAAAATCGTAATGTGGGCGCTACTACAAAATTGATCGTAGGTTTTATAGTAAAACGTTTTTGAATGAACTTTATTGCGAGCATGCACAAGGGCACCATATCGATTGCCCCCTGCAACCAGATATAAATAACCTCAGGTAAGTTATATTTAGCCATGGCGCACTAACCTGTTATAGGTGGCGGTTCCACCACCGTGCTGGGCCCAAAAAAACTTGGCGCGTCACCAGCTGTGGTAACCGGGGTGTTCAGGTCCCCCGGCGTCCCCTCAATCCCGACCGGCTCCCCTTCGGAGGCGCACACCGAAGCCGGGGTTGGACTGCCCCCCGAACTAGCCCCCGAGCCCCCTTTATAGAGACAAGTGTCGAAACTCAGCACGTTAAAGTGATGAGCTGCCGCAGCTGCCGTTTCCGTCAACAGAAACGCAGATGACACATGCTGGTGGCTGGACAACGTGTCCAAAGTGTCCATTATCATTTTGTCACTGGGTTTTGGCGCTTTGGGATCCACAATATGTAGTCACTATAGTTAAACTCGCGTCATGGTACCGTTTGCGTTTGCAAGCGCGACGTTAGTTCTGCTCCGGGTGATGGTCTATGGATGACTACTCGGCGCGGCGCGTTTAGCTACTTTTATGAATGAACCGGCTGTGCCATATTTGGCCGACCAATCGACAAGCGTTTTGCGTTTGCGGTGCCTCCCCTCGATCCCCCCTCCTAGCGGTGACGGGGGGTGACGTCATCGCTTGCGCTGGCGCCGCTAACAGGTTATACCGGGACGTGCGCTAAGTTCGTGCTGCAGGGGTGGTGTGGCGCGTGCCGGTTGTTGCGCTGTTGCCGGCATGGGAGAATTTACAAAAAAATCTTTTCACTTTAAATTTGGAGTTGATGGGGCATAACCAAATTTGACCTCCATCTGCACTGGTTTTTATTTTATACTGTATTTTATATTATATTAGTGTTCCACTGTTTTGGATAACTTCAGTAGTATAATGCATTTAATTTTATTTTGTTCCACTTTTCTAGGTTAATTTGGTTAATTTTTGTATTGTTGCATGATTTTTTATTTTTACCAACTTATTATTTTTTTGTAGAGATGTACCTGTCGACGTGCTACTCGACATATCGAATTTCGATTTTGAATATTTTTATAATTTTCAAAATGTACCCATAGCTTTTTCAAAAATCCAACAAAAAGGCAAAAAAGTTCCTTATTCACATGGTGTTATTGAAATTTGTACCTTATACAGGGTGTCTCAAATATCAGCTTGAGGTAATGATGATAGAGGGTTAATTCAAACGACAAAATGTTCAGGGAACTCTACTCTCCAAGAAGTTTTCGCAAAGCTTTGCGAAAAAACTTATAACTGAATTATATTAAATTAATAATAATAATAATAATATCTTTATTTAGCCTGAAGCTATAAAAATTACATAAGGTAAAAGACTAAGAGAAAATAAAAATATTAACAACCAAGTACAAAGTGAAAAATAAATCTTAAGAGTATTAACAATAATATTTGTAAATATGTGTGAGTAAAATGTAAGATGTAAAAATATAAAATATAGTATTTGTAAACTGGACAGTACATGTATCTAACTTATTACAGGGGTTACGTAAAAAATATAAAAAGCCATTACTATAATTGAACACAAATTTATGATTAATGATTTTTCTTCTAATTTGGGTTTATTTGAACTAGTTTAGGTTAGTTTGGGTTAGTGAATGAATGAAAAATAAATACTCACCTTAAGTAATAACGAAAAAAAAATGATTTTCATTTTTTTTTTTTAAATTTTTTGGTTTGAGTTAGCTTGGGTTAGTTCGAGTAAGTCTGAGTGAGCGATGGATAAAATTAATGGGGATAATACTATACAATAATCACGACCAAGAATATTTGAATCTTATATCATTTTTTTAAAATATATAGTTTGGGCTCGTTTGAAATAGATATAGGTAGAGGGTAGAAATAGGGATAATTGATAAGGAATGAAAATATATCATGCGATAATAACGACCAAAGAAGATTTTAATTTTCGTTACTAAATATTCATTTTTTGGTTTGGGTTAGTGAGGGATAAAATTAATTTGATAAAAATCCACAATAATCACGACAAAAAAAAAATTCTTTAATTTTTTTTCAAAATTTTTTGATTTGAGTTAGTGAGTGATAAAATTGATGAGGAATAAAAATAATATGCAATGCAATTTTCGATACCTGCCAAATTTTCATTTTTTGGTTTGGGTTAGTGTGTGAAAAAATTTATCAATGAAAATTTTCAAATCACAAAAAAAAGTATTTTCCTATTTTCTATAACTTTTGAAAAATTTGTTGGTTTGGGTTTGTTTGGGTAAAAGAGGGATAAAACTGATGAGGAATGAAAATATTTAGTTATCACGACCAAAGTTCAGGCTTCCAACCTACTTGATTTTTTTGAAAATTTTCTGGTTTAGGTTAGCTAAGATCAGTAAGGGATAAAATCTAGGATAGAATTGATGGTAAATGAAAATATGCAATAATAACGACCAAACAAAATTTGGATGTTTATTACTCAATTTTCATTTTTTTGGTTGAGGTTAGTGAGGGATGAAATCAATGATCCATAGAAATTCACAATAATCACGACCAAAAAAAAAAAAAGACTTTTCTATACTTTTTTTCTGAATATTTTTTTGTTTGGGTAGGTTTAGGCTAGTTTGATTTTGAGAAGAATAAAAATTGAAGAGGAATAAAAATACACATACATGTCTTACCCAAACTAACACAAAAGAATGTTGGAATCTATTGATTCTTCATTTTTTATTTTTTTTTTGTCTTTTTTTTTGATTGTTGAAGAACAAAAAAATATACAACAATCACAACTAAAAAGAATGGGTTTTCTACAATTTTATTTTTAAATTTAATTTATTTTGATTTCGTCATTTTTTGCAGGGTTGAATTTGTGTGAAGAATAAAAATCCACAATTATCGAAAAAAATTGGAATTTCTTGATATGTACTTATTTTTTTTTTTAAGTTTTTGGTTTTGGTTAGTTTGGGTTGGTTAACCAATGGGGAATAATATACAATTATTGTCACGACACGACAAAAAAAAAATTGATTAACTATAATTTTGGTTTGAGCCAATTTTTTTTATGAATTTCATATTGAGGACTATTTTCCCATTGTGTTGCAAATGTTGACGAAAATAGCCTTTAATATGACATTAGCAAAGAGACAACTTCAAACTTTTTTTGAAAAATCTATTTCGTGAAATGTCATTTCCTTTCGACAATTTTCGCAAATTCCTGGAATTTGAAAAAATCATTTTCTACAGGTGAAATTGATATTTTTCAAAAAAGACAACCTTCAAGTTTTTATGTCCAAAATCTCAAGCCATCATTTCAAACGGCTTGAAAATGACAGCTGGACAAATTGTTTGTTGGAATATATCATTTTTGTTCGACAATTTCCAAACATTTTTGGAAATTTGTTAAATTTTGTACAGGAGAAGTTAATATGTTTAAAAAAAAAAACTTAGAACTGTTCATGTCTAGAATTTGTACCCATTATTTCAAACAGCTTGAAAATGACAGCCTGACAAATTCAATTGATGAATCATGTCATTTTTGATGGTGAATTTTCAAAAATTCCTGGAAATTTTAAAAATCATTCGGTATAGGTGAAGTAGATATTTTTCAAAAGAGACAGCTTTAAACTTCTCATGCCTAGAATTTCAAGCCATTATTTCAAACAGTTTGACGAATTTATTTGATGAAATATGTCATTTTTGTTCGACAATTTCGAGTGATTCTAATGATTTTTTTAGATGAAAACTGGTTCCATTTTGAAGTCGATTTTATTAAAAATCCCTCCGATCGACTTTTTCATACAACCTCAAGTACAAAATCTATCAAAACAATAAATCCGCCAAAAACCGCATTATTTGTCCCATTAACCTTCACGTAGGTGGATCTCCAGGACACGTGGGATGTGGATTTTCGTTATTTACACTCAAATTGTTTGTTTGGGTATCAACCTACTAGTGCGGTTTCAATCAGGTCAAATAGTTGGACAAATTCCCATTTAAAAGTCATTGAACCCCCCATTGAGAAACCCTTGAACAAATCACAGAAAAATCCACCTGTGTCATAATATTTATACCGAAACCAACCCAACAGTGGATGAATAGCAACCCTAATTGTTAAAACCGCCCTTTAATGGGCTTTTGAATGAACAGGTGGCCTGCAAGTTGGACGGAGTGAGAAGATCGGGTGTGGAGAGGGAACGAGAGAGATAGACTAGCGTCTATGGGACATTTTGAATTTGATAAATGGTGTTTTATGGGATGCTGTGTTGATAAAATCGAGTTGTTTTTATAATGGGGTTTTCTAGATTGTTTTGGTTTCCGTTATTTAATTGGAAAATTAAAAAGGATAGAGGAAGTTTTCATAGGTACAATTTCCTATATAAGATCAATGGAAAAATTAAAACTCACCTAAAATAAATCATAACTAGAAAACCCAAATGAGATAGGATCATGATTTTATCACCAATGAATTTTTCACACAATTTTCCATCAGAATAAATGGAAAAAATCAACATTTTATTAATTGGGGAAAATTTTGAGAAAAATCGTCCTGAATATCATACTTGAATAAATCATGACTCAAAAACCAGAAAACGTGTTCCTTTCAATTTCCACCAAAAAGTTGCTGCCGCTCAGGTTGTAAGGAAATGTGTGCCAAATATGAAGGTAATTCGTGGCTACAGAGCCAACAGACGGACAAAAAAAAACAAATTTTTCCAAAATAGATTGTTTTTCATGACGCACTCAACTATAGTTTTTAACTTTTTAACAGGTTCTCCTTTCGCTCAAAATAACGAAACATCCATAAAAATACACACACGACTCAGTTTTGACGTGTGCGGTCAGTGAGTTCAGGGATATTTTTGGCTTTTGGAATGTTCTCGTCATGTGTTTGTTTTTTGCCGGAATAGAAACTTGTTTTGAGGTTCTTATTCCGTAATAGTTTGCAATTTAAATCCTTTTTTTGAGTGGGCAAATATGTTTTTTTCATATTTTTTTATCATACGTAACAGTCTGGCTAATGTAGCAGATGTTGGTCGAAAAACAAAATGTCATGTCCCGCTTTTCGAGTCCAAATTTAATGAGTATTTTGTCACCCAACACCTCCGCATTTAAGGAGTTCGGATATTATTAGCCGACGATGTTTCTATTTCGAAATTTTCGTTTCAAAATAACGCGTCTGACAATTTTTACATGGGGCCAAGAATTAACGTGTTTATTAGGGGGGATTATTTTGTTTGAATTAATTTTGTTTGAATAAAAAATGGTTTTATTGATGATGGATTCACCCAGTATATTTATAAACAGATTATCTTTGGTTAATAGTCAATAGAGTTTTTATAATAACCCCGTATAGAGGAATTGTCTTTCTTATTCAAATTTTTTACAAGGGAGTTTTCTTAGTCTTCCTTAGCTATTTCGATATTTTTCGTGAAATCTTGTTTTAAAAATTTCGCTTTTTCTGACAGTTCACTTTTCACTTTATCTTCATCTATAGTTTTTCTTTTAGTAATAACTATTTTTTTCATGTTTCCTCTTTTTTTCATTGTTTAACTTCTTCTTATCTTTAAGATTTTTTTTTTATTATTTTCTGTTTATACACTTCGTACATGACATTATTTTATTTTTTGTACTCTTTTAATTACATACTTTTCCATGTTTGTACATTGTTATTGACTACCACTGTTCTTTGTACTGTTTTCCTTCTTCATGAGGATTTTTGCATTTTCTTGTACTATTGTTTCAATTCCTTATGTTGTTTGAGTATTTTTGTACTACGGAACTATTTTTTCACTTTTCAAGACTTGGTATTTGAGTTTTTATTATTCTTTTTATACCTTTTTTATCGCTTTTATTGATTTCTTAACTCCTTCAGATGTGTTGGTACCTATAGTTTTTCTTTTTTTTCTAAGTTTTTTGCTGATACGCACTACTACAGAAAATAAATTAAATTTACTAAATTCTGTGAATTTTTTTCGTAATATTATGAATCAATTTTCCGGAATTCCTTGAAATAATTCGGAATCTTCAATTCTGACTTATTTTCAGGGAATTCCGTGAAATGATCACAGAATTACGACTTAACTTCACTGAATTTCGTGAACTTGTGACATAATTCCGATTTAACAATCTAGGTCGGAGTTCTTTCCGACTTATTTGTGGACGTTCTTCGCTTTTTCAAATTTTTGAATAATTATTCAATTTTAGTTTATATTTTCAGCACTTTTCGAAGGATCTGAGTCAGTTTACTGCATTTTATTGATTTTTGCCTTACGCATTTTTCTCTATGTATTTTTTCATTTTCAGTAAGGCCAATAGTTTCAGCACCTTTTAGGGAAGTCAAGCCTATTTATTACCTATTTTATAATAACTGATATTATTATATATTTTTGTATCCCTTTGTAACTAAGTGCCAAATAAAGATAATATTGTTTCTGCTATTTTTGTTGAATTCATAGTTTTTTATGCTAGTATTTAGTTTTCCTCACTACTTGTATTGATGCTTGTTAAATTTGATGAATATTTTTGATATTTTTAAAGTTTTTGTGGTTTTCTAATTTCTGATCAATTTCATATAAAATCACAATGTTGAAAACTTTGAATATTGTTGAAATTGTAAAAATCGCGATGAAATTAGTTCGAATTTCCTGCAAAATTAAACAAAACAAAATCGATCAATCAATGAAAATGTTATAGCATTTTAAAGAATTTGGGACGATTGAAATTTGGAAAATGGAATATTCTCACTATCGTCGAAATTCCAAAAGTAAAAAAAAAAACAAACAAAAATAAACACGAAAAAGATCTCCTTTGAAATGACGTAAAGTTCATTAAAATCGGTCCTACCAGCCAAAATCTATAACATGCCGAAAAATTTTCGAAAATGTATTTTTATGAAAAAAGGGATTTGGAATTTTTTCATCTTCCAAGGCTCATAAATTTTCTATTTTTCGAGATAGATATTGATACATTGTGCGCCACTTTTTTCGCAAAACCTTCAACATTTTCGTGTCTTTTCGAATCAACAAAAAAAAACCTTCCTAGAAATTAAGCGACATTTTTTTCAATCTACAAAGAAACTAGTATCTTCCCTTGAAGTTCTATGCTGCATTTTTTAGTATTCTTGCTGAATAAAAGATCAATTTGTCATTTATTTTTGCACCAATTTTTCACCTAACGAAACTTTCGTCAAAATCTGTGACATTTTTCAATTCCGAAAAAAAAATATCATCTAGAACCGACAACACTGCAATCACGCACAAACTTTCCCAATCTCCCCTGTATCGTTGGGGGATGGGGGGTGGGTTGACCCCCTACGACATTGACTGAGCCCAAGGAACAGGTAGGGGTAGTCGATCACATGACTGCTAGGGGAGGAAATCCATGAATGGGAATGACGTCAGCGACATTCATACTTGATCGGGGTGTGGTTTGGCGTTTGCTTGTTGAGGCAGGGTTGTCAAGTTGGGGTAAAGTTTTGGTGCAGAGGTCGTGAATTATGAATGAAAATCAGCAACATTTACGATAAATATCTGATTTTTGTGTATATTTATGTCTTTTTACTCGTTTACATCTAATTAGCAAATTTCGAACTATTTGCTGATATTAGTATCAATTGCTACTTCTAATGTTAATGATGACTTTGCTCATCCATCATGTTTTGCTACTGTGTTGATCATATTTGCCAATTGTAACAGCTGTTTCGGAAAAATTGTTTTAATCTTCCATAAAATGTTTTGCTAGTTTAATGATGATCTTTGCTTACTTTCACAGCCGTTGCTGACCATTTGCTGATTTCATTAAACCATTCTTGCTAATTTTATTGGCATATTTGTTGATTTTGCTAATCCATAGTGTTTTGCTACTTTGTATTTTATTTGATGAATTTAAAATTGGCATAGGTAACTGATGTTCTGCTCATTCATAAGGTTTTGCTACTGTGTTGATGACAGTGGCGTAGCCAGACAATTTTTTGGGTTCGGACAGGTGGGCCACAGACCCGGATTAAGACTGGATGAGCACCGCAGGCGAAAAATTTTGACGAATTTTCCTTTTTAATGAATTTTCCAAGAGATTGTAAGACGGCAATTATTTCAACATCTAAATTTAAATGTGTTTTTCAATGACACTTTCTGATCAAGGAGGGGGTTCTGACCCTCAAAGCCCCCTCACGTGGCTATGCCCCTGGTTGATGATAATACTTGCTTACTTTCACGACTATTGCTAATTATTTGGACATTTCATTGGATCATTCTTGCTACTTTTATTTGCATAACTGATGATTTTGTTCATTCATAAGGTTTTGCTAATTTATTGATCATATTTGCTGAATTAATCAGCGGTTTCGCATTGTTTACTGATTTTGTTAAAGTGTTTTGCTACTTGATTATGATGAATTTTTAATACTTTCACGACTATTGCTGATGATTATTTGCTGATTTTATTGAAGCATTATTGCTACTTTTATTGGCATAACTGATGATTTTGCTCATTCATAGGGTTTTGCCACTTTGTTGATCATTTTTGCTGAGCATTATAGTTGTTTCAAGTTATTTACTAATTCTAATTACCTAGACCTTTTACTTTTCCATAAAATATTTTGCTAGTTTGTTGATTGTCTTTGCTCACGTTCAAAGCTGTTGCTAATCAGTTGCTGATTTTGTTAAAGCGTTTTTGTTACTTTTATTGGCAATGTTGATGATTTTGCTTATCCAAGATGTCTTGCTACTCTGTTGTTCTTATTGATTGCTTACTCATTTTACTAAGAAATTTTACCCTTCAATAACATGTCTTGCTAGTTGGTTGATTTTGCTGATTTGATTTTAGCATTTTTGCTACTTTTATCGGTTTATTTGATGTTGCTCTGGATAAAGTGGAGGGGATTCCCCGCTTAGTTTTCCGTCCGGCCAATAAAATCCACTCCATTCGAGGTCGAGGTTAAAAAAAAAACGTATCCGTTCCGTTCCGATAAAAATAATTGGCCATGCAAAATAAAATAAAATGAACCGTATAAGTTACATAGTCATGGACGTAGGTTGGGGTTCTTTATTTGGAATGGTTTCGATATTTTTGGGTCATTCTCGGTAATATCCATAAAAAGCGACTGATGTCATCGGACTTTCTACTGATGAACTTTTGGACCTCGTTTTGGACTTAAATCATCTACAACCTAGCACAAACCTTTCATAATTGCTGAAGCCAAGGGCAACACCCTCCAACCCGGCACTGGCAAACAATATTCCAGAAACTGCAACAGTGTCCCCTTTTTGCCGCCCCTTTGCGTCACCCCACCACCCCATTTTACGAGCAGTGCGCTTTTCGCCACCCACGTAAAGGTTTCATTCATGCAATGCCAACACCCTGCTTTTGGGTCAACTTCCATTCATAAATTCTGGGTTTTTTCCTTCCAATACACTGCACCCTTATGAATGGGGGATGCAAAGGTTTTTTTTGTTTATTGATAAATGCGTACATCCATTCCATAAAAGTGGAAACTGTCATTTATTGCTTGTCGATGTGGAGTGGCAGTGTTGCCGTGTCTACTGATCGATATTTTTGTATGGTTGTAGGAGATAATTGGAGGTTAATGACTGTACTATTAACGGACGGACGGAGAACTGATCGACGAATGTCACGATTTTTGAAAATGAACTCCATTTCAAAGAATATTTTCAGTGATTTGATCGATTCGGGAGATTTAAGTGATCAAAAGGTGATTGTAGTGATTATAATAATCATAGGGACTTGTTTGATTCGAGTAATTTCGGTGATTAATAGTGAATTTAGTGATTTGACAGATGTCAATGATTCTGGAAGTATGTATGTACATAAAGTGATTAGAGTGATTATATTGATCCCAGTAGTTCCAGTGATTCAAATGACTCAGGAAATTATAGTGATTCTGACCATTATAGTGGCCAGGGGATTATAATGTTTCCAGTGATTATACTGATTGCAGTGATAATAGTGGCTCGGGCGATTCCAGTGGTTCTGGTGAGATGTGATTCCATAGATTACAGGGATAAAATTCTATACCTATAGATTACAATGGTGAAGATTGACTCGGGTGGTTAAAGTGATTCTAGTGATCAAAGTGATTACCGTGATGATAGTGACTCGAGTGATTATAGTGATTCTAGTGATTAGAGCAACCATCCAAGGTTGAAGAGATTCTATTGATTATAGTGGTTTGAGTTATTCTAGTTTTACTAGTGATTCTATTGATTACAGTGACTCGAGTGATTCTGGTGATTATAGTGATCATAGTGATTCTTGCGACTTCAGTGATTCCAATAGTTCTAGACAGTGATACTAGACTCCCGTGATTCTAGTGATTCATAATCCAGTTATTACCGTGATTCTGGTGATCATAGTGATGATGGTGCTTTTGACGACTCGGGTGATTGAGAAGATTCTATTATTTCCAATGATTATACTGATCACAATGATAAAAGTGACTCCTGTGATTCTAGAGGTTCTAGCGACTCGAGGGATTTTAGTGATTCTAGTGAGTCCAGTGATTTTGGTGATTATAATGGTCATGCATGGTGATTCTAATGATTTTTTGAAGAGATTCTAGTGACAAAAGTGACTCGGGCGACCATAGCGATTTTGGTGGTCGTAGTGATTATAGTGTTTTAGCTGATCCTAGTGAGTCTTGTGATTTTAGTGGTGATGGACTCAGGTGATTGAAGAGATTCTAGTGATTATAGAAGCTCAGATGATTATAATGAGTCCACAAAGACATTCTGGAGTTTCCAGTGATTCTAGTGTTTCTAGTGATTCCACTGATCATACTGATCATAATGATAATGGTAACATGGTGATTAAAGTGATTCATGTGATTACACTGATTCTAGTGATTAGGGTATCGTAGCGATTCTAGTGATTAAGGCGATCCCAGTGATTCCAATGATTCTAACAATTTCAGTGAAAATAATATGATTTTGTCTATAGCGATTTGGATGATCATAGTGATTCTCCTTATTTATGTGATCCTAGTGAACCCAGTGATTCTGATAATAGTGACACAGGTGATTTGGAGAGATTTTAGTGATTCTGGTGTTTCAAGTGGTTCTACCAGAATAATGATACGGGTAATCATTTCTAATAGTGATCCATGTGATTACGTGATTATATGTAGTTATTCGAGCGATTCGATTGACAATAGTGACTTGTGTGATCATACTTGATAATAGTGAGACAGGTGTTTCAGAGATTCTAGTGAGTCCAGTGATCCAGGTGTTTCCACTGATTCTAGTGATGATAGTGACTCGAGCGATTAAATTGATTCAGGTGACCATAGTGATTCTAGTGAGTCTGGTGACTAAAGAGACTTTGGTGATACCAGTGATTCAAGTGTTTTTAGTGATTCTTGAGATTATAATGACAATAGTAACTCGGGTGATCATAGTCATTTGGTGGTCTTAGTGATTCTGATTCTAGTTATTCAGGTGATTCTAATGATTCTAATAATTTTAGTGATAATGGCCATCTGGATAGTGGTCAAATAGTGAATCGGGTGATCAAAGTGATTCAGGTGATCAGTGTAATCTAGTGGATTACGGTTTGGGGCGATTCAAGTTATCCTAGTGATTCCACTGATTATTATGATCTCGGTGATAATAGTGAATCGGGTGATTAAAGTCATATATAGTGATTCTTGTGATCCAGGTAATTATAGTGATTCGAATATTTCCAGTGATTCTATTTATTGAAACATTGATTCAAGTGATGACAGCGATTCTTTCCACTCTAGTGATACCAAATACCGATCCTTGATTTAGATCTTGAAGATTTTTGTGACTTCCGCTGTTTTACTGATTATTTTCGTTCTCATGACTACAGTGATAATAGTGATCTATAGAGCGTCCAGTGATTCCACTGACTCTAGTGGATATCACTGCTCAAATTTCTAGACATTTTGGTACTTCCGTTGTTTTAACGATTTCGGAAATGATAGTGGTTGAGGTCAACCAATGATATTGACAATGGAATCATTGAAAACACCAAAATGAGCCGCCAGAATCACTTGAATCATCACATTCTTCAAAATATCACTAGAATATAATAATCACCAGAATCTCTAGCATCTCTCAAAATCAGTCTGGAATATGCCAGCAGCGAGGGTAGTCTAGTGAGTCACTCAGGTACACTAGAATCACTAATACCCCACAAGCCTGACAAGAGTTCTTGGATTTCTATATAATCGTGAATCGTGATGAGCAATCAATAGGTCATCATTATAAGATTCACTAGAATCACTATTCTCACCAGAACTTCTAGTATCACTGGATTCACTAGTGATCTGACTAGAATCGTCAGAAGCGATATAAAACTCAGCTGCACTTGTATCACTAGGATCACAAAAGTGACGAGAGTTCTTGAATTCAGAATTATCGTAATCATCAACCAATGATCACTTCTTAAACATCATTACATTCACTAGAATAACTATCATTACAAGAATCTCTAGAATAACTAGAATCGTCAGAAGCGATTTAAGTATCACTATAATCACACGGGGAGTTATTGAATCTACGATATAATATAAACAATAACCAATAGTAAGTCACTTAATCATCATTAGATTCACTGGATTCACTATAACCATCAATCACTAGTGACCTGACTCGGACTAGAATTTATACAAACAATTCTGGGGATTCTAGGGATCCACTTACGTGCAATAGAATCACTAGAATCACAAGATTGACGAGAGTTCATGAATTCAACATGATCGTAATCAATAATCAATCATCACTTAATCACTGGAATTCTCAATCACTAAATTCTCTTGTATCGAATACCCAGAAAGACGGAGAATAAATTCAGCAAAATAAGACCAACAAATATTTAAAAAAACAGTGTACGAAAGGAAAACTAGAAAAATCAAAAGACTGTTATGTAACTAAGTTACCAAACTTCTGTAAAATTTGCAGATAAATTGAGCAAAATCATTGATCACCCTGTTCAACAAGTTTCGTGAAATTAGTCTGCTGAATTATTATGATATTGAAATTAGCAAAAACTGGACAGAAAAAAAATCAATCTGTTGACATCTGTTATGTAAACTGAGTACCTAACAAAACTGGAGAATAAATTTAGCAAAGTTCAATAAAAAAAACATCATCAAGACAATATTGAGCTTTCGACAAAAAAACTAGCAGAAAAGTACCGCGGATATGCTTAATTGAAATGAGTAAAATCTTCGCAAAATGAGTGAAAATTAGCAAAAAAAAAAAAAGATTTTTCTTTCCTTGTATCACTAGAATCGCCAATTTTTATTGATTGAATTATTGCTGAATCAATTGATTTTGTTGAGAGAAGCCACCAAAAACCCGTATTTCTTCAAGAATAACCCACACCACTGACGTACCCATAGGCGTAGGCCGCTGTTTTTCAACGTGGGCACCAACAATATAAAAGTGGCAAATATTACCGGATAATTACGTAAGGAGATGATCCGAAAAAGGTGATATTGAGTCCATGGTGCAATTATAACTTTGAATGTTATTGGTGAACGGAATCGCGTGAGGAGGCGGGCAGTATGGCAATCTAGTGACGTAGCACTTAACCATTGCGGAAACGATAATTAATCGTAAATTGGATAAGTGTTGCTTTAGCGAGGTTATTTTTTTTTTACCTACCAGAAGTACTAGGCCCACCGCTGAACCACATGGCAACCAGCTCGTCCATGGTGGCCCCGGCTGAACCGGGAGGTGTTTGATGGTAGGTTGGAGTACCGTAGTAGTACGAGGAAGTGGCGGTTCCGATGGTGTCCATTACAAGACGTGGTTGGGTGGTCGTGGTTGAGTCTCTGCGGTTTGAGTCCAGCAGAATTTGTTGAACCTGGGATTATGGAAAAGTTTCAACAATTTATTCTATCGCTTTTGATTTATTTTTGAGCTTTTTATATGTCTTTTGATAGTTTTTGCTTACCATTTTTTGTTTATCTCGCTTCGATTTAGGTTTTATAAAAAATTGACTGTTTTCATTTTAATTTTTTTTACTTTATTGGTTTATAACGTGTTTGACGTGTCTGCATTTTATTCAAATTTAGTTTCCGCAATTATCTCTTAAAGTGGCAAAATTGCCAAAAAACTAGTAAAAAGCAACAATAAGATTTTTTTGATCACATTATTTTCTTAAACTTTAAGAAAATAATGAGATCAGACAAACTAGCAAATAATTTGCAAAAATCAAAATAAGAAAAATCAAAAACGTTGTTTAGGGGAAAAATGAATCATATAGTAACAGCAAAATAGCAGGACGTGATAAAATCAGCAAAACTATTGACGAAAAAAAAAGAATCAGCAGACAAATAAATGGCGCAATAAGTTACCTATCTAAAATCGCAAATACCTCAATTATTGACGAAAATCCACATAGAAATCAGGAAATATTTGCAACATCAGCAAAATCCACAGCCAAATTTCGAAAATGATTATTGAAAGTAGCAAAATGTAATGAAAAATGGCAGATATTAGCAGAATCAGAAGAAATTTATAAAATATAACAAAAAACACATTGAATACATTAGGTGAAAAAAAATTAAAACGCGAAAAAAATATGAGAAAATAAGTACCTACATAGGTGTGTGAAAGAAAAAAGATAATTAGCAAAAGTCACAATAAAAAAAGAAAATACGTTCAAGCGAAGTCAGATAAAAGTAACATCAAGAGCAAACAATGGCAAACATTAAAAAAAAAAAGCAAAACCATTGACTAAAATGACGAAAAAGTAGCAAAAACCCATCTAGAATCAGTAGAAAACTAAATGGTGAAATAAATAGGTTTGATATACCTCACAGGAATATCAGCAGATATGGGAAACATCAGCAAATTCCTCAACGAAATTTCGAAAAGAGGCAAAAGTTTATAAAAATTAGCAAATATAAGCAAAATTACAAAAAATGCATGTATTAAAAATATCAACCAAATAGGAAAAAACACAACGTATAGGTTGATCAAAATCAGCAAAACCACAGATCAGCGGATCTAACTAAACCATTCAAAAAATAAAGTTCAAAAACAGAAAAATTTAGGAAAAAAAGCGAACCCTTGGGAAATTACCTGGGAAATTACTCTCCAGAAATTGGCAAAAACATCATCAAATCAGCAAAAATGATGAAAATAACAAACGTTTCAAAAAATTTAGCACATTTGACATACTCATAGTGTTCAATAAGATTGGTAAAATTTATCTGCTGATTTGACAAGAAAATAAAAATCATATATAAAAAAATGCAGTTATATTACAAAACGGGGCCAAATATTTTAAAAAATCATGAATGTGAAACAGGAATATTGACAGTTTTTTTATAGAAAATAACAACAAAAATTGCTGAAAAGTCTGGAGAATAAATTGAGCAAACTTTATTTGAAAATCAGCAAAATAATAATTGATTAAACTCTTCAAAACTGGCCAGAAATTTAGAAAACATGTTTTAAATTGAGTTGAATAAAAATAGCAACAAGACGTGAACAAAACGATCAGAAATATAAGCGTAAAAAAATGTATGAAATTGTCGAATTCAGCAAAAAAAGTTATCACGAAACCATTTGAAATGAGCAAAAATTCAGAAAATATCCAAAATCGGCAAACAATCCTGGTAAAATTAACAAAACATTCGATGAAAAAAACTGGTAGAAAGCCAGAACTGTTAAACCTGTAAGATTAGCAAAGGCAAATGAAAAAATATGATCATAATCTGAGTGAAAATTTAGCTAAACAACGTGGTAAACCAAATGAGAACTAGCAAAATAACAAAACTGTTCTAAAATCTACCTCGCCAAACCTCATTAGATTTAGTAAAGATCTCTGGAGATTTAGCAAAACAATGTGGTTAATGATAATTGTTCACTTGATGATTTAATGAGAAAATAAAAATAGCAAAAACTGGCCGCAATACCCGATATAAAAAAGTCAGTTATCAACTACTCAAATTGTTCAATAAGATTTAAAATTCATTTTCTGATTTGACAAGAAAACAATAAAATTAGCAAAAACGTTTACTTTCGAAAATAAGTTAAGCAAAACGGGAATCATTGTATTGACGGTTTCTTATTGACACTAGCAGATAAAGAAGCTGAAAAACCAGAGAATACATTCAAAAAAGGAATAATGGAAACTGATTGAAATCAGCATAAACTAAAAATTAATAAAAATTCAGCAAATTTCCAAAGTACGTGTTACGAAAATCAGCAAAAAACTGTCAAGATTAGCAAAAGGTTTGGTCCAAGGAAAATTAACAAGATGTCAAAATTGTCAAACCTGTAAAACTAGCAAAGATTTATGGAAAAAAATGAATAAAAACTCAGCAAAAACATGCCAATCAACGTGCAAAAATGAGCAAAATCAGAAAAGAAAACTCCATAAATTTATTAAAATAGTAAACGGAGAGAGAACTAGCAAAATGATAACAAAAATTACCTCGTCAAACCTTATTAAAATTAGCAAAGATCATTGGAAAATCAGCAAAACAGTGTGCTTAATAATAGGTGTGGTCGCGGGTCATAAACCGATCCGCGAACTGATAATATTCATTTGCTGATTTAAAAAAAAATAACTAGCGAAAACTAGACAAAATACCTTATAAAAAAAAACAGTAAAACTGTAACTAGCAAAAATTTAGCAAATTCACTCACCTGCAAAATATCAACAAACTCATCTCCATTGTTGTTATTGGAAGCTGATGAGGAAGTAGCAATTTCAGTGACGGGCACTCGTGGTTCAGTGTGTTGAGAGTGGCGCATCGCAAGTGTTAACATTTTGACAGATGACAGCGTGGCAAGTGGTTCCGGTACCTCTTGCCATACAGTCGGAAAAACGCGAGTATAAAAGTGTAAACAAGTGGAAGGGTTGTTGAAGGGCGGATGAGAGGTAGATTGGGTTGCTGAAGTTTTTCATAACCTGCAAGAAAATGGAAAAAATTAAATTTGCGATTTTGCTACTCCCATTGTGATACTCGGTAGTCAGGAAATTATCATACAACTAGTAGTTTGAATTTATCTAGGCAATTTGCACATATTATCGCTTCAAGGAACTGGGCTTTAGTACTTCTGGGTAGCAAGAGGTAGGTTCAGTTTTTTAACATTTTTATTTAACAGTATTTGAATGTTTCCTAATATTATGTTAATTTTGTTACGATGGATGATGATATTTATACAGGGTTTTCCAGAATTAACTTTCAACCACGTATTCCACAACCAAAAAGAAAAAAAAATCATACAGGGTGTTCCAGATAAAAGTAATTACATGGGGATTTCGAAAAAGATGAGAGATGCGACATCACTTGAACGGAAGAAAAGTTGCATATTTGTATGTCCAAAAATATTCTACCTTTGTTTTATTTTGAATCGATACCGTCATGTAGATATATATACAGGGTGGAAAAGGAAAATGTCCATTTTTGAAAAAACACAATATTTTGCTTGGGAAAAAAAGATAACTTTTTCAAATTTTCAGGATATGGGTAAGAGGATACGACAATTCAAAACGGCATCAAAAAAATTTTAGGCCTACTATCTTGCGCCCGGCTGAGGTCAACTTCTGTTTTCCTTATGGGCACCTTATTAAATATCTTTATTTACAAACTGCGCATTAAAAAGGCTTTTTGAAAATATGGCTCCAATGAGAACAATAAAAGTTGTTACTTATTATTTTCACAAATTGACCAGGGGCGGGTTATAATAAGGGGAAGAGAAATATTTTGCCCCAACTTTTTTATATTCAAAATTATAAAAGCCCGATTTTTAATGATATTGCATGAATTTAAATTTAACAAGGATCCTCACCCACCCCTGACCAAGTTTCGAAAACCATTCCAAAAAGATTGTTATCGAGCATGAAATGTTGAGTTGGTGAACAAAATTTTATTCTTTTCTCTCTCACCGTTTTGAAAACTTCTAAAAAAAAAACACCATCAGGCAGGCTATAATCTTTAACACCCTACCCTAATACTATGTATATCTCGAAAACAATTATTTTTTGGATGTAGAATACCTGGTGAAAATACACAGACGTTATTTGTTGATTCTAATAGTTTCCACTTTTTTTCAAAAAAAAGAAAATTTTGAAATAGGTAGAATGAAAATTGTCTGAATTTTGTATGAATTTTGATGATTTTTTGAATCTTGTGATGAACAGGAAAATGTCAAGAAAATTCGTCACATTTTCAGGACTGGAAAAAGTGTTTTTCGAGTTTGATAAACTCAAAATTATGCAAAAAAAAGTCTAAATATTGGGCTTTTTGAGGATTTTGCCTTAGAGAAACTTGAACATTTTAATGAATTTTGAAAAACTGCAGAATTTTTTTGGATTGGTACCTGATGATAAATTTAATGTCGACAGTTTTTTGGAAAACTGTAAAATTCTGATTCTGGGAAAATCGATATTTTGGCAGATTTTCAGAATTTGGAATTATCTGGAGAAAAAATTGCAAATTTTCGAACTATTTGTTAATTTCAATATGGCAGGACATTTTCCAAAACGATCAATTTATACTTAAGACAAAAAAACGACCAAAAACCGGTCAATTTCAAACCTGTTCTCAACAACCAAATCCAAATAAGGAAACTGGTCGAAAAAAATGTCTTTGTGATTATTTTGGCTGTGAGTCACGTTTAGAAAGAGATTTCTTTTCATATTGTGAAATTGACTGGGTCGAATTTGAAAAATGGTGATTTCAAAAGTTTCCGAGTTTCCAAAATGAAACGTGAAAGTAAAACTTTTATTAAGTATAACTTTTTTTGATAAAAGCAACGCTTTAAAAAGTAAGTTTTTCAAAAATTCTTTTTCTCTTCCAAAATTTCCTTATTTTTGTCAAAGAAACTTTGCACTGGACCAAAGAAAATTTGGCAAGTTACAAGAGTTACTGAAATTTCGATATCATGTTTATTCTTTAATGGCACTTAATTCACCAATGTGAATTTTTAAAGTTTATTTCTGAAGGTAGATTTTTGAAATGAAATATTGTTACTATCTAAAAAAAGCAATTATCACGAGCAAACATAATTGCTGTCAAAATCCGCATTTAGAAAAAAAATCTTTGATTTTTTCATAAACTAGGTAAGTATAAGAGATAGAACTTTTTTTGTAGATCTCTTTGAATTTTATGTGACGACAGAATCACTGACTTTCAAAAGCCGATACGAAAAACAAAATGAAATTAAATAAACCCAAATTTCTCAAAAGTTACTTGAAGCAGAGAAATCCGATTGTTTCGCAAAGATATATCGGGTGAAAACGAAATTTTCAAGAGGGATAATATTTTTTGAAAAAGACAGTAGTTTTCAGGTTAAATGCAGAAAGCTGTTGTAAGGTCCGGAATTTTGAGAAAAAAAAAATATCTTTGATATCTCAAAAAGCATAAAAGCTACGACCAACCGAATAGAGCTTTTTTGTAGACCTTGATAAATTCCATTAATTGACATTATTGCCAATTTCCAAAAACCAAAATGTCATAAAAAAAATGACAATCAAAAACTACTTATCACATGAGGAATAATTTTCTTTTATTAAAGCCACAATTTTCCAATTCAATTTTTCGAAATTCCCAAAGTCAAACCTAACGAAAAAGAATGTGGCACTTCTTATCTATGAAATTTTCCCGATTCATCCAACCAAAAATTCTGGAAATTATGGAAATTTATTGATATATCTGATGTTTGAAAAAAGGACAACGTAAGTATAGATAGTTCACCTGTCAATATTTTCTTGATTTTTCCGACATGCGCCGCAGTTAGTGCGCAGTACTTTTTTCCATTCATAATATTTACACGACGTTTCTGACCATCAAGGGTATGTGTGACCGTCATCAGGAACAAAGTAAGCTTTTTTGTTTATTGCACGAGTAAACCTGCCCCCTATTGGAAGTTAGATAATAAACAAAATGAACACTTACAAAGTTGTCAATAACCATAGACAAAAGGCACTGAAAACAACACAAACACAACACTGATAATCCTACGAACAGCCACAAACACCAAACACTAATTCCAATACAAAAAATGTCCGTTTTTTTTTTTCGGGAAAATCCTCTTCGCGACAACGAAACCGAAATAAAAAAACGTTCGTTCTCCGGCTTTTCGCAACACAGTGATATCAAAAGCATGAATGAATCCCGCCATGTGAGTCTCGAAAGGGGGCCCACGTATTTTTGCGCCCCCGCAAATCCGAGTACGTCACTGTTCTCGGCCGTCGGTGGCTCGTGTTGGACGAGGCGTCGACCACGACGTCGCTATGACGACGCCCGGCGTCGATTCTTGTGGGTTGAAGAGGTGAATTGGTTTGTATACCTTGTTCTTGTTTCTAGACGTTATTGAATTGCGGTTATGGCATCAAGGACTGGCTAGACTTTTTTTCTTTTTAAACATATTGACTTCCACTTTTGAACTCATTTTATAATTTTTTTGGCGTTCAAACTTAATTTCCTCATCACTTTCACTTTCCAAAAACATTTTTGTTTTGTTTATATTATCCTAATGTTCATATTAATGTGTGGTTTTGCTGTAATTTTTTTCCATTTTGATTTTTTGATGCCAACCAAAGGTTCAACAATTATTCTGAAAATTTACAAAATTGGGTTGATTTGCATTTTTCTTTATTTCGATTAAATTTTCTGAAAACGGTTTTCATGGTTCAAATAGTTTTTTTATCGCCCAATTTTTTTACTTGAATCTACTATACTTTGTAGGAAGTTTTCCACAGTAAAATTTATGAATTTTAATTTTTTAAAGCACTTTTTAATTTTTATATAATTTAGGAATTTTACTCAATTTTGTAGAAATTTTTGTACCTCTGTTTATAGTTTTAAACATTTGTAAAATGATTTATTCGCTTTGTTCGTATACTTTTATTTTATTTATCGACTTTTTTCCACTGTTTTTCATTGATTTTTAATATTCGATACTTTATAATATCTTGTGCTTGACTTTTTCGTCCTACGTTTTCGTTTAAAGCTTGTTCAAGTTAAAGTATACAATTTTATTTATTTTATTTTATGTTTTAACTAGGGCCTTATTCGGCCCTCTTTATTTATACAGGGTGTTTTCTAATTGCGTACATTAAATTTAAGGGCGTATTCCTGAGCTAATTTCATGAGAAAAAGTCCATATAAACATGGGTCCGGAAGTGCATTGTTTTTGAGATACAGTGTGTTAAACAAACCTAAAAAAAAACAGTTCATTGAACTGTTTTTTTTTTAAATATGGCAGACCTATTTTTAATTTTAATAGAAGCCTCGTTTAGGCCTAGCTAGGTAAGAATTATAGAGACCAGTGCAGTCCCGAGGGGCATCCTAGACAATATTTTTGTTAAATAAATGGACGCTACTGACGTTGTTGTGATTTTTGTTTTTTTTCAATGATGAAACAATCAAAAATACAACTTTCTCTCCTCTTGTAATTTTTCCGTATCTAGCCTAAAGTGAAACTAAAACACTCTTTTTTTTTATACGGGTAAAGAATTTTAAAACATGTATATTTTGTAGGCATAAATCTTTTTAATTATTGTGTAAATTGTATAGCTTCTGCTAATAAAGATCATTACTATTATTTTTTTTTAAAGATCTCTTTTCTTTTAAATTGATTAATTTTCAAAGTCCTCGACGCTATTTTATTCAATTTCTGTTTTTTTTCTCAATAATTTTTAGAGTGGAGATCGGTGAAGAGATTTTTGCTCAATGATTGAACAGATTAATATATTTTGATGACTTCACTGATCTTTAGGTTTATTGATTGTACACCATGCACCCTGTATTTCCAAAACTGAGGCCTTGCGGACTCATATTTATATAAACTTTTATGTTTATTTTTGAGCCCTAACTACGTATCTGAAGTATTGATATTTCCACATGAATCACTCTGTATATTAATGCTTTCGCTGTATTTTTTCATATTGTGATTTTTTGATCCCAATCAAAAGTTACCCGCGGTGTTTTGAAAAATATTCTTCCTTTTTTTTTCGATTGAATTTTTAAAACACTTTTCTTAAAATGTGATCATGGCTCAAGTAGTTTATTTATCGTCCTATTTTTTTTTACTTGGATTTACTTCTCTTTGTAGGAAGTTGCAAAATGTATTAATTTACATTTTTCAACTTCCCTATAATTTTTAGGCGTTTCACTCAATTTTGTAGAGATTTTTCTTTATTTAAATTTGTGTAGATCGTTCATTTAGGAAATTTTTAGTCAATTTTTTTTGCTGTTTTAAGGTTTTGTTTTTCATTTAAACTGATTGGTATTTATTTTTTATTTTATTTCTCTTGGATCTTCTTTTTTTTTTAATATCATTCATATATTTTAGGTATTTAGGGTTTCCTATATACCTTATTTTGAATATTTGTACAGTTATACCTCATTAGATTATCAATATTTAGTTGACATCTTCGATTATTTTCATATCTTCAAGTTACCTAATTCTCATTATATTTTCCATGTTTCCCAATGTATTATTCAGTTCTTATAAATGGATTATTATGGAAAGGAGGAAAAAAACTTCGCAAAAGTCGATTTTGGTGTGCAACTGTTTAACTTGAAAAAACTAAAAGTTAATGAAAGAAAAGGATGTTAAAAAAGATAAGGGATGACTTTTACCCACAACGAAAAAGATGCTGAAAAAGAACTAAAAAACACGCTTGAATTATGAAAAAATGATTAACGAGAAACTGTCATTGTGGTAAAAAAGTGCATTGAAATATATTTATACATTGACTCAAAATTTTGAAATATAAATTATCAAGAATCTATAACAATTGATATCGACGCACCAATGACATTACGTTTTTCGTTAATCATTTTATTGTCAAATCAAAAATTATTTTTTTACTTTTTAGTTCGAAAGCGTGTTTTTTTACTATAAGTTTTTGCAGCCCTTTGACAAAAATATCACCTCAGCAACGTTGCATATCAGACGGACAGTTTGAGAATCACCCGTCCGTCAACCAATCTTTCACCACCTGTCAAACAAGCCAAACGTCAGATTATTCAACAAAACAACAATTTCCTTTTTTTAAAAACTATTGTTTACTTTTTAGCTCTTTTTAATTGAAATTACTGTATTGAAAAGTGTGCAAAGTTTCGAATCAATGTGGTCATTTGAAGTGTGTAAAGATTCCGTCACAACACAAACTATCAAAATTACAAACAAGTGAAGCTAATATAAAGCTTGTAAAAAGACAAGGAAAGAGGAAGACTAACCAATGTGAACAGGTTTTGAAAAACCTCCATGGCAAGCTCATAGTGCTTACGAGCCAACATAAACATTCTCTTATCTGCTGCTAAAACTATTGTAAAAAACAATTACAGGACGTCACACTTCGACGCCTGTGGCCAGTTAAGGCGTTCAAAAAGCGTCGCGCAACGTCATCAATGATTTCGATCTATTTTGAGTTCCCTCAATCACTTGCTTGGCACATACCTTGAGAATTTTTGGTCACGTTCGTATGTACAGGGTTTGATCAGATTTAGCCTTGCCATTCGCTTTGAGGTCGTCAAGATCGATTACCATCAATGAAACTGGCCATTAGCATAAACATATTCATTCATGGGATAAGTTGCATAAAAGTTATTGTCATTGACTGATTTATTCGATCATTCATATTTACCAACAACACCTCGGTGTGTTACGCCCATCACTTCCGTTTGATTGCTTAAACCTTTTGACGACTTGGCTGCGTTTGCTTTGTTTCTGCAGGATTTTGGAATCTCTTGAGACTTTGTTGTGGTCGCTCTATGGTGGGGTGTAGCTGTCCCAGTAATCATCCTGCTACTTTTTTTTAAGCTTGGCCGATTCCACGTTGCCTCTTTTATACCAGAACTAATACGCATACGTGAGGTTCCCTTGATTAATTGTCAGAACAAAATGTATGGTTGGGTCTATTATCTACAAAACCATAACAGCTACAGCAACGAGCTTAGTCTCAAATTGAAGAGCATGAAATTCACCTCAGAAAACAAAACTTTGAACAGATCATTTGGAGGAGGTTTGCTCAGAAATCAGTCACGATGTAAGGTTCTCTTCATTAAGCGTCAGAACAAAATTAATGGTATATCGTCTATCATCTCCAAAACCAAAACAGCTACAGCAACGAGCTCAGTATCAAATTGAATAGCATGAAATTTACCTCAGGAAACAAAACTTTGAACAGATTATTCGGAAGACGATTGCTCAGAAATCAGTTACAAATGGAAGGTTCCCTTGATTAATTGTCAGAACAAAATGAATGGTAGGGTCTATTATCTACAAAACCAAAACAGCTACAGCAACGAGCTTAGTCTAAAATTGAAGAGCATGAAATTCACCTCAGGAAACAAGACTTTGAACAGATCATTTGGAGGAGACTTGCTCAGATATCAGTCACAAACGTAAGGTTTTTTTGATTAATCGTCAGAACAAAATTAATGGTAGGGTATATTATCTACAAAACCAAAACAGCTACAGCAAGCTCGTTCGTATCAAATTGAAGAGCATGAAATTCACTTCAGGAAACAAAACTTTGAATAGATTATTCGGAAGAGGTTTGCTCAGAAATCAGTCACAAATGGAAGGTTCCCTTGATTAATTGTCAGAACAAGATTTATGGTATGGTCTATTATCTCCAAAACGAAAACAGCTACAGCAACGAGCCTGATCACAAATTAATGAGCATGAAATTTACCTCAGGAAACATAACTTTCAACAGATTATTCTGAGGAGGTTTGCTCAGAAATCAATCACGAATGTAAGGTTCCAGAAATCACCAATATGTTGAGGGAACAACCTGTATGTTTCCTCCCTAAATGACCGTGTCAAAAAAATACTAGAAAAGTGGAAAAAACACACAACAAAATAAGTTGTAGAAAGACGCAAACAGATTTGTGTTTTTAAACAAGAAAATAGCATAGAAAATTTTTATAAAACTGACGAAGAAATATGCAAAATATCGAAATAAAGTTAAAAAATTTCATTATTATGGAATTCAGAAAAACTTGATTGGAAAGTTTCCATATCCGAAAAAGGAAACAAATCCATCGATGTGTGATTCGTCGAGATATTTTTGAATCGCACATCATAGAGAAGCAGATCCGTTGTTTTCGGGACGCGTGCCAAAGTGAATAACGTCGAAAATCGGGAACATTGTAAAGGTGTGAGAGAACCGATAAAAATAGCGTGGGATTATTATTTCGTTTCGATTTACGACTGAACTACTTTATAGGTCAAGAGATTTTTTTACAGAAGATAATTTCGTTTTTAATGTGATTGACTCAGTATTGGAAATGTTTTCCCTTGAGTGAAAAGATCTTCAAATTAAGTTTATTCTGGATAAGGTCTTCCAGATTCAACGTTTGAGTTGGACTTACTGATCCAAACCAATCAAAAATGACCCAAACCAACTCATAGCTATACAGGGTGTTTCAAAATTGAGTGCGAAGATTTTGAGGGCATATTCACCGAAAAACAGGGCGTCAAAATGTTTAGAAAAAAACGTTTTTTTTTCAATTACTCAAAAAACTTTTGCTTTGTCGCCATAAGGGTCTTTCTTTTGTGAAATCAAAATGAAACCATTCATTCCAGTGGCGTCCCAGTGGGTCATGCAATTGATCTTTATGTAAATAATAGTTGCGTACAGGGTTATTCATTATTATTATGACACCCACCTATAACTCCTTATTATGATAAGGTGATAGAAAAAAACCAAAGTTTTGGGTCTTTTCACGTAGTAGCTTCTCGTAACAGCGGAAACAAAAAATTGACTTTTTAATTATGAACAGAACCCCCTGTATATTTTTGGCTCTAATGAATTTTTTTTTCTAATTCCAAAAACAGGGTGATTTTTGAGTTGTTACTTTTCTTTTAACACTCATACAAACCAAACCCAAAGTAACACAAGCTTTTTGAAAATGATGGTTTGGTGTGTAAGATTCCGAAGACTGATGCTAAAGGGCGTTCTTCTAGACCTAGAAACTGATACTAAGGGCGGTGCTGGAAGGATAAAGTATCCCGAAGACTGATGCTAAGGGCCCGTTTTATGTGTAGGATCTAAAAGAGATGCTAACGGGGTTATAGTGAGCCCAGAGACTGATGCTAAGAGCGTTTATGCAAGCATCAGTTCTGGGGATACCGAAGACTGATACTGAGTGTGGATTGGTGTGTAGGTTCAAAAAGACTGATGCTAAGGGCGGTTTCAAAAAGGTCTTAGTATCCAAAAGACTGATGCTTTAAATAGGCAGTATCCCATAGACGGATGCTTAGGGTGGTTGTGGTTCCTTGGAGTGACTGATGTAGCTAATGACGGAGCTTTGACTATTCTGAGGGTGCCCTCTTGATGTCACCTTGCGCGGTTCAGATAACGACATCCTAGAGTGGTTGCCTAAGCTCTTGTCCAAATGAAGTTTTCTTGGAACTTCCGGTTTGAATTGTTTACCATCTGGAGCCTTTGAATAAATGGCCCTCGTAGGTTGATTACTTCTGGGCATTTTGCTTTCTGTGTCACAAACCAAACCCATACTGACCCAGACCCAAAATTCAGGTTTTTGGATTTTAAAATTTTTTGAAACATTCAAAATATTTTTCCCAAGAATTAATTTGAGTAAAACGTTTTCTGCGCAACATAAAATGGTTAGAAAATAATAAAAACCCGCGCGACTGTTACTGAAGTATCACATGCGCCAACCACCATACATCAATTAAGTAAGAGATGATACAATGTTGTCAAATTGCTGTCTTGGATCAAATTCCACAATAAAACCCGCAATTGTTATTAAAATCCCGAAATATAACTCAATTGACGCAACATGATGCTTCATTCGAATTAAACTTGAACCTCTAATAATAGAGTCGGAGTCAATAGTTTTTCCAAAAATAAACCCGATCCAAAAATAAGTTTTCGATTGATTTGTACGTCAGATGGTATACTACGTCATTGTGTGATTAATTTCCTGCAAATCGTTCACGCAGTTCAAGTTGATATTTTTCTGCTGCAACAGCGAGAAGAATTGGATCATTGTTTTCAGTGCTGGTTTATCTCGGGGGATTTGTTTTATATACGTTGCGAATAAATTTATTGGAGAAATTGATTTGTTGAATCGATTGAAAGCGGAGATTACTTGGGTCAATGGAATCGGTACTTCCTTGATGTGGTTGGTTTATTTTCGCGGTTGGTTTTATTGAGGTTTCCATGAAATTGTCCAAATTAATTGACAAGTGAGTTCAAAAAAAATCTCTTGAACAGCAGCAATAAAAAATTAATAAATTTTAATACTCTATTTTTTTTTAATTTTTACTAAATTTTCATGAATTCAAGTGGTTTCAGGATTTTTTCACTCGTTTTTCGCTTATTGATTACTGATTATTTTTTTTTATAGCTGATTTGTTTTAATTTAATTTTTTTGCAGTGAAAAACAAACTCGGAACTAGTACGGATGGTACTGGATTATTCCAAAAACCATGCTTTCCAAAAATTTTCGTTTTCGAGGAAGATTTACCCATGAGTCTGGCAACTACGTTCAATCGAACGTAGTTGCCAGACTCATTTACGAAATTTAAAAATTGTAGCTCCGAAACTAGTGAATATAAATGGGCGATTTTTGCACTGGATTATTTCAAAAACTATGCTTTATTTATGATAACATTTTCACATTCCTCAAAAATTTTGCTTTCGAGAAATTTCAAATAAAACGGCGAGATGTAGGTATGATGAAACGTGTTTGTTAGACTCATTTACAAAATTTAAAAAATCGTAGCTCCGAAACTCGGGAATACAACTGAGTGATTTTTGCACTGGATTATTCCAAAATGTATTCTTCATTATGGATGATTTTAATGAGAGGCCTATTAGCTAAAATACATTAATCGACATCAAATAAAAAATTGAAAACAGTCATCCATACAATAAATCATTCAATGTAATTGTATACAATTCCTCATATAAATAGAACCCTCTACAGGTGTTTCCAAAGCTAGTAGCTGCCCACAAGCGACAAAAATAGCCCCCGAAATATGGATTCCCCAAAAAATTTATTAGAGTGCGTCTAAAAATACTCAATTTATTACAAAATAACTTTTCTATCCAGCAAGTACAAAATAGAGTGGAAATTATTCAAATTTGCAACCACAAGTCAGCTTATCACCATTGGCTACAATTTAATATGATTTATCGTGGGATTGCTTGGAAAAAACCCTATCAAACCGTAAATTCTCTCTCATAAATCATGAGATCGTTAGTAAGTAGATCGGATATTCGCAGTGGAGAGAGCTTCAAATATATTTTTTTCAAGTATGAGTTGCTTGAAGCTTTATTCGCATTACTCAACAGCCAAAATACTTACAATGGCTTTATTTATAAACCGTTCTGCTGCTTCTAGGCGCCATTAGATGGAGGTGAGTTAGTTGAACATATTGCAGGGCCGGGTTCTGGATCGTATTTGCTATATCTATACAAAATATCTACTTTGTCTATATAGAATATACAATTTTGTATTTGTTTTTATTCCTCTAAACATGTTTTTGTCATTAATTTACTCTGTTATATATGTACCTGATTAGTTCTTTTTATTTTGTTATTTTTCCTTCCTATGTAGTTTATAATCTTTATTTTTGATACTTTAAAATTTTATATACATGATTTTATTGTAAATTTTGTAGGCCAGATTTTCATTTTTAACTTTTCTCATGTTTAAAATGTTTTCTCTCTAATTTTTTTTTATATTTCATTCGGGGATATTTTTTCCCATCTTACTTTAACTGTCAGAATTTTTGAATTCCTTTTTCCGGTTTTATTCGAATAATTCTTCTTTTTCCTTAACTGGGTTTATTTTCTATCACTAATCCCATATTTTCACTAAAGTGTCGTTTTCCGTGCGCCGCATCTTAATCAACTATCGAACTATGTATTTAGGGTCCAGTAATTCTCCATCAATGAAAAAAACCAAACGACTCGTGCGTCGCGTTTTCTATTTTCCGTTTCTGCTGTGGCCCGTATCACTTTTTCCACGCCGTGTTATGAGCCCGTTTTTTACTGTGGCCCGTATCACACGTACCTAGTGTTGTAAAATTTCCGGAAATATATTGTACGGAAATATTTCTGAAGGCTTATTATAATTTATCAGAATATTTTTGTGATACTTTTTAGATTTTATTCATACTAAACTTGTCTTCGTTATATTGTTCAATTTTATATGCATGTTATTCTTAAATGTATTTTAACCGTATTTTAATATTTTATGTACCATTTTTTAATTTATTCTATAGTATACAGTGCTTTGTCAACAAATGACGTTCATTTATGACAATAAAGTATTTAAGTAAGTAAGTATAGTAGTAGTATTTCCGGAAATATTTCGGGAAACATTGGAAATATTTGGAAACATTTGAAATATTGGAAATATATATTAAATGACAAAAGTAACATAAAAAAACAACAAAAACTACAAATTTTGTCACAAAAAGTAGCAAACGTAATAGGTAATACATACAGGAAAATATAAATATATTATATTGCAGTGACTGAGGATTATAACAGTATAAAAAGATAAATTATGAATAAAACTTGCGTGTCGGAATGGACGCCAATCGAGAGAGGGGCATGTCTGCGTCGCTGTCTTCCTCTTCATTTAATGTTGATGTTATTTGGTCTTGACGCCCTTGAGTATTTATAAAAATATCTCCATCAGCGAGCCGTCCAACATCATTTTCGTCATCTGACACGTCCACTATATTATCATCAGTATTTCCCTCCTGCTAGTCAACTTCCTCGCTTATATCTTCATCAATAATGTCTTCACCATTTCCTGACCGTCGGCGTCATTTATGATCTGGATGGCGTCGAATGCGACAAAATACCAAAGTTTAGATTTTTCGCTGGTGCACGTGCAAAAAAGCCTGGGTTTGACGAAAATATGACATATTTCTTTTTAAATTACGAGTGTCATTAGCGGTGTTTCAACTAATATGATGGTTTTTTTAAATAAAATTACACGAATTATGCTTAACGTCCGTCAATGGCATTTTTTTTCAATTTCTGCTGCTTTCCCGCCCTGCTCGTTCACACGCCGCCTTTTTATAAATTTTTCTTAATGTAATGTTGAAACTGTTTAATTTATTTTTCTGGTAATCTCTTTTTGCCAAAAACAGTGATTGACAAAGTATAAAAAGAGAAAAATAATAACTTACTGAGTCTGGGGTGACGAAATTTTAACAAAAATATAGGATAATAAAAAGAAAATAAAACAAAGTACCTAGTTCATTCATTTAAAGAAAATAAATTTTGAATATTTGATTAGTATTCCGTATCCTGGATTCCAGCTTCTAGGTGTCACAGGAATATCGAGGAATTGGGCAGGGCCGGACTCTGGAATGTTTTTGCTGGAATACATTTTTTTTAATGATGTGTGATCAATTGTGACGTGAACAATTCAAATTTTATTTGGACTTGGACTCCGAAGAGTTTTTGTTTTCTTTTTTTATTTCCCCACTTTTTTTTTCTTTTTGTCAATCATTGTTCAGATTTTTATCACACCTTTAACGGTTTTTCAACTGAAATATTTTCGGAGATTCTCTTCAACTGATATTTTACAACTATAAATTTGTGAGAAATATAATAGAAAAATGGACATATCATTCACAGTGATAAGCATGGTATAATTATTAATTGAACATTTTTAAGAACAAATAAAAATGTCCACAAATCAAAGTGGTAGAAAAATATCTTTTAGTTTTGAGGTTGAGAAAGAAAAATATCTTCAAAATTGGGTACAAAAATCAAAAAAGTGCAAAGACAGACATTGCAACTCTTTTTTTCTCATTACTCACCAAGATTTGGTCCGATTTGCAATTGTTGGCAACGTAGCAAACTGTCAATGACCAATTATCAAAACTGTCACGTCCCGTGTTGTCCAGATATAAGTGTAGATAATTTCTATCTTGAATGAAGAGTTTTTAACAAAGACAATTGAGAACAAAATTAAAAAATAAAGCAAAGGGGAACATGTTAGCTCGTTTCTGCTTATTTCTCTCATATTTTGGCATCGTAGCAATCACTAAATAACTAACTGTCACGTCCTGTCTTGTCAAATATATAATTTTTTCCTAAATGTTTATTTCCGCCTCATTCCTCACCAAAAGCGTGATCTTATCTGAACATGTTGAACCAGTC
Organism: Orchestes rusci; assembly: GCA_958502075.1. Taxonomy (NCBI): domain Eukaryota; kingdom Metazoa; phylum Arthropoda; class Insecta; order Coleoptera; family Curculionidae; genus Orchestes; species Orchestes rusci. Next base: position 9,188,150 of record OY293308.1, on the reverse strand, counting down.
ACATCAGTGATCGATCAATTGTTCAAACTCTCACGGTCTGTGTTGCCAAATTGTGAAAATTTTCCCACTCCCTATGTTTAGAATTAGAATTATTATGAATGGATTCATATGTGGATTGAGAAGAGAGATTGAATTATTAATAAAAACTTGATCATGACAATATTTACATCATAAAAACCATATACATCACTTATGAGATCCAGAAAATAAACAGAAAAATAAAAAGACATAAAAAAAGTTCAAAAGTTGGAAAAATACAGCTGATTCAAAACCCTTATAAAAGAATAAGGAGAACAGATCATAAAAATATAAAATCATATACATATCATGATCAAATGAAATGATTACTGAAAGATATTTATAAAAAAGTCTAAATTTTAGAAAAAGAGTCAGATTTAGCAGATATCAAAAATAACTATGATAAATCAAGATCTCGATGTCAACCAAAAGCCGCAAGCAATTAGAGATAAAAAAATAGATTTAAATTATCAAAAGTTGGAAAAAGAGGAATAACACATAACATAAACTGAAATTAAAGTATAGCAAAATAATGAAAAAGTAAATGTTCAGGGAAAAACAAAGGATAAAAAAAACGTTTAATGGGTTAATTAGAGTCTTTTTTTCTAGAGAAAAATAAAGAACAGATCTCGAGTATAGGTAAACTAAATTAAGCAGACTTTTGTTGAAAAACGCATGCGCAAAGTGATCTGAAATTTTCACGAAAATGATTCCATTGTTATCTTTATTCTGTGAGTTATCCTCAACTTTACTGTCACCTTCATATTTGTCATATAAATCCAGGGAAGGAGTTGATTTTTTTTTTAAGTTGATTTGGTAAAAACTGTCTAGATCATCACGATTATCTCCAAAATCCACTTCATAGGTGGTGCCTGTGAATATTTCAGATCGAAGAAATTTGAAAATATCGAACCAAAAACCAGCAGCCCATTCAAGGAAGTATTAAAAAGTACGGAGAACTAGTGATGTATTCCGCACGACTCGAGCACCTTTTACAGATCACTTACTAATTAAATATAACTTACAGCAACCTAACCGCATACCTCCTGTCGACTTATCGCATACCTTCAATCTCGAGTTAATTTCGCACCTCACTTCTCTGTCTCGCTCGTTCGCTCACCGAACAACAGAGACAAATGTACAGACAGACTTTTTTTAACATACAGGAATGGCAAGGAGCTGTATTCACTTAATTGTCATCTACTGTATTCGAATGACATTTTCAGATAAGTCAATTAGTTTAGGTCTGCTGTGGTTGATGCTACGTTCGAGAATGGAAGGTTTGAAGTATGTTTTCTATAATTATAAATAAACATTCATAGCTTCAAAAGTACAGAAGGTATGGTTTTGGTTTTACCATCATTGAATGAGAAACACACACGTTGATTGGAGAAAATTTTGGGAAAACCGGAATTCGACATAAGTTTACAACGAGGTTTACCCATAAGGGTACATTAGCGGTAACCATCGATTAAAATACGGTCCTGATTTTGCCACCATTTTCCATTAGAATAGATGAGAAAACACACACATTGTTTTGTGAAATTTCGAGAAAACCGGCATTGGATATAAGTAAACAATATTAGCGGTAACCATCCATGCATACAAAAATTCATAGCCTGAAAAGAACAAGAGATACGGTCCTGATTTTAACAACATTAATTTTTTTAGATAATTTTCCATTAGAATAGATGAGGAAACACATACATTGTTTTGGGAAATTCCGAGAAAACTATGGCTTTGGAAGTCAACATTATAAGCGGTAACCATTCAAAAAAAACATACCCTCAAAAGTACAACAACAACAAAAAGCAACAACAATAACAATACAACAAATCATAAAATACCACAAACAGCAGCAACAGGACCTGACAAAATCATCAACATGGAACTCAAAATTTTACCCCAAATAAAATAAAGTCAAGATATATTATACATAATTCTGCATAATGATAGTATTGTAAAACAATGACTTAAATAATAAAGATATTCCAAGAGATTTTAGGAAAAAACATTCTGAGAACTCATTTCAGAAGCAAAACAGTAGCTCATCATAAAATGTTTATTTTTTCCCGAGAATCACACCAAACCGGAATAAGAGAGTGAAAAAAAAAGTGTTAATTGACCGGGCCACTTGATCTCCTGCGTGTCGTTGATTCATTCAATTCTCTAAATTGAATAATGCAATTAAAAGTCTGGGTGCACGACGAATTCTTCTCTTAATGCTTCATTCATTGCTTCTTAAATCGGTTTTGATGAGGAAGTTGAAGGGAATTTCGGTTATTTAATGATGAGAAAATATTTGACTTTTTAGACAGTCATTTTAATTATTTACCGGAGTTATCAAGTTCAAATTTGGTCAGTATTCTCAACAAAAGTACTAGACCAAAAGTGTCTACCTCAACAAACTGGCGCCACTCAATTATATTGATTAAAGCCTATTTATTCTCCCTAAGCTTATCGTGACAACTGAAATTCAACTACCGGATGAGCAAATATAAATTAAATTAACGCAGCAGTTCAAATAATAATATTTCAAACATTTGAGAAATTCATAAAGGGGGCATTTTTATCTCCGCACAGATTAAACAAATAATTATATTTCTCATAACATCCCGGAAATTTCACTTCCATACGGCAGAGATAAAGCCAAATCCGATGTGGATGTTTGGCGGCGATTAAAGATTTTTTCGAATCGGTTGGGAAAAGTGTGAGATAAGACCTTTAATAGATTTGACGACATAAAAATAATTCGAGAATGATCTGACTGAATTTGAAGTTGATTACTCTAATAGTCTTTATTCTGTAATTCCTTAGACCCTGATTTCTTTTGAGTCTTTTATAAATTAATCGATGCATATTTTGACCAAATTTGAAGTTGATAAGCACAATAGTTTTTGATTTTTAGCCCCTCAAATCTATAACAACTCAATTAGAAATTCTTTAAAATTGTTGAGGCTATTTTGAGAAAGATTTTTTTTAATTCTATAGAAATAATGATAAGTATTTTGACCAAATATGAAGTTCATAACTCCAATAGTTTTTATTCTGTAGCTCCTCAAAGTTAGCACAATTTTCAAAAGTATCAACAATTTGATAAAAAATCTGTCGAAAATATTAAGGCTATATTGATGAGATGAATATTTTTTCAGTTTTATTGAAATAGTTCAAGAATATTTTGACCAAATTTGAAGTTGATAACTCCAATAATTTTTAGTCTTTATCTCCTAAAGTTTGGCACAAGTTTTAGCAACTGAAGTTTTCAGGCAATTTCGAGGGAGTGATTTTTTTTAATGTTATATCAATAGTTGATGAGTATTTCGATCAAATTTGAAGTTGATATCTTCAATACATTTTGTTCTATAGCCCCTCAAAGTTGACATAATTTTCCAAAGTCTCAACAATGCAATAAAGTCATTTTCGGGGGATTAATTTGTTGCTAGTATCTTGACCGGATTTGAAGTTGACAACGTTCATTGTTTTGGTTCTTTACCGCCTCAAAGTGTGCAAAACTTGAAAATAATCAGAAACATCATACGTATTTCGATATACTGAATCATTGTCCACACTTTGGCAACATCGCCAGCTGTCAAAAGTGTCATACCAAAAAAAAGCTGCAAGAAAACCCGATAAAATACTCAACGCTGTTACTCATTCAGTCACAGCACATTGCTCACAATGCTAAAGTCATAAGTCAGCTCATTTTATTGACAATAAGGCTATTGGTTATCGTATAGATGCAAAACCAACAATATGGTTTAATTAACGCTAATTGACAAGTAGTATGTTGCAAGTTGATTGTCAAAAGAATGGACGATTTTTTGTCGGGAGGGTGAGTTACAAGCCCATTCATATGGCACTATAATTCAGGTGCATTGAAAAGGTTACTGGACTTGTGAAAGGATTGGCTAATGAATGGTTGACAAGAAAATGGAAAAATTGTCAAATGATTTATTTTTGTTTTTTGTCAATAACAATTGATTGATTTCGGAAGTTTCAATCGATGATGCGGACAAAGTACTGCATGGTGGTTCTTGTGACGAACCAACCCACAGAGAAGCTTCAGTATTGCTTCAGTGTCACTATACTTTTGCAGATACAGGATGTTTAAAAATTACCTATTTTTACAGGAATTTGAGACACAGTGCCGGTTTTTTGTAAATATTTCGTAAAGTATTGTGTTTACAGTAGAACACATAATTTCGCTGCAAAAAAATCCCGAAAGCTACTTCTCAGCATTGATAGTTTTACAGATACAGGACCTTCAATAGTCAAAGAATAACTTGCTTTTAGTAGATAATGAGTATTGTGAAAACTTGATAAGTGAACTCTAAATGTTTATTCTTATGTCTTATTCGATTCCTTACAATTAATTTCCAGAATTATTTAGGATCGCTACTTTTACAGATACACATATTTGTGAATCACTTGTTTTTACTGGAATTCAAGACACAGTGCCAGTTTTTTGAAAATACTTCGTAAAATATTGTATTTATCGTAAGACATATGATAAATAAAGTTTCACTTTGTTTAATGTCCGACAAAAAATACCTAGAATTATTTCTCAAGCACCACTAGGTACACTTTTACAGACACCAAGTGTTGAAACAATTTCACTTGTTTTTAATGGAATTTGAGACACAGGGGCAGTTTTTCCTAAATATTTCGTAAATTATTGTCTCAATGGTAATTATAGCACTAGATAAAATGTATAAAGTGGAACTGTGTTCAATTCCCTAATTTGTGAGGTTGATCAGTGTTCCATTATTTTCAGAAAATTGCGAAAGACTACTTTTTTAGCATACAGAGTTTTCAAAAATCAGCTGTTTTTATTGAAACTGGAGGTACAGTGGCAGTTTTCCAAAAATATTTCGTAAACTGTAGTGTTTACCGTAAAACATTGATTCAGTAAAGTTGATCTGGGTTTAATAATCCACAAACAAATCCCTACGACTAGAATGTTCAAAATATTAGTTGACTTCATTGGAATTTGAGGTACAGTGACGTTTTCCGTAAATATTTCGTGAAACACTTGAAAAGTGAAGTTAATCTGAAAATTCCCCATTTACCCCTTAATTTATTTCTATTGGTATTTGGGACACTGTATACAAAGTTTTTTCTCTAGCATCAACACTTTTATAGATAAAAACGGTATTTTCAAATAATAATTTATTTTTATTTAACTTTGAGCGGCGAAGATTGGTTTCAAAAACTTGATGTTACAGTTGTAGATTATTTTTGGAAATTGTGTAAATATGTCAATTCCAATTCATACTAAATTCTGATTTTTTCCCGCTTGTTTCCGTTTTACAATACAAAACTAACCAAACCCAAAGAAAACCTGGGACCTCGGACCTCATCAGGGTTAAAGAACCGGCCTCACGTCACCGAGCATTAATTGATTATCATACAGGGTCGGATGGAATGTAGGCATAACTTAGACCCAGACTCGGCCTCGTGATATTAATTGATAGAGATCGCCGGGGGACAGGCAGAAAACTGGTCCGAATGGACGATAAACATTGTAGTGATGTTGCTTGATTTTCTGATCTAAAGCTAAATCATTTTATCCCTAAAATACGTGACACTGTTTCCATTCAACAATTTTAATCCCCTATAAAGTACACACGGTTCGGGAAAAAAATGACGCCGCTCGGAATTTATTGTCGTTTGTGCTCGAAAGCAACAATGGTATAATAGCAACTCTCCGGGTAGCCATTCTGTACCCATTCCTTAATAGGTACCACTTGCATTGTGGTGGCTTGGTGTGACTGGACAATGTTGACCATATTTTAAAGTACACTATGCCACCAGTGGACTTTTTTCGTGGTTTTGGTACTTCATTCAGTGAGGTACTGTATTATGTAATTGGTACTTGTTGGTGAAGATGAAGTACTTTAAATTACGAATAAGATAATAATATGTCTGTTATCCTCTTTTATTATTTTTTTACATTAGTGTTTCTACACTTTCAAGCTAAAATTGACTATGCAAATAAACCACCATTCACCGCACGCATTCTCCGTACAAATTACGCGTATTACGTTGTAATAAAATCGCTCTGCTGTCAGATTAGCATTATAAAATAATTTCGTGTAATTATTCTGCTCCACATAAACCCAATAAATACGGAGGCTATAATGGCGAGTACCGTGTGTAGTCATTAAACATTTTATACGAGTGCCGAGTGCGTATTTTGTGTTTGTTTATTGGGAAAGTTTTCATAGACTCCGGCTAGAAGGAGGTGAAAAATTGATGATTAGAGGTGTTCAACGTTTATGTAACAATGTTTTGATTGCAAAAGAAAGGACATTCTTAATGGAACTAAGTGATAATGCGTTACAAAGCAACGATGAAATTTCTGTATCCTATCTGTAAATGTGGTGATTCTTGAAAAATAGTCTTGAGGACCTTTTTTGTAATGAACTTACTTCACTTATCAAAAATTTCATTTTTTTTTTCTCAACATTTCATTTGTTTTGTCATTAATTCACATGGAAATTTATCTTGAAAATGTAATAGTGAAAGCTTCAAACCTCTATTTGTTAGTGTTTCTAAAAAGCCTTGATTTAGATGTTCAAAATTCTAGATTTACGTTTTACCGCCCTACCCAATCAAAAAACCAACGAATACTTTGAATAATACACAAGCTCAGATAGATCTCAATATATTTAACTTTGTACATTTTTTGCAACTCGGGTCCACTGGACAAGAATCGCCAAGTACAAACGTCAAACACAGCGGGTCAAGGTTCAAATTTTTCGGAGCAGACAAGTTTTGTAAACCAAAAATGTGAGTCGATTTATTGTGAATGATTGGAACGAAGTATAGAGAAATAGTTTTGAGGGCGAAATATTTACGAAGAACTGTGCCTCAATTCCAATAAAAACAACACATTTGTTGAAAAGCCTCTATCTCCAAAACTAGTGATGTCAGAGGATCAGTCTTGTGAAATTTTTTGTTGAGAAATGAGCACAGACCTTCACTTATTGAGTATTTTACGATAAACACAATAGCTTACGAAATATTCACGGAAAACTGTCACTGATGTATCTGAAATTCCAATAAAAACAAGTTTTTGAAGTACATAGTAGTTTAACGAACTCTTTTGTGAAGAATTAAACACAGATCAACTTCTTACGATCAGCACCTGGATAAACACAATGATTTACGCAATATTCACGGAAAAATTTCACCCTGAAATTCCAATAAAAACAACCAAGTTTTTAAAAACCCTGTCTCTAAAAGTAGTGATGATAGAGACATATTGTTCGGGAAATTTTTTCATATAGAATTGAATACAGATCCACTTTACTTTTATAGTGTTTTACGATCTACACAATAGTTTACAAAATATTTTCGAAAAACTGTCAATGTACCCCAAATCCCTATAAAAACAACTACTTCTCTGTAAACCCTGTATCTCCAAAAGTAGTGATGATAAAGACTTAGTGTTGGGGAATTTTTTGTAGAGAACTAAATACCGATCCAATTTACTTATTTAGTGTTTCACGATTTACACAATATAGTTTACGAAATATTTACGATAAACTGTGAATGTATCCCAAATTCCAATAAAAACAATTTTTTTTTTGAGAACTCTGTATCTCTAAGAGTAGTGATGATAAGACATATATAGCGTTGGTGATTTTTTTCTAGAGAATTAAATACAGATTCACTTAACCTATTTAGAGTTTTACGATCAACACAATAGTTTACGAAATATTTGCGAAAAAGTATCACTGTACCTGAAATTCCAATAAAAACAATCAAGTTTTTGAAAACCTCGTATCTCTAAAAGTAGTGATGATAGAGACATAGTGTTGGGGAATTTTTTGTAGAGAATTGAATATAGACCCACTTTACTTATTAAGTGTTTTACGATTTACACAATACAGTTTACGAAATATTTACGAAAAACTGTAAATGTACCCCAAATCTCAATAAAAACAACCACTTTTTTGAAAACCCTGTATCTCTAAAAGTAGTGATGATAGAGACATAGTGTTGGGGAATTTTTTGTACAGAATTAAATACAGATCCACTTTACTTATCTAGTGTTTTATTACGATGAACACAATAGTTTACGAAATATTTGCGAAAAAGTGTCACTGTACCTGGAATTCCAATAAAAACAACCAAGTTTTTGAAAACCCTGTATCTCCAAAAGTACTGATGATAGAAACATAGTGTTGAGGAATTTTTTGTGGAGAATTAAATACAGATCCACTTTACTTATTCAGTGTTTTACGATCAACACAATAGCTTACGAAATATTTGCGAAAAAGTGTCACTCTACCTCAAATAACAATAGAAACAGATGAAAAATAGTTTTTTCTATGACTATTTGATAATAGATGAAAGATAGATGGTTAATGTAACTCGTTGCTCATACCAGTGACTTTTTTCTCATAACTCAATTCATCATTCTGAAACAGCCCATTTGACCGTCCATACTTGTTTTATAGTCATTGTCACATTGTGTTAACAACCTAACCTCACTTTAAGTAAACTAGTTCTCAAAAAGTGCCGTCCAAATGTAATTGAGTATTTCAAAGCTCGCTTCAATTATTGAATAATCTTGGAAAAAGTATAATATTCTACTCGCGGGAAATGGCTATAACTCACTCAGATGATTACGCTACTCGCCTACGGCTCTTAGCGCAAACTTCATCCTCGTGAGTAATAGCCTTCATTTCCCGCACGTTGAATAATATAGGTACTATTACGTTTCACGAACTTTTTTTGTGAAGAACTAAACACACATCAACTTTACGATTAATTGTATCAAACGAAAAAAAAAACAATGGCGAATGAAGAGAACAAGTTAAGATCAAAGTAGCTTAAAAAGTCCAAATAAAAAATCTAAAAAAGGTAAAACATTATTAAAAAGAAAATATACCTAACCAAAAAAAGGGCCTGAATTCTGATAAAGACGAACTATACCTACATCACGTTACGTAACTCTAATTACAATTTTAATCCAATAGACTAATTATCGTGGTACCTCGCACCTCGCACCAAATAAAGGTACCACCAACCGAGCCAAAATCAAAAATCCCACAAGAAAACCCATTGTTTGTCTAATAAAAAGCAGAGCGGCTTTTTTCCAAAGCCGATTTGTTTTGAATGATGATCCCTAATCGATGCTATGATCAATGATGGTACTCGCTTTAGAACCATTTTGTAACACGCGATTGCAACAACAGTAGTCGGCTTGTTTGTTTATTGCTAAATATGTTGTTATTATGATTGATTAACAATCCCATGGATAAGATGGTAGTTTTATCCCATTTGTCACGGATTGATATCTGTAGACAATAAAGCACAGAGACAAAAGTCTGATAATCGCGGCGGTAACCCAATCCGCCACGGTGACTTATGGTGCGAAAACAAGTCGTGATCAGTTTGGATGCAATCGCGGCTCCCGAGGGAATTTATGGGACGCTGGGTACGACCTCTGTTGGTCGCCAGAAGCGAAAGTGTCCAACATCAGCTGGACAGACGCTCACTACACGCCAACCATGAACAGGCGTCAATATGTTTTCGATACGGGCATTCTATGTCTAGAGACAGGCCATATGGCTCGTTTTTACTTTGAAAATGTTTTTTTAAGTCAATTGAAACTGCAAAAAACTGGCGCAATAGACCAAACAAAGTAGTAGTGCCGCCTAATAATATCAGTGAACGAAAATAAAATACACATTATTCATGGCATATTGTACCTCAGTTTCAATTGACTTTAAAAATATTATAACGGCAAATTTTTTTGTGGTTTTGAAGAGACCTCCTGTATATTTTCCTTATGGTTTTAATCGATAATTTAATGTTGAATCAATACCTGCAACGATCTTAAACTGTCCACACACTATGCAATCAGTTGATCAACAAGTTGAACAAATCAGGTTGATTGGACTGTTGATAGTCGCATAGTCTGTGAGGTTGTCGTCCAAAAAGTTGTGCGACACGGTTGAGTTCATGTTTTTGGCCAGGTTGTTCAACTTGACTTCAACCTCATCAATTACGACAGATTGAACGATTAGTTGAGACGACTTCGTCTTTATATTCTATTGATGTTGGATTGATGATTGATGAAACGGTCGAATCAACTGAGCTGAATGGTATGTGGCCAAACTATTTTCAACTGGGTTGCGAAGACTCTCTATTCAATTTGTTGAACAACTTGTCCTTCCACAAGTTGCATAGAGTACAAATCAAACTAGCATTTCCCATAGTCAATGGTGCAACAATTCCGGCCGAAATGCTGCTTCGTAAGCATACTAAAGGCATCAATATGTATTCAAGATAGAAGATCTGATGTCGCATATTTGCTTAAACGGTCCTCCCAACACGGGCGTAATATGGAAGCTTTCACATAATTTTCCCGATAAAAGCACGACGAGCTGCGAAATACACGAAGGCTCCGTGTTTTATCAAATACAACCGTTTTCAGCTGGTTTTTATCTTTAAAGGGGTTGAATGACTCCGAACGAGTATTTGTGCTTGTTTCCAGACATTTCCAGGCTGTGAAATAAGTTCTACAAACCTCTATGAATGTGTTGGGACATTGAACGAAAAAACTATGGAGTTATTTGATGTCCAGATTCTGCATGGAAAGTGGGATAACGTAGACCCCTCTGGTGTTTTTGGTGGGATAGGTTCTTGACATATTATTATAATTCAGAGAAAACACTACATCAAAATTGCACATTTTCGCGCATTTCCAGGCCCTGGAATGAGCGTCACGAATACCAATTATTATGTAAATGAATTTAACAAATGCTATAACCTGCACAGATATGGCAATTATCAGAGTTGGTGAAATAACAGTTGAAAAGTTTACAGTGTACGTTCGAGTCCGGATTCCGGATGGGAAGATGACGTGAAACTACTTGGTGATTTTGGTTGGAAAGTTTATGATGAATTTACCAATATTGATCAAAAAATTTGTCAAAATTGCTTGTTGTCCTACATTATCAGACTCTGGAATAGGTACTACTATGAACCATCATCAATATATGAAAGAGTTTTGAATGTGATGGAACATTGAAAGAAATGAAAATTATGGAATAATGGACAAAAAATTCAAAGTCGAGATTCTGAAAAGTGAGACAACGTAGAATAATTTGGTGTTATTGGTTGCAGAGTTCTTGATTAAATAATTTGATCCAAAAAATAAATCACATCAAAATTTCTCGTTTTCTGTCATTTCCAGACTTTCGAATGAACGTGACGGATACAATATTGGAATGTCAATGAATTTGATGTTAATTTATGCATACATATGGAAATTATTGGGACATGATGAAATGTTGAAAAGTTCGAATCCAGATTCTGAATGGGAGGATGACGTGAACCTGATTTCTGATTACTGATTACTGAAGTACAGGCGTTACGAGTTTCGGGCTGTTGGCCCCGACACCGCAGCCTCTAGTTGGGCTTATTGTATCTTCTCTGTGCCTGTCTCTCAGTCGAAGAGCTCCATTGCCCGAATAAGGTTTATGACTCGTTCTACTGTTTCCTTGTCCGTCCTTCGAGGAGTGGTTGTGAATTCCCCATTATCTCTTCTCCAGTACGCCAGCGCTTCACATTCGAATACAATGTGGGAGGCTGTTTCCTCCTCCTCGTTGCACAGCCTACATATGGGTTCCTCATTGAAAAGACCCATGATATGCATGTGTTTCCTTAGAGTGCAGTGTCCAGTTAATATACCTGTTACTTTCCTAAGCTGATTCCTGCTGAGTTGCAGTAGGCTTCCAGAAAATGATGATTCGATCTCGTCTGCCATCATTAATTTACTGTGTTTCAGACCTGGTGATTGGCACCATCTAGCTTTCTGTTGTTTTTTGGACCAACAGTTCAGCCAACCTCTCACAGAGGATTTTGTAATACCAATAGCAGGTTCTGGACCCAGAAGTGGTGTGTTTGCAGCTTTGCGTGCTAGTAGATCCGCCCGCTCGTTCCCAGCTATCCCTGTGTGTCCTGGTATCCATCCAAGAGTAACATCGTTAGATACTCCCAGTGTGACAAGGCTTTGCTGACAATCCATGACTTGTTTGGATTTGGTTTTCCGACAGGAGATGGTTTTGATTGCGGCTTGGCTGTCACTAAGGATAAGGATTTTCCTTCCTCTGTAGCCTCTCCTGAGATTTTCTTGCACGCATACGTTTATTGCATGTACTTCTGCCTGGAAAACTGTAGCGTACATCCCGAGTGGTTCACATGTTTCCCACTTTGGATTTTCACCTACGATTCCGGCACCAGTTCCCCGGCTTGTTTTGGAGCCGTCTGTGTACCATATTGCCCCATTAGCCATCCGGAGTTGTTTCACCGTTTCCTCTTCCCATATTATCTTGGTCTTAGGAGACGTGCTAAAGTTGATATTTTTCAACATGATATCACTCCTCATTGTTACTAAGTGGTTCGTGACTGTGCTGGTTATCTTAGTGTGTCCTTGGGAGTTTGAGTGGCTCCAGTTCCCGGTGTTGCTAAGTCTATATGCTCCCATCCTTGCTTCCATTTTGATATAGATATCTAAAGGAGGTAGGTTAAGCATGGCCTCCATGGCAAGTGTTGGAGTGATTTTCATGGCTCCCGTTACACAGAGACATGCTAACCTCTGAACTTTTGCAAGTTCCGTGGCTGCTTGTCGCTGCTCGATTTTCGGCCACCAGACAACAGAGCTATAAGCAAGGGTGGGTCTTACCACGGTACAGTAGAGCCAGTGTACCATGCGCGGATTTATGCCCCAATTCTTTCCTATCGCTCTTTTTGTTGCCATTATTGTGGCTTTACCTCGATTCACTATTTTCTGTAGGTGTGAATTCCATGTGAGTTTGTCATCCAGGATGATGCCTAGGTATTTGACTTCCCTTACCACCTGCAGTTCTTGTCCAAAGAACATGGGTTTGAATAATTCCGCTGTCTTCCTCTTTCTCGTAAAGCTGACCAGGGAGGTTTTCTCAGGATTGACCTTCAGGTTCACCTTCCTGCACCAATCTTCTACGATTGTCAGAGCTGTCTGCATCAGTTCTGATATTGTCTTGGTGTGTTTGCCAGTGATAAGTATTGCTACGTCATCGGCATAGCCTTGGGCGTAGAAACCTTTGCTGTTTAACTCTACCAGTAGTTCATCTGCGACTAGGTTCCAGAGGAGAGGGGACAAGACTTCACCCTGGGGGCAGCCTTTAGCTGCCTCTATAGTTACAGTTTTGTCAAGCATAGTTGCTTGAATTCTCCTACCTTTCAGCATGTTTCTTATCCACCTACAAACTGTGTCTTTAATTCCACGCCGATTGATTGCGGTGGTCATTGAATCGAAGGAGGTGTGATCAAATGCTCCTTCTATATCAAGGAATGCAGCTAGGGCAACTCCTTGGTTGTTCAGTGGTTGCTCTATTTTATGAACAAGTTCATGCAGAGCAGTTTCACATGATTTGCCAGGTTGATAGGCGTTTTGGTTTTTTGTGTAGTGGCCTCTCTATTAGGGAGGTCTCCCTAATGTGCCTTTCAATCACTTTCTCCATCGTTTTGAGTAGAAACGACGAGAGATTTATTGGTCTGAATGCATTGGGCTGAGAGCTATCTTTCCCGGGTTGACGTGAACCTACTTGGTGTATATCATGAATTAAAATAAAATCACATAGAAATTATTGCTCTTATCCTGATATTTCCAAGCTCTGGAATGAACCTCACGAATTCCCAATAATATGTGAATAATAACTGGACAAGGCATTTTCAACTTCTATTAAAGAATTAATTTTGAATGCTGTACATTGAAAAAATGAAAATGATGGTGGATTCAATGACCAAATTCTGAAAAGTCGTACTTTGACCCTTTTGGTGGTTTTGGTTGGAAAGTTCTTGATAAAATTTCAAAATCCAAAAATAAATCTCATGAAAATTGCCCGTTTCCGGGCACTTCCGGGCTCTGGAATGAACGTCACAAAAACCCAACAATATGTAAATGAATTTTGGAAATGTTATTATCCGCGTAGATATGAATTTTATTAGGAAAATGGTAAAGTAACAGAATATAGTGAACGTTCGATTCCATATTTTGGATGGGAAGATGACGTGGACCTACTTGGTGGTTTTGGTTGGAAAGCTTTCCACGAATTCATTAGTACTGAACAAAAAAAATCGTCAAAATTGCTAGTTGTTATACATTTCCAGACTCTGGAATAAATATAATTAATACTTACTGATTAATAAAAGACTTTTTTTTTTAAATGGTTGAAAAATGATTCATTCAATTTCTCCACAGTCAATGTTTGAGACAGATTCTGGATATCGCATGTATGTGAAACCATGGAGTGATTTGAAAGTTTTCAATGAAATGTTTTGAAAAAATATTCTAGTTTCCAAACATATTCAAGCTCTAGAATAGATGTTATAAAAACCAACTTTTCCATAAAAGATTTACTGAAGGTTTGGACAAAACAAATCAACAAATCCACAACAAACTTTTGATCCAGATTCTGGATACCAAATGGATATAGAACTTCTTGGTAACTTTTTTTTGGGAGTTTTTTGATAAAAAAAACTTCGAATTAATAGGGAAGCTTCATCAATATTGCTAGTTTTCATAGATTTCCTAGGTTCAACTGGTCGATTAAAAAATATAGAAAAATGGGAAAATAACAGTTGGACGTCTGACACTCATTCTGGATAGTAAGATGTAAACCCATACTATCAAAATGGATAGTTTTTGATAAAAAACTTGGAGCGAAATGAATTAAAAAAAATAAAAATAGTCTAATCTCCAGTTTCTGAACAAGAAATTATCTGAATGATCATTAAGGAATTATCGAGGGAATTATCTATTCGATGTACTTTCAATAAAGAAACCACATCCACAATACGGGTTTCTCAACATTTCCAGATTCTATAGAAACAATCTCAGTACAAAACATTTTTGAATATTATCTACTAGGATATTTGAAGAATAAATGTTGAAAAGTCTAGGATCAACGTTCGCCTCCAAATTCTAGATAATTCAACTAAACCAAACTAACCCAAGCACTTGGAACGTTCCAACCTTGATGTTGGAAGGTTTTTGATAAAATGTCTTGATCAGGACAAAAAAAAACATAATTTTGATGATTTCCAGGTTTTGGACAAGCAACAAAACTCAACCCTGCTATAAAACAATTCTGAGTAGATATGTAGTTGATGAGTTGGAGAATAACGGAATTATTCAATAAATTTGAAGATCGTGAATCGGGATGAACATTTGACTCCAAATTCTGGATAATTACATATCGTGGACAATTTTGGTGTTTTTGGCTTTGAAAATGTGGATAAAATGACTCAAATTAAGAAAAAAACTACATAAAAATTGCTGGGTTCCAAGCGTTTCTAGGGTCTGGAATACACGCTATATCTGAATATGTTGTTACCCTAAAAAATAAAAAAGCTGATTCAAATTGAAAAGTTAAAAAGTCAAAAGTCTCATGGCTCTGGAAACGATATAAATAGACTTTGGTGATTTTGGTTGAAGAAATCACCAAGTAAAAAAACTGATAATTACTTGTTTCCGGACGTTTTTAGGCTCTGGAATACACGCTACAAGAAGCAGTTATTCTCCTAAACAAAAAAATCAGTTCACGATTATGTTTGATCCAGATTCTGGCTATGGAGACTATGTAGATCGACTTGGTGATTTTGGTTCGGAAGTTTTTGATATAATACCTCAAATTAAAGAAAAAACTACGTGAAAGTTGCTTGTTTTCTGGCATTTCCAGGCTCTGGAATGAGCGCTACAAACCTCAGTTATTTTTTATTATAATTTCAAGCATGGTTATTATCTGGACTGATTAGAAAAAGGAACGCTATCAATTGCCAGAAAAATCACCCATTCACTATTTATGGCAAATAACGGATCTACAAGTGCCATTGCTAGTTCTAGTACAATATGCCAATAAACTAGCGTTCGCGACAATGCATTCCTCGAGATGCTATCGTCATTTTTGCTCCGTATGCGCTCTATTGTTTTCACTTTTGTTTTAATTGCAACGAACAATAGGCAAGTGGATTCAAATCCGGCCAGTATGGAGGAATGCTCATTTGTGACACAAGATATATGGGTTTGGTGATAATTGGCTGAAGGTTTATTTTTATCCAAATCGATACCGTTGGCAATTGAAATAAAGTCCAATAACCGCGCTGAAGTAGTTTACAACTTTTATTGGTGTAAGTTAAGAACAGCGATTTGCATAGCATCACACGATCGCGCGATAAACATCTCCGAACAGTGCCCTGTAGGTACGTTAGAGAAATGGAGGATCTTTGGCTATCAGTAAAAATGTCATTGCTGTGAATCGCGGCGATATATTTCGATTGTGTTATTATGCGGGTACGAATGCAGATGGTATCGCTGGTATTGTTTTTGAATAATTAAAAATGTCGACCGTTTGGCACACAATCGTTATTTTATTGAGCGGAATTGCCGGTTTTATGCTGTGCCAAGATGGGCATGTGCTGACAGATATTGGACCAGATTATGTTGCTTTTTATGGGCTTGACAGAAATTTGAACACACGGACTAGGAACGTTTCGTATTCTAATTTTCTAGTTAGCATGCTTCGAGCTGATCTTTATCTTATCTCTACATTTATCATTTCATATAATTTACCCACTTGGTAATTTTGGTTCGAAAGTTTGGTAGTGAAATACCTGGAGTTTCGAGAGAAACTTAACAAAAGTTGTCTGTTTTCAGACATTTCCAGGTTCTGGAATGATTGCTACAAACACTAACTGTTTCAAAAAACGATTATTGGTCTTTTGTTTTGAAACGATTGGAAAACAGTTACATGAATAACGTTATAAAAGCCCTCTCTTGGCCTTTGTGCCAGATCTGGATAGCAAGTGGACTTGGACCAAGTTGGTGATTTTGGTTTGAAAGTTTGCAGTGGAATACCTTGATTTCAAAAAAAAATCTTTGGAATTGGTAGTTTTTTTTCACATTTTCGGGCTCTGGAATTGATGTTACGATTATCGCTTGGTTAATAAAAAGGATATTGAAGTTTTTTGCGAGGTGAATTTGATTTTCAAGTTTGTGGATAGAACTTGAAATTTGAAAAATAACGACCTCAAAGTTGTCAAGCATTTCCAAGCTCTGGAAAGG
This sequence comes from Orchestes rusci, assembly GCA_958502075.1. Classification (NCBI taxonomy): domain Eukaryota; kingdom Metazoa; phylum Arthropoda; class Insecta; order Coleoptera; family Curculionidae; genus Orchestes; species Orchestes rusci. The sequence continues at coordinate 9,171,004 of OY293308.1, read as the reverse complement.
ATAGTACATGAAAAACTGATTCCTTAATGCATATCGATATGTTCATTATACCCTATAGGTGATTTTGATTGGGAAATATATTTGATACTTTGCCTTTAACCAATAAAAATTGTTATTTTTCGTTAATTTCCAGACTCTGGTTTAGACGTTACAGGTTTTAAATACTTCACGAAATAATTGCGATTTTTGAAACTATTAGAAAATAAAAAAGAGTTTTGTGGCACCGATTCCAGAGCCCAGTAAAGAATTCTGGAATTGCAATCTCATTTTTTTATTTATCTGCTAGTTGTAACTATGAAAAAAAAAATGGTCGATGAGTTTTGGGTCAGTATTCTGGATACCTGCACTTGGTGATTTTGGTTGGAAGGTTTTTGATAAAATATTTTTAACTAAACCAAAAACCATTCGAAAATTACTAGTCCCCATTCATTTCCAGGTTCTGGAAAAGTCGTCTCACCTAGTAGGGTTTTTGATTGAATTAATGAAGTAACTACCATAGATTTTCACCATCTGGAGTAGCCGATCCAGACATCAAATTGTCAGTACAAAGATTCTAGAAATTCTGAAACGATCGAAAAATGGAAAAATATCAGTTGAACGTTCGAATCCACATTCTGGATGGTAGAAAGATGTAAACCCCTCCCTACTTTTTCGATTGAGTTTTTAATAACCCAGTTTCAATGAAAAAAAAAACAATACAATAAAATATTAATTCCATCAATTAATGTAGATGGCACATCAAATATGTGTAAGATTTTAGGGTCAACGTTCGACACAAAATTCTGCATAATTACTTGAGGCAGACCCACTTGGTGATTTTGGTTTGAAAGTTTTTGATAAAATGTGTTGAATACGAGAAAAAAAACCACCAAAATTAATGATCTCCAGGCTTTTCTGGGATCTGGAATCGGAGCCACAAAACTCGTCCATTTTATAAAATCATTCTGTGTCTATGTATGTAGAGTTGTTGAGTTGAAAAATAACCAATTTATTGAATAAACAAAAAATGCAATCGTAAAGTTCAGAATTAACGTTTGACTTCATATTCTGGATAATTACACGGCTTGGACAAACTTGGTGATCTTGAATTGCAAAAATGTCTTGAATTATGGAAAAGAACTACATGGAATACACGCTCAAAACTTATTTTATAAAACAATTTGGAATATTTGTTACAATGAAAAATGAAGAAGTGGATACAAAATTTAGAAAAAAAAAAGTTCACTATTAACGTTTGTTCAAGAGTCTCGCCCTGAAAACGATGTTAACTGACTTGGTGATTTTGGTTGGGGAGTTTTTGATACAATACCCTGAACTAAAGAAGAAACTACGTAAAAATTGCTTGTTTCCGGTCATTTCCAGGCTCTGGAATACACCTTGCAAGAATCAGTTATTCTAAAAAACAGTTTTGTATAAGTTATTTCTGACATCAAATGAAAAAAATAATAGTCGAAAAGTCCAGATTCTGGTCAATAAGATGATGACTCAGTTTTCGGGTTAACAAAAATCATTAAAAATTTCCTAAATGTTAAATATCTATTGTGACATTAAATAGTTCGTTTCCTCTAAAAATACCAATTATTTTGAAGAGATTTTGTCTTGAATCCAAACTTCGTCCAAATCGAACTGCTATCCAGAATCTGGCTCAAAAATTCCAATAACACTTTGATGAACATGTTCTGTTGTTTATAACATCCATTCCAGAGCCTGGAAATGTCTGAAAACAAGTAGCTTTGAGGAAGTTTTTTTGAAATTGTATTTTACGAAAAACTTTCAAACCAAAATCACCAAGAGATTTTACATCAGCTTCCTATCCAGAATATGGCGCTAGGAACATCATGAGACATAAATGTAGACATAAGATAAGGATGAGATCGGAAAATGCGAACCAGAATATTGGAATACTTAACGGCCACTAGTGTAGCTTTCCACATCGTAATCAACCAGATAAAATAAAGGTCGGGCGTCCCTTTGTTACTCGGTGATACGCCAGCCATATAACCTGTCACAAATAGTAGGCACATGCTAACAAATTGAGTGACATAAAAAAGGAGGGCCCTAATGACCCCTCCTAATGTCTCAATCCATCAGCAAGGCTCCAATCATTCAAACAAATGACTTTAGCAATAATCTTTCCGTGAAAAAAATCCCCCATAGAAGCCCATTACAGGTCGCAATTAAAGCATCTTTGCATTATTATCGCGATGGTACGAGCAACAAATTGCCTGTCTTTTCACTTTTCCAAGCAATTATTAAACGCCAGCAGCCAAAAGAGCTTCGAACAAGAAAAAATCAAAACGAGCAACTGGTTATTAAAAAGTCGCCACAGTTGAATAGAAGGTGCAGGCTGATGTATTTATGCAGTGGCTGAAATTAATCGAATGCCATTCGCGCTTCTCTGTAGGTCGGCTTTGTCAAAATCCTGCAGCTTCTGCTACAGTTTTATAGGCTCCTAAATAAATTAAAATTTTGAAAATTCAAGTAACAGATCACTTGAATTCTCACATTGAATATGGAGCTGGAAAGACTGGTTATTTTAATTTGGATACATTTTTTATAAAGATTCATTTGGTCAATAAAAAAAAATCCTTGAATAAAAATTTGAAGTAGCTGTTTTTCTGAGTATATCGGTTTGAAATGGATTGTTCAAGGAGTCTTGACATGTGAGACGTAACCCGTAACGTTACGTGTCACATGTCAAGACTATAAGTCTTCAGAAGACGTCATGCTTTTTAGGCAAAATTCACAGGCAAAAAACAAAATTTTCCTTGAAAAGAACATTTTGAACGACGCTGCTTTTTTGAGTTTATCAACTCAAAGTGAATTAATCAAGGAGGTTACATGCCAAATTTCAACTGGAATATAGTCTTCGAAGAACGTGGTGGTGGAATTATCATATTTTTTTTCAATGGCCACTTTAAAAAAATTGAGTATATCAGCTTAAAAAGAATTGATGAAGGAGGTAACATGCCAAATTTCAAGTTGATAAGTCTTTAAAGGACGTGGTTATAGCTCCCTGGATCATCATATTCTTTAAAAATATAATCAATGGTCATTAAAAAAAAATCCTAAAATAAAAATATTGAGGACACTGTTTTTCGAGTATATCAGCTTAAAGGGAATAAAGGAGGTTATATGCCAAATTTCAAGTTGATAAGTCTTTGAAGGACGTGGTTATAGCTACCGAGATTCTCATATTTTTTAGAAAAATAATCAATGGTCATTAAAAAAATTCCCTAAAATGAAAATATTGATCAAGGATCAGTTGATGCGTTTTTGGAGGACGTGGTTATAGCTCCCGAAATTCTCATTTTTTTAAAGAAAAATTCAATGTTGATTAAAAAAAATCCCTAAAATAAAATTATCGAGACGCTGTTTTTTAAGGAGGTATATCAGCTTGAAGTGAATTCTTCAAGAAAGTTACATGCCAAATTTCAAGTTGATAAGTCTTCAGAGGACGTGGATATAGCCAGGGAATTTTTTTTTTCCAATTCAATACCCATTAAGAAAAATCCCTAAAATAACAAAATTGAGCACGCTGTTTTTTGAGTATATCAGGAGGTTAATGACATGCCAAATTTCAAGTTGATTAGTCTTTCAAGGACGTATATAGTTTTGTAGATCCCGGATTTGTTTTTTAATGCAAATTAAAAAAAAACTAAAATGAAAATATTGATGACGTTGTTTTTCTGAGTATATCAGATTAAAGGAAATTGTTCAAGGAGATCACATGCCAAATTTCAAGTTGATAGATCTTTAGATAGGCTCTCGGAATTCTGATATTTTTTTTCTGCAAGACTCAATGGCCATTAAAAAAATTCTCCAACATAAGGGACGATGTTTTTTGGGTAGGTAGTGTAGGTAGTTTTGGTTAAAATGGGTTAGTTTTGGTTAAGTAGGGTTAGTTTTGGTTAGGTTGGGTTAGTTTGTGCTCGTTTTTGTCTAGTCGGGTAAGGTTGGGTTACTTTTGGTTAAGTCCAACCTTTTTGCAAATTTAACCCACTGAATCTTATCCCACTTTGTCGGGAATTCAACTCACTACACATTGCCATAACGAAGTCAATGCTATCAAGCACGCAAACACGCAAAAAACCTAAAATACAACAAAAAAAAAATGTGTCCAACCTTTTTGCAAATTTAACCCACTGGATCTTATCCCGGTTTGTCGGAAATTCAACCCACTACACATTGCAAAAACAAAACCAACGCACTCGCGCGCGCAAACCCGCAAGGGCTTATTATAGGTTATAGTCAAATTTCAAGTTGATGAGTCTCCAGAGGAGAAGGGAGGATAGCTCCCGGAATTTCCATTTTTTTTTTTTAATACAAAGGCCATTAAAAAAATCCTACAGTAAGAATGAGTACATCAGCTTAGAGTTAGGTGTTCAAGGAGATAACATGCCAAATTTAAAGTTGATAAGTCTTTAGAGGATATGGATACAGCTCCTAGAATTTTCATACTTCATTCACTGGTCAATAAAAAAATTCCCTATAAAATAAAAATATTGAGGACTCTATAGTTCATAAGCTTAAAGTAGTGAAGTGTTCACCTCCACATGCCAAATTTCAAGTTCATAAGTTTTTAAGGAACGTGGTTACAGCCACCGGAAATTTCATATATATTTTTTTTAATTCATTGTCTAATAAAAAAAACCTAAATTGAAAATATCGAGGACGCTGCTTCTCTCAGTATAACGAGAATACATGCCAAATTTGAAGTTGATGAGTCTCTAGAGGACGTGGTTATAGCTCTCGGAAGCTTAACACGTCTTTTTAGAAAAAATCACTTGCCGATAAAAAAAATTCATGAAATAGAAATATTGAGGACGCTCCATTTTTGGGTAATGAATTGTTCAACGACGTCACATGCCAAATTTCAAGTTGATAAGGGACGTTACTACAGCTTCCAGAATCTATACTTTTTTTAGCGAAATTCACTGGTCCATAAAAACAAATCCCTGAAATGAAAATATATTGAGGACGCTGCTTTTTTGAATATGTCTGCTTCAAGTCGAATATTTGACTAAGTAACAGTCCAAATTTCAAGTAAATAAGTCTCAAAGGGACGTGGTTACAGCACTCAGAGTTTATGTTTATTCCAATGGGAACAGCAAAATTCACTGGTCAACAAAAAAAATAAGAAAAATTAAAATATTGAGAAGGATGTTTTTCTGAGTACATCAACTTCAAGTGGGATGGTTGAAAAGGTTACAGTCCAAATTTCAAGCTGATACGTCTTCAGGGAACGTTGATACCGCCTCTGGAATTTTTATATTAATCTATTGTGTGGTCCAAATTCCATGGATTTTTCTCTTACAACGCTGTAGGAAATTACAGCGAAAGTTACTTTTTCTACGAGCGTGTGCAAAGTAGCCACTTCGCACACTCATTTGCGTGTGCAAAGTAACCTTTTCCCGCACTAGTGCAGGAAAAATTTTTCCCGCACTCAAATGTCAACTCAAATAACTACCTACCAATTTGTTGTGTTAAACTTCGTTTCCATACCAACCAAACCGTAGATAATGCACTTTGTAATGCACAAAATAATGTTCTTGTTACTTTTCCCTTCTCAGTCAAAATCAAAATGAAACACACAATTCTTTTTTTGCGTTAAAAACGCCTTCGCCAGTAACGTAAACAAACATTGATAATGACGACTTTCAATCGGCATTTGTGAGTTGTTCTTGCTTGATTTTGGTGCAAACTACTGTGTTTATCGGAAATCTTCGAAAGATTTGAGCTGAATACTGGCATCAAAAAAACCTGATCATGTATACAAACAAACGGACAAACAAATTTATAAAAGTATAAACGATTAAACGAAGACTGAAGACTGACTGATCTTAATGACACAGCTGTCTAGAGTGTGTTGTCAAATCAAAACAGTGTTGCCAATAGCAGGGAATAAGGCTACAAAAGAGGAAATTTTATGAACAGTGATCGGACATGCCCTTGAATTTCAAATATAAAATAAATCAATTATGATTTTGATTATACCCATATTATCCAATTTCCGGCTGCCGCCACAAACTGTTCTTTCAATATAAATATATTGTTAAGCATAAATAATCATTATTCTCAAGTTCTATGTTTTTAAGTGCGTTCAAATAATATATTATCTAAAGTTTTTCGTGTCTAATCTGTGGACGCTCGTAGAAAAAATATTGTTCCTAACAAGTTCGCAAAGTGTCTTTCCCGCCCTTAAAGCATATCCGAACTCCGCTTCGCGTCGTTCGTCTAACTGCTTTTGCGTGCGGGAAAGCATCACTTTGCGAACTTGTTAGGAAAATAACTATTTCAGACTCCAGAGACTCCCGGTTCAACTTCTATCAATTTTTCAATTAAAGGAGTACAAAATAGTTTGTTGAAGATATCATTTCGAGTTTCATTGAGCTGTATAAAGTGGCTGTAGGATTCTGTATCTATAGAAGTTACTCCCCAGACATTTCTTGTTGATGTTCTTTTAGTGCGCAACTCCAAAAACCTCTGGTTCAAGTTCCATGAATTTTTCAGTAACTCAGAGCCTCACGGAGCTGTAGAATATGACTGTAGGAGTCTGTATAGTTGCAAACCACAGGATTCACTCTATACACTTTCTTTTCTGAAAATATTTTGTTGTGTGACTCCCAAAACCCCCAGTTAACTTCCATACGAATTTTGAGATTCGTAGTACTATAGAGAGTTACTTTATTAGCCTATATTGTTGCATACCACATGAGTTACTCCAGACCCTTCTCTTTTAGGCAATTTCAAAAAACCAAACCCTCTAGAACTGCCCTAATTCAAGTTATTATGATGTACTATTAATTACATCACATATACATACATTTATACATTAAACCCATGCTGGTAGGTAATTGATTTAAATCATTTCCATAAAAAATTCCGACACATCACGATAGGATAAAACGCATGTAATGTTTTTAATGATAAACATTGTCGGCCACCATACATTTCGGAGCCGATAGATTATAATAATTTATTTTCGATTGAATTTTATGCATTAAATAAGGACATGTTTATTCAATGATGCCATGATATATTGTACAGGTGCCGCGCTAAATATGATACACACGAGTTTGTTTTATATCGTTTTTTAATCAAAACCATGTGGCAATTAACAGTAAAATTTGATTAAAAAATCCGTAAAAATTGACCCGTGCCGTGTGCTCGAACTGGTTGTGGCCCACGCAAAAATGAAGCGTGCCCATATAATACCATTTACCGGAAATAGACGCTGTTTTATGGTTGTCGTTATCCTGGAGATATCTTTTGAGGCTGAAACGTTGCATGCGATCATGGATCAACTCGGGTTATCAACGGGAGGAATTTTGTTTCTTGAGAGTAATGGAATTGCGTTTTAGAGTGGTTGTGGGTGAATTTATTTGTTACATTACAGATTTTGTAATAGTTTTTGGGATTGCGCAATAGAGGTACTACATCTGAGTGGAATGTCTCAAAAGTAACTGTTAGGAATTTTAATGATACACTATCTTCAACCGCATAAAGCACTCCCTCAATTGAACAATGTATGGCAGTTGAACCTGGGTTTCTGGAGTGGCACACTAAAAAAAACATCAAGGAAATGTCTAGGGAGTAACTTTTATGATTTGCAACGATACACCTACACACAGTCACTTTCTACAGAACCACGAGTCTCAAGATGATTTCTTCAACAGATTATTATGTACCAAGTCAATTAAACACATGGAAGTTTAGTCTGCAGTTTTTTGGAGAGACGCACTAAAAAGATATCAAAGAGGGATGTCTATGGAGTAACTTCAGTGATTTGCGACGATACAGACTCCTACAGTCACTGTCTCAAAATGATTTTTGCATGGAAGTTGAACCAGGAGCTTCTGGAGCTGCACACTAAAAGAAGATTGAAGAGTGAAGTCTGGGGAGAAACTTGTATGACTTGCAACTGTACAGACCTCTACAGTCACCTTTTATTGTTTTGCACTCCTTCACTTGAAAATTCCGTGAAAGTTTAACCGGGAGTTCTTGGAGTGACGCACTAAGAGAACACCAGAGAGAGAGGAATGTCTGGAGAGTAGATCCTGTGATCTGCCTTCTGTCACTCTCTACAACAAATCAATATTATTCTCCGTCAATTCAGGGGAACTAAACGCTTTGCAGGAAGGGATAATTTCCGTTAGTACACGAAACCACGTTTTTTTTATTGTGAAAAGATGGTTCCGGAATAATATACAACAGTGTCTTCTGGAGTTGAACCGATTTTTCGTTCAGAACACCGCGCCGTTTCCGTCCGTTTTCCGTCTCAAGGTTTTCCGCACAATGAGCACGTTCCTTTTTTTTCGGAATTTCGTTATTGGTCTAAATTTAAGAACCATAGTTTAGTCATACTTTCAGAGCGCAACAGAAATAATCACCTCTCTAAATGTTACCAAATAGGCACAGTGTGCAATCTACCAAAAAAATTCAGAGGGTGAGTTGTGGAAAATTTATTTTTCCAACCTCCGATAAAATCTCTGAAAAATCCAAATTTTGAAGGGATTTTTTTTTTACAGTTCCATTTTTTTGTCATTGCATACAGACTCCCGCAGCACTAGGAAGCTTAGGATGAATTTTTCAATAAACTTTTCTGCACTGCCTCACATATTAATAATGCAATGCATAGAAGCTGAACCGGGATTTTTTGGAGATGCGCAATAAAAGAACAACAAAGAGGAAGGTGTTGGAGCTTAGCAGGGGTTAAGCCTCCTTAACTGTGATGTGGGTTGAGGCTCCTGTCAAACACTTCTCCCAAATACTTGGTATCGTTGCTCCAAGGTATGAACTCACTATTTCAGTTAAGTCGCTAGAGATTCCTACATTTCTTGGAAAGGACTGCCTTGAATTTGTTAGGGTTAACTTTGATCCTCCACTCAGAAGCCCATGCAGGCCTCCAGTTTTTGATGTGGCGTTGGAGTGATGTGACGTACTTCTTGTTGCTCGTAAATGATGAGGCAGTGTATTTGTTTGTTACACCAGCTCTGATTATGCGGAAAGTGCAGGAGGAAGAGGTGGTGTTGTTTGTCATGATATGTAAGGGAGCTCTGGAGTGTACTGATAAGGTAGTCTGGGAGTATAAAAGTGATGTTAATGGAGCAGGTCCTGGTGCCACACTTTATCGAAAGCTTTCGACACATCCAGAAGCAGGGCCCGAGTTCTTTGATATTTGATGGTACTGCACCCAAACTGGCAATCAGGTATTGTTGTATTCTTATCCGCATGGAATAGGATTTCCTCCCTGATTATCCTCTTTGCAACCTATACCCTGTATTTTGGAAGAGACACACTTGCTGCCATCGGTGTCACATCTCAAACGACTTCTCCATGCATGGTTTCTCAATATGAGTACTTTGAAAGTTCTGACCAGTTATCTTGGATATTTCTCAAATCAGTCGACCATCAAGATTAATACATTCAACATTCCCCAAGTCAACAAATCAATGTACCATTAACCATCAAACCACCAAACATCCCATGTGAAAAAGTCCCATCATTACGGCCAATTAGACACGCCAAATCAAACGCTCAAGAAACTGTTGGTCTTTCCAATTAGACGATTAGATCGAGCTTGACTAAGTGCTCGACATTTTTGATGAGCGCCAGAAATTTCGAAATAATTTTTTAATCAATCAATAAATTATTTAAATCGCGCCGGCGCGGGGCTTGTGGATGAAAATTCGAAAATTAATGCCTAGGTATAAATCACCTTTGCAGGTATTGTCTATAAATAATTGCCCTAATTTTGACAATAAAACCGACGTGATACATCTTGAGAAAATTGTGCTTTGTGACAGGTGCTATTCAAAAGGTCTTTTACTGCCGGTTTAGTTTAATGAAATATGACTAATAAATTTTGTTGAGTGGCTAACGGGTTTGGCTCTTGATTGAACAGAAATGTCTTGGGTAAGAGGTCATTTCCTGCTTCATTGATGCAGTGAAAATAAATATATATCAATTTTGGAAAACTTCTCATTCTACAAGGGTTACAGGTTCGACAGGTGTGTAGTAAATCAATACTCAAAAAAATGCGACGTGTTGACATGCCCTTTGAAATTTTTTTGCCGCCCACTTAATTGACACGGGTTCGAATTGACGTGAAAGAATGCCGACAACGTGCGTGTTATGATTAGCGTTGAAATGTCTTCAATCAGACGGGAATTCACGCTTGAATGCTTCACTGCTCGATTCATGAATGAATGGGAAGATATCAATGGGTGGTGTTTTGGTTTTTAAGGGCGCAACTCCAAATACTTTTGGGTTTTGATACCCAAACATTATCAGCTTTGTGGCGCTGAAGGCTGGGCTGTAGGAGTCTGTATAGTTGCAAATCATTGGAGTTGCTCCTTAGGCATCCCTATTTGACATTTTATCTAAGAATAAGAGTAGAGCATAGACTCAAGAAACATTAACGTACATTGATGTGCCACTTTGCAATAACTTATCTGAACATGTACTTTAAAATTCATGTCCAAACCTATTAAAACGATCGCAAAGCATAAAACAAGATTATCCACAGTCCATACAATCGACATCAATAACAGAATATTCTATTCAAGACAACATTCAGTCACAACAGCAATACAAGTCGAAATATTTCCTACTCAAAATTTTCACGGTTCAACAGGATTTGTCTCTAATACTGAAATGAACGTGTTCGATGACATTATAAATCTCTTTAATGTACCGTTAGTGTTGGCTATAGGATAAGAATGTAATTCTCTAATTTAGATTCAAAATTATATGCGCTTAAAGTTGGAGCTGTCGCGACCATATGTTTTTGAAAAATGACCCGTGCTTTTTGTCACGGTGTATATTATCTCTCATTGTTGTATAAAATTCGAAATTGTTTTATAAATTTAAAATAGTAATAGTCCAACTAAAGCACCATAAATTCGTCCAGAATTTGCATTATTTGCGATATGATTTATCTCCTACATTTATTTCTACATGTAGCTAATTTATCTATCACGTTTGTGCCAAGACAAAATGGCAACACATTTTCTTTTTCAGCGCTGGCCGTATATGGTTGATACACTTCTTGTAGCGGAAATTTATGAGACAATATTTGCCCATGACCTCATGGTTATGTAAAGAATTTAACGCTCCACGTATTGATTGAATATAAGGAAAATTCCTCAAATTGTCAACGACGGCAACATTGCATGATGTACCTGATTTATACCACGTGGATCAGAGCAACGTTGCCATATCGATTTTTATATAAGATTCTTTCAAGCTCGTACGATTGACGTTTGCAGAGAATGTATCAGACATGGTGAATCTTCATTCTTGAATTTACAGATACAGGGTGTTGAGTATTTTTTAACAAAGTTGATTTCGATGTATACTTGATTTTGATTTTTCACAGTGACGTGCGTACGGTAATTTCCAATGACATTTTCGAATGAAAAAACGGCAGGAAATGAATGAAAAGAAAAATGTAATATTATGTATGGTGTTCCATTCAAAATAAGCGATAAGCTAGCTTGATTGCCCCAATATATGTTATATACTGTCAAATTTTCAAATTATTTCTATGTATAGTTTTCCATTCACAGATCGATCTTGTTTCCAGTGGAACACCCTGTATATAGCATCATCTATATCTTCAGAAATTGGGCGAACAAATATATCATTTCTCTTTTTTCGAAAAAAAACTTGACCCATAGCTTATCTTCTTCTCCCAGAAATTTTCAAAATAAGTCCAACATACCACTTTGTAATTTTGATTGTTTTATAATCAACTTCCCTCCTTTACGTCTTTCAGTTCCTTAAAAAAAATAAAATAAAATAAAATACCCTCAATTTTGTCACATCCACTGAACAACCTATCGTTTAAATAAATAAATAAATAAATAATTATATCAAAAATCATTTTTTGGTTATAAAACATGTTAATATTTGATATACTACTGAAACAATAGTTTATGCACATTGCATCCAAATCCTAACTTTCTAGACATGCCAAATACACAATTTGTTATGAAATTACCATGAAGACTACATTTTGAACGACCTACCTTGGACGAACCGGCCGGCAGAGCAGCGACAACACGAAATCTCATCTCATCAGTAAAATCGGGTAAATACATACGTAGCGGTTAACACGCGAGAGATTCAAATTCCATTGTCACAATTACGCGAATGCACTCTAATTTGAATTTCCTCTGTATTCCGATAACGGAGCTTTAATGACACATATTTTATTATTTTTACGAGTTCCTTCCTATAGCCGATTGAAATTTGAAACATTCTCTATATTGCACCAAACACAATTCAAGAAAAGGTGTTGGTACTCTTAACAAACTCCCATAAGACATATGAAACGCGCCTGCCACAGTTTTGTACAGGCCTTATGAGAGGCGTCATTAAGGGGCCCAATCCTTGAGTGACTTTTTACGTGCAAATCGATCCAACCCAATATTATGGAGCAAATGGTAGTCAGTTTTCACCTTTCAGACGGACTTGGAGGTAAGTTATGTCAGATTTCCTGGATAAACTTATTAAAGTTGACGTCCATGTGAAAATTCATACCTTCCAAGTGTACTGGATGAGTATTTATAGCTCTTTGAAGTTTATGAATGGTTTCACTTGCGCAGGTTTTATTGTTAATACAATACAACGTTAATGTTTTGAAGTTAACATCTAATATTTGGAAGGATATTGATAAAAAAATTAATGTTTTTCGACAAAAACAAAACATCACCTTTCGTTGCTTGTCATAGTGTTTCACGTGACATCAACAGCCTCGATGAATTCGACTAGGAATGCAGTTCTCCTCTTACAAGTCGATTTAACGACTCCGTAGGCACCTGCCGGACAACGAAACTAACAATAAAGCGAGTCGGTGGTTTAATTTACAATTTAAGCTGTGAAATAATTTTCCAGCCTATATTTTTGTTATCTGTGCGCGAATCTGCTTTGACTTTTATTATTCGGCTGCAGGCTAGCTGGCCTGTTATATTAGATTTAATTGCTTAGCACGAACGTTGGGATAAAATGCGATACATTACCGTGAAATTATGAAATTAACGTTTGGCCAAGAGGGACGTAAGGCACGGCCGGTCAAGGAAGAGCACAATTTCGACAAATTTCTCGGTATCTATAGGATAAATGTGCGCCATCGAAGAACAATAAAATTTCCATAAAGTAAATAATGATATTGCTCAGTAGCTTCGGCGCTCGGTATCGAATATCGTTCCGCATGGATTGTCGGTGCTCCAATCAAGCGATTGTAAATCAAAAATTTCTTTATATTAAACACGTCGTTGGGCATGCCCATAAATTAGTCGGTAGCTACCTATCAATAATTTCTCGCTCGGGTTTCACCGACAACACAAATATTCACTCGTACTACAAGGCGATTTTTCAATTTGACTTATCGATGAGCATATACGAAAATGTCCCTGACCATCTGGTTTTTACTGCAACAATAAAAAAGACCACACATTGCAGGAAAACATATAAGGTAGGCACAATTAAAAATCAAGCGCATTGAAGATTATTGACGAGAGCAAATAAAGTGACTGGTGACGGTTCTTGATCAGAATGTCCGGTAATCGGGCCCGTTAAGGTCACAACTCAACTTTATTTCGGGCATAAATAAACGTTTTAATGTAACATTTACTGCCTTCGATTCGTATAACCAAACCGGTCGACTAACACCGATAAATAGTTTTCCGAACGCATCCTGCTCTTGTGGCAATTTGTTGAGAGGTTTCAGGTACGAGAAATCAACATTATCAACCAGACTGGTGTCAATTTTAGATGAACAAACAGTCTGTATTGATTCATAAAAATGAGATTTTTATTGTGCACAAGAGTACAAATGTTATATTTCAATATCCAATGAAAAATAAACGGCAATGTTTGCAAATAAAACTCCGACAGTTAATGATGAAACAATACATATTTTCGAACTTAAGTTTACGATGAAAACTATTTTTGATCATCTTCAGGTTCGAGCTGAATTCTTATCTTTAGTGGACATTCATAATTCAAATTAATGTATAGCATGCAGACGTGGAAAGATCGGGAATCACAGATCACGTTTGGGTACCGAATAATATGGAAAGTGTTAGTGATATAAGTGATCTATCACATCCTACACTTACCCTATAAAATCGCTTTATTCTGGGTGTCATGTGAAGAGCGTTGAAAGATGTTCAATGTTGCCAAGCCGTCATAGAGTTCTATTTCAAGTAAAAAATATTGAAAAATATGGAATGTTTTTCAAACTATCTGATCCTTGTTGTTATGTGTGTGCCGAGTTCTTGTGAAATGGGTTAGTCAGTGGTTGAAGATGGAAGAGGTCCAAGGTAGTAGGTAGTCACGCCCAATTTTCACCCAAAAGTATGTCCAAAAAGCTACATTGGTAAAATATATTTTGTAGAAAATGAGGAGGAATCTGGGGTTCTAGCTCCCATGGAAATGACATTTAATCGTTCAATTGGTTTATATTTATGTGTGGAGACAGTATCTCCATCTATTGGTGGTGTTTTTAGGAACTTTTTTGGGCTCATTCGAGTCTGTTGTTTTTCTGTCCTCATGCAAAAAGTGTCTAATATCCCCTTTCGTTTCAATTCTGTTGCAAAAGAGGTTTGTCAAGGTTAAACTTCTTCAAAATTTTGGTATCTGAGAAATTGATTTGCACAAAAAACCTTGGCTTCAGAACGTACCCAAATCTCATTGCATGTCTTCAAATTCATTTATTTCATTTTCGAATAAAAGTTTTATAATGGAATATCACTGTACGGTTATTTATGACACCAATGCGCAAGTTTCTCATGGAATTACACACGTTTTTTCGCTCTTGAACAGTAGAACTCCGCGTTCAAAAGATTTTCATGCGATGTGATCATTCTCAGAATATGACATCTCGGATTTTAGTAGAAGTGAAGTGATCGTCCACTTAATGATTGTTCTATCGGTCCTCAGATCGTCAGAAGCGCGACTCCCTCACAAGGAGCAACATCAAAGGCAGAGAAAGTTTTTAGAAGCTGTCTTCATTGAACAAAATGAGGAAATTTTCACCAACAGCAGTGTGAAGGTCCTCCATTTTTGTCACCGATATGTGGTCGGAGTCCCAACCACAACGACCACACATGTAGCCTTGGAATAACATCTCAGTTCACACCTGGAGATGATCAAACGTATTGATCGAAACATCGTATAACCACAATAGACTCAAGAAGGATGGAAGTCCAAAAATCTGTTTCACATACGACCTTTGTGATTATACGAGCTTTCATTCATTATGTGAAACGGTCATCAAAAATGTGGACCACAAGTAATGCTGACCTCAAAAATGTAATACGTAAACAACTCCATTCAATAAATTGATTCAGGAAATCCGGAAAATTCGTCATCCGTCTGTAAAGGTGAAACTTCACTAACATGTGCTGTTATGAACTTTATAATTATCCTTAATATTTTCCAGTATTTGCTTGAGTCGTTTCACACGCAAAAAGTCCCTCAGGGATTAGGACCCTTAATGACGCCACTCATAAGGCCTGTACAAAACTGTGACTAGCGCTTTACATACGTCTTATGGGAGTTTCTTAAGAGCACCAATACTTTTTTTTTAATGATGTTGAGTGCGATATTAAAAAGTTTTTGTATATGTATGTATTTATACTTCCTAAGAGTAATATTCGTCTCTTTCAAATTTGATAAATGGAATTGACTTATATATATTATATTTGTTATAGTCAATGGAAAAATTATACGATTATCTAGAAATTTTGATAACCCTCTTTTATTGTAAAAAACTTTTCATTTAAAAAGCATAACAGGACGACTAGTAGGGAGTTTGGGAAGAATAATCAAAACCTAGTTGAGCCATTATTTTTCGAAAAAACGTCCGAGCAGTCCGAAACCATCCCACAAGACCCTGATAATCGTACTTCAACTCCGAAATATCCTAATTTGGTTAGACAACATACTGAAATGGCATCTTATTCTCTCTATAAGGGACGTGTCTGAAATATATTTTATTTAAATCGTACACGCAACGCTGACTTTTTATTCTCGCTACTCTAAATTTCACTTAATTGACTTTTTTACGGCTCGGACACTATTTATTAATGCTTTCTTTTAATGGCATTATTTCGAATAATTGGATTGGTTTAATTCGACTCCAATTAGATTAATATTCTAATTCGGAGGAAAATTCGTATTAGACCGGGGCAATTCGAATAAATTACTCCTCTTCGGTAGTGAGCTAAAAGATAAGGCCAAAGAGCCATCTCGCCGCACGATCACCGGAATATTAATATCCCCGGGATTTTTTTCTGACACACTTTATAATTAACTAACATTAATTAATTATTTATCAAGGATCATTTATCTGGCGTAGTCGGGCAGTTATTATTATTATTACTCGGGACACACCCCGTATGGGAGATAACGGATGGCTTGCGCCAGAGGACACTGAGGTACCACTAATAAAAAATTGTACTTTGTTTAAGTGCTTTTGAGGGTTATTGGCAATTCTACCCTGCCCCACCGCCAAATTGCCACATACAAACCTCAAACGTGTCGCTAAATAAATTTGTGGTTTGATAGCGAGACCGCTCTGTAATTATCTCAACCACGCTTTTTTCTTCTATTGATTTGTCTGTCTATATTTAGCCGCAGTTCTCAGGCGCTGAAATTTTCTCATTGTCTGCTGTTTTGTTTTACTTATCTAATTTCCCCGAAACCACTTCCAATTAAATTTAATATCCATATCCTTTTTATTACAGTTGGTGTCATTTTAAAATGGATTTTCAAAGCTCGATTGAAAAATTTCCAATTAAATGGGCTCCGCGGACAATCCTATCTGACGTTTGACATCGCGAGCCCATCATAACGAGATGCCTGGTCTGATATAATTAATTGATAGAAAAGGCGCTATTAATTCTTGAATCGGGCCACTAAATTATGTTTTTTGAGCCCTGGAGCGGGATTGCTCGTGTGAGTTGATATAAGCTCATGTTACACGACTTTGATGCATCTATAAATTATGATTATAAGATTTTATGCATTCAAAAGTTGAGAATTTCAGTACTTTCATGAAAAGTTTTAGCATTTTCACCCACAACTCGTTTCAAGATTGTACTTACCTCACATGAAATGTATATTGGGTCGTGAGGAATCAGAAAAAAATGGTTTTTAAAATATGTGAAAATTGCTCATTGGTTTTGTCGGTAATTGCAAATTTGAGAACTTAAAAATTTGTAATTTGTGAGTTGGAAAAGACAAACACCATCACTCTGAGCAATTATCTAATAATCTCCCGAGTTCCTAACATTATTGAACCACTGTGCTAGTGGAAGTGATTTTACTTACTCTAGTGGGAGTAAGGACTCTCTTAGGACGCCAATAATTGAATTTCGAAAGAATGAACGTTCTCTTGAGAGAAGGGATCATTGCGTGGTATCGAAATACAGTTTTTGACGCTCCACAGTGTCATCATGAGAAGAGGTCATCTTCCCCACATCCTCCTCATTATGGGTCATCTGCTATCCTCATTCCGCTTGGTGATTTTTGAAAGGTACGCATGTCCTGTAAGGAGACCATCAGTTGCTTTCCTTGGTTGGATCCTAGTGTAAGTCTTTCATGGGGCATTAATAAACGCCTTTGCAATACTTTATCCCAGTTCTTCTATCACAAGAAGAACTGGAATAGCCTTGTCAGCAGGATAAGGTTTATTTTGTTTTGTGCTTCGTCTAAGGCTGTTACATGTCTCAGAGATTCTAGATCAGCCTTTGGATTAATTTCAAAGATTTATAGTGCCTGGATTACCTCTGTATGGTGCGTGATGATTGGGAGTGAGTTCTTCGTAGGATGTCTGTCATTGGAAGAGGATAGCCCAGTTTTCCCGCCCTCCATCACCCATATCTTCTTCCTTCTTCCTTCAATTTCTCTCATGCTATACTTCGACAATTCTACCCCAGCCACTCCCTCTTCCACTCTCGATCTACCTGCAAGTTGGTATGCAATCCTTGGTCCTAGTCCTAGTGTCCCCCCGTTTACCCAGACCACCTCGATTACACTTTCTCCACGCAGCATGGAGCTCTATAGTTTATTTATCGCGCTATGTCTGGTCTTGATGTTATTCACCATAGCGGTTGCATCCATACTATCGGTACATCACAAGTGCCCTTGTTCCGTATAATGAGAATGACAATTCCCCTTTCAATGGCCTACAATATTCCGCCTCAACACTTCCCAGGTTCACCTAAACGCTCCGCTGTCTTCCATCCGGAATGTGGCATCCTATTTCCTCGATACCATCATTGTTACAAGCATCAACGTAGATACATCATGCATGGTCAGCTCCTCCAGCCATCAGTCCACACCGCAGAGGAAATGGAGCTCTAGCACCTTCCGCTGCGCTAGTCTGTATACCTCATCCCTGCAGTTTTAAGGTGAAGTGGTACCATGCTGCAGATAACTTCGAGAGCTTCTGTGGACACCGTCTTGTAGTATCCCTCAACAGTCTGACGATTCTGCTCCTCATATTTCTGCCTCATAAAGAACTGCTGGGGTTACAATTGTTTCATTTCCTTTCTTCTGCCTCTAGCTTCATCAGTTTACCAGCCATCTCCGTAGCCATCACCCTTACATTTCCAGTCACAGGTGGTCCAGAAACTCGCTACACATATTCTATACAGTCACCAGTGTTTGGAACAGGTGGTAGGATCTTACCACTAGAAAGAATGAGCAGGGCCGATGCCTTGGTCATGTTGTACTTTGCCCGTTTCTCTCGTTCTTACATCTCGCAGCTGCTCCAGACCTCGCGAAATTTGGCCTCGATGTCCTTGGCAGAGTCCCTCACTTACACGAAGCTGGTAGTTCGCAAAGCTCTGCAGCCTTACTACCCTGTTCATTAGTTCAAATCAAGCCTGATGCGTTAAAAAGTCGGAAGGATGTTTTTCATGGTTTTGGTATAAATACCACCTCTGCTATCCTCCCTCTTTCCGGTGTGTGATTGAGAGCTAGACTAGCCTTTATAGGATTGTACACTGGCTTGGTATGAGCAGGTCATGACCCTGTTGTGGGTCTGTCTAGTGCGCCAGATTCAAATGGTCACATAGGTGTTTATCCTTCTTGATTCTCTCCAATCCTCCCATATTCCTCCCTTGTCTCCAAGATTGGATTGGTTTTGAGAACATGAGATGCCAGTAAACGAGTCATGAACATTAGTTCAAGTTACTCATTTTTGGTTATCACGTGTCATCTTTCTGTCTTCGGGCACTAAGGTCTGCTGTGGACCCTTTGGCCATGGCTTTATACAATTGGGATTTGGCCAGTGTTTTTGTATTCCCGGCATATTGAGAGTTGTCTTGGCTGACGATACTTCTTGTTTCGGCGACTTCTGCAAAAGGTTAGTATAGCACAGTTGATTGCTTCGCCTCAAAAGACAGTTGAGAGTTGAGAGCCTTGACTCAATAAGTAAAGATCTAACGATCTAGCAATTTGTTGAGGAAGCGGAAATATGGAGAGCCAGAGAAAGAGATAGAGCCGAAGACGAAAGAATGTATGGCGCTAAAAAAATTAAGGCAGGAGATGTGAATAAACTGTTCCAATGGCAGATGGGCAGAGACTATCTGGGGGTATCTTTTATTGCTTTGCTGTTGACCGGGCACGGTATCTTCAACTATAATTTGGGAAGGGTAGAAAGCCCTGTGTGGACAGGACAGCAAGAACAGGGATTAGTGAGGAGTTGGAAGTCTGGGGATTGATTTTATTGGATGGTGTGTACCAGAACCTAGTACACGGAAGAGTGGCAAGCCTGCCTTAACGCAAAGAGCATTCACGGAAATACTTTCGTCATATTCTCTCAAGCTGGTTAGCTGTGGTCGTGTTTTAAGATCAACATAATATTATACTGTACCCATAACATAAGTATTAACTTGTAAAAATTGAGGAGCTGGTGGCAACAGTGCTCAATACAAAATGTCAAAGCCAATTCGCTCAATCTCAAACGACAAGAGATTCTAGAGTTTAAATAACTCATATCAGTCAAAAAGAGGGTTGAATACTTGGTGTTAAAAAAGAAAACATCTACTGTTTGATTCCGTACCCAATCCACCGATTTATCAAGCAAATAGCTGGTCCTGGACGTACGATGGACGTTCATTGGACGATCTCATAAATCCACAATGCAACGCCGGTCCCGCATCGCGCAACCAAATATTTTTGACTTTGAATTTTTGTTATTCTCAGTTACCTGAGTTCAATGAGGCTGAAAAACTTTGTCACCACACATGCTCACCACACAAATTCGTAACCAAAATTTCCAAAAAAATGCACCGCGAAGGTCCAGTGTCCAGCTTCGTGTCAGCAGACAATGACAAACGACAAGTGACAACCCAGCAATGATTCAACGTAGACCGGCTGCAAACAATTTTGACATGAGTCATGGGGTCATCTGAGTTCAACATTGCCATATTGTCAAGTTGCAAATTGATATTACTTTTTAGATTCTTGCTTGGCTGGCATCACATAACGTTACATTTTCGAACGTACCTATATTCCGATTAAAATACCGAAATTTAATTAGTATAAATTTGAAAATAACCATATGGAAAGGGCATCAGTAAAAATCAGCATTATTAACATTTGGCCCCTCGTCAACAAAAGCCCATATACAATCGAAGTGGAACAAATAAACAACCCGAACAAACCTAAACAGACACATATATTTGACATGAAGAAGAAAAAAGTAGAGCCGCTAACAAGTCGGTCGAAAGTTAAAAGACCCGAAGGAGTGTCACGGCACCAAGTTTTCGTTTTATATAATGTTTTATATTCAGCACACAAAGCAGCTACAGCGCCATATACGGTGCTCTGATGATTTACGTTCGGAGATATTGGGTGGTTGTTAAGCACAGATACACCGGTTCAGTCTCTATCTTATCAAAACGTGTCGCCGTTGCCGTGTGACATACCGAACGAAATGCCAAACTTATCTCTTTATATACACGTCGCTCTTCGAACACATGGCGACGACGATTGTTCTCTTGTTTTGCTTTGCTTAATTTGAGAAAATGAAATGTTACGGAACTCGTTTTTTTTGTTGTTGCCGATGAAGTTGTTCTACATTGGATTGGGTTTCACTTGAGTGAGTTATTAGCTGTGTTCATTCACTACAACGGATTTAACCAAAGTAATGATGCTTTGGGATTTATATTGGTGGATTCGAACCATATATTAACAAAATCTTAGCACACATAGAACGGATCACTTCTGTACAACATGGATACATGTTACAAACAGCTGCAGATTCAATACATTGGCTGTATGAGAATTCACGTCAACTCTTTTTTTATAAAACCTGAAGGTTTTTTACGTGAAAAAAGTACTTCTACTTCATATCGATGAGACTAGTATTTTTTGAAAAAAAAAACAATAACTCTCCACATCAATGCACCCTGAAGATGGGTTTTCTTCACTATCCTCCGAAACATTGAAAATTGGATGCTGAGCACAAAATTTTAAATTTTTTATCAGAGGCGCATTATAAAACCCTTTCTTTGATAATGTTTTTATATGGACTTTTTTTTTCATAAAAGTACCTCAGGAATCATCTCATGAATTTCTACCAAAGACAATTCAAGAAAAAGTATTGGTACTCTTAAAATCTCTAAAGGACGTATGTAAAGCGCTGGCCACAGTTTTCCATAGGCCTTATGAGTGACGTCATTAAGAGGTCCAATAATCCTTGAGTGCTTCAATGAAACTGCTCAACCATTGATTGAGTTTTTAAGAAAATTTAGAATAATTAAGAAATTCGATATCAAGGAGCTTCAAAGTTTAACACTGGAATAATCATGCCGGAGATAAAAACACCGGCCTAATCCCGATTGTATAAAGCCATGGCGAAAGACCACATTAGACCTCATGCCTGATAACAGAAAGAGGACATACAAAATCCAAAAATCAGTTGAGGACACTTTTTCCTGAATCTCGTGTTTCCAAGTGTAAGATTTATGGATTGCTCCATCTGGATCGAGAGTACAAGTCTCAGATGGACAATAAGACTTCGGATTGAGAGTAAGTAGGGGATTAGATGGAAATTTGCTTGCCACTTGTACAAGATATAGTTCAATAAGATTTCTTCTGTCACTGACAGCTGAGCTGAACCTTGATGAATATCAGTATTTTTACAATAAAATTTGGAGAAGGAAATATACATGTGTCAATCTACTGTACTATGGATCGACGAATACTCGAGAACCACAAAATGACGAAGATAGAGACAGAATGAGCAGAATTTCCCATCAAGAAGTTATGGAGAGACTGCCATTTGCGGCACAGGTTTCCAGACCCCACAAAGCTTATGCACAACAATTCAGGAATGGCATACTGGGGAGGTGTCAGATGTGACTTCAGATATATAAGAAGCTTCAGTTTGATAGGAGGTACTGGAAAAGGGCCTTCCAACACTGGGGTTGTTGAACCTCAATGATCTCGTCACAAACAATACCAGAGATGCCATGGAGGAGGCCAAACTGATCGTTCCCTTGCAACATCCCAAACTGATACCTGAAAGATGAGCTCGAAATCAAAACAAGAAAAGATTTGTGTTAGTTGTGGCATGCTGCCTGGACTGATGATTCCTATTCGGGATGAGACTGGTATCAGGAGGGCGCTGCTCACATGAATGTAACTATTGTCATTTATTACGGTTCTGTACCAACCGTCCGGACTCAAACCTGAGTTAACTCAAACTAACCTCTAAAACCAACACCATGGAATGAACTTGATATTACATCATCTATAAAAGCAACAATAACAACAGAATTAAGAATTAGATTGTGTCATAAAACTACAGAGCATAATATTATCCACATGAATGGAATTCTGGTTAAAAGCAAATAAAATAAATATATGTTTTGTGTACACGTATCAGTGTATCTTGCTGTTTTATCGCTTTATTATGGATTTGAAATTTATATCGTTGGAGTTTTACATGTCGCCAGTGGTGAGTCAGCTACAGGTTTCTAATTATAATAAATTGAAGATGGTTTATGATTATGGGGGGATTTGAGCGACATGACATGTTTGGGTTTTTCGGTCGAATTGCTTTAATGGCTTATGATAATGGATTTCTAAATTTTTGTTGACATTATTATTTTGTTCTCCATAATTTTGAACTTTCACTGCATTACCTGATCCGTGAACTAGAATGCTGCTTTTTGTCTACATATTTTCTTGTAACTTACAGAATAACTGTGAAGGAAAATTGAAATAGATAATTTAATTTATATTGTTTGATGAAATTTTTTTAATAATATTTTCATGATTCTTTGATTTCGTTTTCATTTTTTAATCGATTTTGTTCTTTTTAAAAAATTGTCTTCATTTTCTGCTCAGTTGGTAGGATTTAGTTTTACTTTTTTTTTATTTTACTAGAATTTTTACTCTTTTAATATTCGCACTTCAAGTTTGTATGAATTTTTTCCATGTAAGTTGGTTTCTAGTTTGATGAAAAAACTATTGTGTCGTAATTGAGGACATTGAGGTCAACGTAAATATCACTCAAGTACCTATATTCTCAAAGTTTGAGGTCTATAATAACTCAATTATTATTTTTTGTGGCCAAAAATATTAATATTAAATATTACTCGAGATATGGGAGGAGAGGATTAACTTTATCCTCAAAATTTCCCATGCGAACTAGATTGAGTTTGGGTTAGTTCTGGTAAATTTGGGTTAGTCTTGGTTACTTTGGATTAATCTTGATGAGTCTATTTTTACCGACAGAATTGTTTTAGCTTGGTTTTGATTATTTTGAGTTTGGGTTAGTCAGGGTTTAGTTTTTCACCGACACCCACAGGGCTGTTTTTCAGAGCAGTTTGGGTTAGTTATTCGGGCTGGTTTTGGTAAATTTGGATTAGTTTGAGTCTACCGTTTGATTTTGAAGTTAGTTTTGATCAGTTTGGATTAGTTTGGGTTAATTCGACCTAGTTTGGCTCATTTTTGACTAGACTTGATTGGTTTGAGTAAGTTTTGTTTAGTCTTCATTACTTTTTCTTGACCAACAGGGTCTTTTCCTGAGTTGGTTAGTTTTGGCAAATTTTGTTATTTTTTATCCGTTTGAGTTAGTCTTATGGTTAGTTTTGGCTATTTTGGGTAACTTTTGGTAAATTTGGGTTGGTCTTGTTCAGTTTGAGTCAGTTTGATTTTGTCTTGATGAGTTCATTTCTACCGACAGTGATATTTATGAGTTTGGTTTTGGTTATTTTGAGTTGATCTTGATTAGGGCTATTTTTCACGTCTGATTTGGTGTTTTTCTGTCTTGGCTAGTATTCGTCAGTTTTGGCTATAATTCGTGTCAGTTTGGGTTATTTTCTTAAATTTGAATTAGCGTTGGTTAGTTCTTTTTAGGTTGATTTTGGTTAGTTTGGATCAGTTTATGTTGATTTTTTAGCTAGTTTGGCTCAGTTTGGCTCTCTGTATAAGGGATAGGTGGAAAAAGGAGTCCACCATGAGTTGATCTTTGTTGGTTTGGGTAAGTCTTGGTTAATTTTGGTTTAATCTTGATTAGTATTTTGTGACTGACAGGGCTGTTTTCAGGTCAGTTTTGGTTAGTCACATTCATTGTACAGGGTGTTTCTTGAACATTTGCAAAAATTCAAGAGGTAATTCCTTGGGTACTTTCATTAAAAAAAGTCGCCATAAATATTTGTCGCAAAATGCTTCCTGAGGGAGCTATACGCCCTTTTGAACAGGGCACCCTGAAGACGGTTTTTCCTAAATATTTTCGAAACCGTTCGTACGAAGACTATTTAATTTGACACATCGCATAAATGCTGAATCAGAATTTGAGCTCAAATTTTCAAAAATTTAATCAGTACCATGGGGAAGTTGGGAGTAAAAATAGTTCCATTTTATGTGTGGAACTTTTTTTCACATTCTGATTTCTGAATATGATACATCAAGGTCATTTATATATTGATGCATCGGCACCCTGAAGACTAGTTTTTTCCTCGATATTTTCGAATCCGGCGCTCACACTCAAATACTGAAATTCAATTAAGATCTAAAAATTTTAAAAATTTTGTCAGTGACGTATCATACCGAAGGGATTGCGGGGAACAACAACCTCATTTTTTGATAAGGATTTATTTTGGATATTTTCATTTTTAAATCACAGAAAATTTCAATTTACTACAACGAAGACGGTGATTGACAAAAATAGATCACCATCATGGGGTTGCTTCTACCACTTACCTGTTTGATACGCCACTGATAAAATTTTCAAAATTTTGAGATCGGAATGCAATTTGGTGTCAAAAGTTTTTGCAGGTACCAAATTTCAATATTTGATTATGAGCGGTTTAGAAAATATTGAGGAAGACCCCTTAACTTCCGCAGTATGGTACGCCCCTGATCAAAATTTTGATATGTTGAGTTCAGCATCAAACGTTTATGCGCTGTATCAAATTTCATAATTCTTGTTGGAACGGTTTCGAAACTTTTTCTCATGAAAATACCTCAGGAATCACCCCTTGAATTTTTTGCCAATGTTTAGGAAACACCCTGTAGAGGAGACTATAAAAATACAAAAATTCAGATAGACCTTAAGTCAGTGAGAAAAACATCAAAACCCAGTGATGGATGGATCACTTTAGATTGTTTGAAAATGAAAAAAAAATATTGTTTGAAACAAGATATGTGGTGATTGGATCAATATTTAACGTTTATCCAGATACTTTTGACTTTTGAGAAGACTTTCTAATCAAAACGAATACTAAAAAATAACGTAAGGACATTTAAAGGACAATTTTGAAACTAAAAAATGTTCTTATCCTCTGCAGGCGAGGTCAAGTGAATAATTCCATGACAAACCCCATCAATCTCAAGTGTCCCCCGATACAATCTTATAGAATTTTAATTTCATTCCCATTAACTGTAAACATTAGAGAGAATTTTAATAACCGGTCAAGTTAGAGTGGAGTGTTTCGGCATAGAAAAAACCATCTTAAAACTAAAGACGGGAAGCCATTGTCTCATTCCGATGTCTATCTTAATTGGACGAGAGACAAATTTAGAAACAGCTCGGGCTTATGTCATTTTTTCCGTCATTTTCACTCGCGAGCCACAGATTGAATTGAATAAGTATTTTCACTATTATTCCATTAGGATTATATTATCGGGCTTAAAACGGTGCATGATGTCAGTTTTGGTTTTAGCCTTTGCTGGGTCGTAATTGTTTTTAATTGGAAATATTGAAACAAAAATTGTCATCACAAAAAATACTAAATCCTTCTTGATGGACTTCTGGTAAATTTTTTAGTGTCGCTTGTATAGATGATATAATCCAAGTTTATTTGGTCGTGTGTTTTATGAGTTATTCCAGCTTGTCCACGCTATAGAACAAAAATAACCGCAATCTCACCTTATAGACCGTAAAATGAAATTTACAACAGCACATAAGCAAAGCTGTATGAACTCAGTGAAACGCATATCAATCCTCAATAAATTAAAGGCATAAACGTACACGGAAGTCCGCAACACTACTTTATTACCATGACTCAAATCTTGGGTTGTTAATAATATTCTTATAGGCTGAAGATTATCATAGTCGAGTTATTTAATCCCATCAATATTCAGTTTGAATAGGAGGGATCTACATACTTAATTGAATATGATCTATTCGAATGAGGATTTTGGTGCATGAGAACTGAATTTGAGAAAAAAAATCAGTCGCACATTAATGACAACCTTTAGCTCGATGCGAACGAAAAACGATCAACACATCCATAATACAAAGGTATAGTAAATTATGATTTTTTCTCGGATGTTAACGCTGCCCATGCTTCAGTCCGATGGGAAAAAAGCACAGAATAATTATAGGCTATTACCGACTATACCGATTTTTAACCTTTTATATCTGATATTATTTTATTATGGCACGGACCACCAGCACGGGGTTATATGGGATAAGATGCAAGAACAACCCGTGCAGACTTCATCAACAATGATGTATAAATTGAATAAGAATGCTTTCAGGGCATTTTGTTGCTTTGGGCTTGATTTAACAATAAGGAAAATATGGTTCATTGATTCGAGGAGTTTCTACCATAGTATATGAGTCTTGTAGATAAACAACCATATACAATTTTTATTTGGAAAGTTTTTTAATTGCAGATAATATGGTTATCAAATTTTGTCCACTGTCACTACTTCCTATAAACTACGAGTGTAGACTTTTGAAAATACATAGAGGAACAATTTTTTTTAAAACGGCGAACAGATTTTTTTTTCTCAAAATCTGTTCAATCAATTCTGATGAAAAATTATCTGGGTTGGGTTAACACTACTTTGAGTGATAAATAAAAATTTCCTGAGCAGGCTCTGCAGCAGTTCAATCAACCCAATATAAAATTCCTGAGCCATTATTTAGCACTTCTAACCGGCAAAAACATTTTAATTATATTTGCGCGTCGATTTGGTTTCTTTGCGGCCATAAAATAGCCGAACAGGAATATTTGGGCCCGCGGGCCCGACCGCCGAGAATAAATTAAAAAGCTCAACATAAATCGTGGACACTTGATGTTACATTGCAGATCAGAGCCAAAGAAGAATATATTACGACCGCAACTTATAAGCACCGCTCTTCTTCTTCGTCTTCGTCTTTTTCGTCGTCTTCTTCTTTGGTCGCAATTAATATTTTTTCGAGGTGCGAGTCGATTTGAGTGCTCTCTATTTGGGTGTGCCAGGATTGTACTCTGAAAAAAAAATCTCCACTTCGATCCGTCCTGCATAACCATCCTATGAATTTTTGAAGAAAAGCTTCTTCTTGTTCTGTTATGTTTTTAGTTGGTTGTGATTCCAAAGATCTCACTAAAAACATTTAAAACAACCTCGCAGAAAATGTTTTGACATTTTCACTGAAAATACAGATTTCAAACTTCAAATATGATTATGATTACGCCAACAAAATTTTAGAAAATGATTCTGTAATTTACGAAATGAGAGTTTTCAAATTTCTGAGTGTCCTCTTTCAAAACTCAATGAGTTGGGATTGAAATTTCAACTGAAGATACTTCAATCCTTCTAGAACATCTCCAGAAAATTTGAGGAATTCCGCAATTGAAGAAAATATAATTTCAAATTACTTAGACTTCCATTTTGGAACGGAGTGAGTTGAAGTTTTGAATTTTTTACTGAAGATGCTTCAATCCATTCAGAACATCCCCACAAAATTTGAAGCTTCAAATATTATCACGATTACGTCAAAAAAAAATTAGAAAATAATGATTCTGCAATTGAAGAAAATATAATTTCAAAATTTCTTAGACTTCCAGTTTGAAACGAAGTGGGTTGAGATTTTGAAGTTTTCATTGAAGATGCTCCAATCTTTCTAGAACATCCCCAGAAAATTAAAAGCTTACGAAAAAAAAAATTGGAAATAATTCTGCAATTGAAGAAAATATAATTTCAAAACTACCTAGACTTTCATTTTGAAACGAAGTGAGTTGAATTTTGAAATTGTCACTGAAGATGCCCCAATCCTTGTAGAACATCCCCAGAAAATTCAAAAATTCAAATATAATCATGATTACGTCAAAAAAAAAATAGAAAATAATTCTGCAATTGGAGAAAATATAATTTCATAATTACTTAGACTTCCATTTTGAAACGGAGTGGGTTGGGGTTTTGAAATTTCCACTAAAGATGCTTCAATCCTTCTAGAACATACCCAGAAAATTTAAAGCTTCAAATATAATCATGTTTAAGTAAAAAAAAAAATAAGTAAATAATTCTGCAATTGAAGAAAATATTATTCCAAACTACTTAGACTTCCATTTTGAAACAGAGTGAGTTGAAATTTTTAAATTTTACTGAAGATGATTCAATCCTTCTGGAACTTTTAAAGCTTCAAATATTATCATGATTACGTGAAAAAAAATTGGAAAATGATTCTGCATTTGAATTGAATTCTCCTATTTTCACTTGTATTTTCAATAAGAATCATTTTTATGAAATTTGTTGTTTGTTGGATTATTTTATTTCTTTTTTTTTTTATTTTTTATATCTTCTTCTTTTTCGCAATTATTGTTATTGTTATTTTGTTCTATTTTAATTTTAAACACAGCTTTGTCAATATTTTGATTTGAAATGTGACAATAAAGCATTTTTTGATTTGAAGAAAATATAATTTCAAAATTACTTAGACTTCCATTTTGAAACGGACTGAGGTGGAATTTTAAATTTTTCACTAAAGATGCTTTAATCCTTCTAGAACATTCACAAAAAAATTTAATCTTCGAATGATTATGTAAAAAAAAATTAGAAAATAATTTTGCAATTGAAGAAAATATAATTTAAAAATTACTTAGACTTCCATTTTGAAACGGAGTAAGTTAGAATGTTGAAATTTTAACTGAAGATACTTTTATCATTTAAGAATATCCTCAGAAAATGTCTAGCTTCAAATATAATCATGAATATGTTAAAAACAATTCAGAAAATACGTCTGCGATTTAAGAAACTAGATTTTTACAATTTCTTAGACTTCCATTTTGAAACATCAAAGTGAGTTGGAATTTTGAAATTTTCACTCTAGTTACTTCAATCTGTTCAGAATATCCTCAAAAAAATTCTAGCTTCAAATTCGATCATTGATAGGTAGGTGTACGTGAAGAACAATAATTAAGAAGATATTTCTGCAATTTGAGAAGATTTTTAAGGATCCGTTTTGAAACGGAGTGTGTTGGATTTTCGAAATTCTCACTAAAGATGCTTCAATCCTTCTAGAACATTCACAAAAAAATCCAATCTTCGAATGTTTATGCATGTAAAAAAAAATTGGAAAATAATTCTGCAATTGAAGAAAATTTAATTTCATAATTACTTATTAGACTTCCATTTTGAAACGGAGTGAGTTGGGGTTTTGAAATTTCCACTAAAGATGCTTCAATCCTTCTAGAACATACTCAGAAAATTTAAAGCTTCAAATATAATCATGATTAAGTAAAAAAAAAATAAGTAAATAATTCTGCAATTGAAGAAAATATTATTTCAAAACTACTTAGACTTCCATTTTGAAACAGAGTAAGTTGAAATTTTTAAATTTTCACTGAAGATGATTCAATCCTTCTAGAACTTTTAAAGCTTCAAATATAATCATGATTACGTGAAAAAAGATTGGAAAATGATACTGCATTTGAATTGAATCTTCCTATTTTCAATAAGAATCATTTTTATGAAATTTGTTGTTTGTTAGATTATTTTATTTCTATTTTTTTTATTTTTCATATCTTCTTCTTTTTCGCAATTATTGTTATTGTTATTTTGTTCTATTTTAATTTTATACACAGCTTTGTCAATATTTTAATTTGAAATCTGACAATAAAGCATTTTTTGATTTGATTTGATTTGAAGAAAATATAATTTCAAAATTACTTAGTCTTCAAAATCAAACACAAACTGGTACCTGATTATGTATGTGATAAGATTAATCAATTTAGTGATGTACATGGTTATAGCACCAGGAACTGCGAGGATTTTATATTGTCTAATAAATGTAATACATCTCAAATGGCGAAATCCATACTTTTCAGAGGACTTTATGAATATAATAAATTGCCAAAGATTCTCAAGAACTGTGATAGAATAACTGAATTCAAGAGACTTATAAGACCGTATGTTTTGTCCCATTTTTAGTCAATTTTAATAATTTTAGTTTATAAGTTTTATCTTTTTACAACAATTTTATTTATACTTATTTATTTGTCTTTATGTAATTATTGTGTTATCATTTCATTATTTCTTGATTCTGCTGCTGTCCATTGAATACTTACTTTGTAAACTTATTGTAAACTATATAGCGTTTGCTAAATAAACGGATTATTATTATTATCTTCCATTTTGAAACGGAGTAAGTTAGAATTTTGAAATTTTTACTGAAAATACTTTAATCTTTTAAGAATATCCTCAGAAAATGTCTAGCTTCAAATATAATCATGAATATGTTAAAAACAATTCAGAAAATACGTCTGCGATTTAAGAAAATAGATTTTCACAATTTCTTAGACTTCCATTTTGAAACAAAGTGAGTTGGAATTTTGAAATTTTCACTCTAGTTACTTCAATCTGTTCAGAATATCCTCATAAAAATTCTAGCTTCAAATTCGATCATTGATAGGTAGGTGTACGTGAAGAACAATTAAGAAGATATTTCTGCAATTTGAGAAGATTTTTAAGGATCCGTTTTGAAACGGAGTGTGTTGGATTTTCGAAATTCTCACTAAAGATGCTTCAATCCTTCTAGAACATTCACAAAAAAATCCAATCTTCGAATGTTTATGCATGTAAAAAAAAATTGGAAAATAATTCTGCAATTGAAGAAAATTTAATTTCAAAATTATGTACTTAGACTTCCATTTTGAAACGGAGTAGGTTGGAATTTTGAAATTTTCACTGAAGATACTTCAATTTGTTCAGAATATCCTCAAAAAATTTCTAGCTTCAAATTCAATCATTGATAGGTAGGTACGTGAAAAACAATTTAGAAAATAATTCTGCAATTTGAGAAGATAGATTTTCAAAATGCAATGCTGCAATGCTGCAAGGATCAATTTTGAAACGGAGTGAGTTGGAATTTTGGAATTTTCACTGAAGATGCTTTTATCCTTCTAGAGCATCCCCAGAAAATTTATAACTACACATTATAATCATGACTACGTCACAAAAAAAAAATAGAAAATAGTTCTGGAATTGAAAAAAATGTAATTTCAAAATTACTTAATCTTCCGTTTCGAAACAAAGTGAGTTGGAATTTGGAAATTTTCATTCAATCCTTCTAGAAAAACAATAAAAATTTCCAATCTTCAAATATGATCATGATAACGTCGAATACATTTTAGGAACTACGTCTGCAATATGTACTAAAAATAAACATAATTTTTCACTCTTATTTTGAATTTGGAATTTTCAAATGTTCAATGAATAAACTTTCAAGCTTCAAATATGAACGCCGAGTCCGTTATACTTGAAACTAAGTCAGTCGGAATTTTGAAATTTTCAAAGATGACGATCAAATAGTATTGATTGAAACTTCGAAAACTCACAACCAGCCTAAAGACAGTCCTGCATTCCAAAAACATCTTTTTCCTGCGTTCTAATCACGATGTTGTCACCTGCGGCAACTCGAGCGTTGCCCGACGAGACAACAAGATAGAGGGTTTGGTGCAACAACTTGTGCCAACAAATGGACTTTAAGCCGCGTGTTTTCCGCACTTTTTTTCCTCATCCACAAGAGAAAATTGCCGTTACTAGTTACTAGATCGGCGCATTGATTTACAACGCGCCCAAAGGGAAATTTCGATCGGATTTATGATATCGACACCTCGGCTTATCGAAATTACGAAATTCCTCTCGGACCACCCAATCAAGCGACGAAGTTGGTTTTATTGAAATTTCCGGCTCAGTCTCCAGCATATTTGTATAATTTTCTTAAGCGCCACTTAGCGCAAAATAGACATCAACGCTCGCCGTCGTTGTCGTAATCGTGCCCTTAACAATATAATTATTAAAATACATGAAAGAAAGGTACTTAAATGTACTTAACTTTAATTTCCTTATTACATTGCATAATTGGTTTGGTACAGCGGCGTAGCTGCTGGGGAATATGAATATGTACTTATATAAATAACCCAATTTTATCGATAGTTGACAAAAATCGATATCGAGCTTGCATGTCGATAACTTCGTTATCGATTCATTATATTCATATCGATATCGTTCTGGAATTATCGAATTGTATTATTGCTCATTGATTTTTGGAAAATAAATCGATATACATACATTATCCAATATTTCAACTCATTTATCGATAATCACAAATCGCAATATGAATAGAGAATCTCAATTTCCTGCTGCTGAATAGTATTAGCAAGTACTAAGTAGTTCTCGATTTTGATACCCATTCAATATCCATACGTTTTCTGGATTTACATACTATTGAACATTAAAGTCGATATCTGTTTGCAAAATGTATCGATATCGTTCCAAAAGTATCGAAGATGTAACTGGTTATCGATATTTTTCTAGTATTGTGATATTGTTTCGATGTATCCCAATAATATTGAATTTTAAAAAAGTTCTTATGACTAAATCTTCAAGCCAATATTTCAAACGATTTGAGAATTGCACTTTCATGTTGAAAACAAAATTAAAAATTCGTCATGATTTGAAAAAAAAAAGACGATTAAAAATAAACATTCTTCAACAAAGAAACTCAAAGTTTTTATGAATAAAATTTCAAGCCTAAATTTTAAACGGTTTGAAAATTACATCTTGACAAATTAACAAGTCGAGAATGGACTTTTTCATTTTCAAAAATTCCAAAAACCCGTCATAACTTCTAAAATGAATTTGAGATTTCTGATAAACATTTTTTAACAGAGAACCTTTCAAAGATTTAACGGCTAAGATTTCAGGCCAAAAATTTGTTTTTTGTCTGAAAATTACAGCTTGTCAAATTAACATGTGAAAAAGCCTTTTGTTAAAAAATTAAAAAATTAAAAAATTGTCAGATAATAATAATATGTGGAAATAAAATTGAGAATTTGAAAAAAGCATTTTTCAACAAAGATACCTTCAAGTTTGCTATGATTGAAATTTCAAGCCAAAATTTCAAACGGTTTCAAAAGTACAGCTTTTCAAATCAGTTAACCTGCGAAAAATATTTTTTTTTTATGGTAGAAAAAACAAATATCAATTTTGAAAACGAAATTCGGGAATTTGTGATTAATATTTTTTTATAAGGGAATCTTCCAAGTCATCATGTATTTTCAATTCAAAATTTCGAGAGGTTTAAAAATTGAAACTCCAGATTAACAAGTCTAAAAACACCTTTTTCATGTTCAAGAAATTTTGAAAAATCTTCACAAATAAAAAAAAAAATGCGGATTTGAGATAAACATCTCACAACGAAGAAACCTTCAAACTATTCCAAATTAAAATTATTTTAAGTCAAAATTTCAAACGGTTTTAAAATCACAGCATGTCAAAATTGTCTTATTGATATGTCGAGAGGCACTTTTTTTTTTTGGAAATTTTCAAAAATTCGTAAAAATTTCGAGAATTATTTTCAGGATTTTAAATTAACATTCTTAAATGAAGCCACTTTGTTAGTTCTCATGACTGAAATTTCAAGCTAATATTTCAAACGGTTTGAAAATTTCATTGTATCAAATTGATGAGGCCAGAAGGCAATTTTTTTCTTGTTTGGAAAATTTCAAAAGTCGTCAAAATTTTGAGAATCATTTTCAGGATTTCAAATGAACATCTTTCAATAAAGGCACCTTCAAAGTTTTCATGACTAGAATTCCAAGCCAATATTTCGAGCGGTTTGAAAATTTCAACTTGTCAAAATAACAACTAGAAAATGCACTTTTTTCATGATATACGTAATTTTCAAAAATCGTCGTTGTTTTGAAAATAAATTCGAAAGTTGATGAATAAACTTTTTTCAACAAAGGAACCTCCAAACATTTTTTCAATTTCAAGCGAAAATTTCAAACCGCTTGGAAATTTTTGCTAGTCGAATAAACATGTTGAAAAAGGATTTTTTATGTTGAAATAAATTCCAAAAATCGTCACAATTTTGAAAATAGCTTTGACTACTTGAAACTTTTTCAACAGAGGAACCTTCAAAGTTCTGATATCTCAAGCGGTTTGAAAACTACTGCAATTCAGAAATGAAAACACTACTACTAGAATATCACATAATTTCAAAAGTAGACTCGAAGATATTAATAAAATAGACATTTTTCAACAAAGGAATATTCAAAGTTTCTATGACTAAAATTTCAAACGGTTTGAAATTGAAAAGTACAACTTGTCAAATTGAAATCCAATTTTTCATGTTTAAAAAATAAATTTTAAAAAAACGTCACAACTAGAAAATGAAATTTGCGGATTTGAGATAAACATTTTTTAACGAAGAAACCCTCGAACTATTCACAATTAAAATTTCAAGCAAAAATTTTAAAGTTTTAAAATTACAGGATGTCAAATTAATACTACCACAAAACAATTTTTCATGTTTGGAAAACTTCAAAAATTCGTCAAAATGTCGAAAATAATGTTCAGTATTTCAAATAAACATCTTTCAATAAAGGTACCTTCAAAGTTTTTATGACTAGAATTTCGAGCCAAAATTTCAAACGGTTTGAAAATTACAGCTTGTCAAATTGACAAGTGGAACAAGCAATTCTATCATGTTCAAGAAATTTTCAAAATTCCCAATAAAAAAAAATGACTTGCGGATTTGAAATGAACATCATCGAAAACACCTTCAAGTCATTCTCAACTGAAATTTTAAACAGCTCATAAATTACAGCTTGTCAATTTGATAATAAAATTTCCAAAATTCTTC
The DNA here is from genome assembly GCA_958502075.1 of Orchestes rusci. Taxonomy (NCBI): domain Eukaryota; kingdom Metazoa; phylum Arthropoda; class Insecta; order Coleoptera; family Curculionidae; genus Orchestes; species Orchestes rusci. The sequence continues at coordinate 9,135,600 of OY293308.1, read as the reverse complement.
AAAATTTCGAAAATAATTTTCAGAAATTCAATTCTTTCAGTAAAGAAAAACTTTGAAAGTTTTCAATGACTAAAATTTCGAATCAAAATTTCAAACGACTAAAAAATTGCAGCTTTTTAAATTAACATAATATTAAAATTGAACTTTTGCCAAGATAGAAAAAATTGAAAATCAAATTTTTAAAAATCAATTTGAGAAGTTAACAAAGCAAGCTTCAAATTTTGTATGCCACAGGGTAAAGGGTGTTCCGTTATATTTTAGCCAGTGAATATCTTTTTATTATTTAAAATATGTGTAAAATTAAATCAATTCATGGACTTCATGAACTTACTAACACAATAAAATATTTCCACTCGCTAGCCGTACGTCCCTGGTCAAAGCACTCAACTAAAATGTTTCAGCAAAACTTCCTTTTCTTTGTTGTTAAGTGCGTATTGAATTCCTGGTGGTCTGCGATCATTAATTTGATATACCAATTTACTGAATGCCCCATACCTACGTGCATTACTAAGGCCTTATTTACCCTCATACACGCGTAACACGGGTGCGAAAACATCTGCCCATTTATGCACTCCTAATAACGCTATCCCGAAAACTGGCACATCCCTTGGGATACGGGAGAGCCGGCACGCTGGCCAGACTTGAGTACACTCGACTTTAAGGTGCGGTACTATTGGGAACATCTTAATTTCTCTTCTCGATTAAAAACGCACTTTTGTGGGTGTACGACTGGCGCCTGACTGATGATGAAACTACAATATAGCAAATAAATAAATGAATGATTTGTTAATGAGGTATTACATTATGTTATTTTAGTTAATTTATCATGTAACTAACATTCTATCCACCCAACTAATCCCGGATTATGTAAATCCGCACAACAAAGGGGAAATCCAGGAATCGGGATAAACGTGGCAGGGTTACATAGAATCGCGCGGATAAATTTCCTGGATGTGTCCCGATCCTGGAAATAAGAAGGGATAGTCCAGATTCCGGGATAGATGTATTAGGAGGGTATAAAAGTATGAGGGTTAGTGGGTGCGGCTTAAGTTCGCACCCTACAAGGGTGAAATATGATTCTTGTGAATGGGGTGGTTAAACATGAGGTTCAAACGGCTTGAAATGCCATCGAAATCCCATAAATGGTTGGACATTACAATACTGGTCTAACTTTGACCATCTGTACTTTTCAAACCGTTTGAAATTTTAAAGATTCTTTTGTTGAAAAATGTCTTTTTTATTCAAATTCTCGAGTCTATTTTTGAAATTATGACGAGTATTTGAATATGAAGAAAGTGAGTTTTCATTTTTGACTTGTTTATTAGACAAGCCGCTTGAGTTGTCAAATCTATTTTTAAAATTGTGACGAATTTTTGAATTTTTTTCAACATAAAAAATCTTTTTTAACATGTTTATCAGACAAGCTGTAATTTCCAAGCGGTTTGATATTTTTGCTTGAGTTTTTAATCAAAAAAAGTTTGCTGAGAAACAACGACGAATTTTTGAATTTATCTATAGTGAAGGAAGTCTTTTTATACGTGTTAATTTGACAAGCTGTAATTTTCAAACCGCTTGAAATTTAAGTCATAAAAAGTTTCTGACTGTTTGAAACTTTGGCCTGAAGTTTCACTCACAGGGTTTGACAGGAATAGTTACAAGTTAAGACCAGACAATATTAATTTCAGAATTTTCTTCAAATAAATAGATGTATTAAAATGACAGAATTATTTTTGGAATATATCCATCCATAACGTGTCAAATTGTGGTTTTTGTGAGGGATTCCCTCAACACGTTTTGTCGACCATAAGCTCAAACCTGATATATGGGAAATATTTATCGCCAAAATTAAATTCCACTCCGCAAAAACCACAAAAGAGAAAAATTGGGTCAAAATGGATGAAGTTAACAGATAATCAAAATTCATGTATGAATTATTCTATATCTCAAGAGCTAGGATTCCAATTTTTTCACCAGTTAAACCGTTTAAAATATTGGCTACAAATTTTGAGATTCCTTTAGTTGAAAAATGTTTATTTTGAATTCTCAATTATTTTCGGAATTATGAGGATTGTGTGATTTTTTTTACATGGAAAAAAAATATTTACGACTTGTTTTGGCAAGCGGTAACTTTCAAACCTTTTGAAATTTTGGCCGAAAGCCCTACTCACAAAAAGATGAAGGTGCTTTTCTTTTTTTTTCTGTTTATTGAAAGGTTAATTTTCTACTTTTCAATTTGAAAAGCTCTGCTCATCAAACTGATGAAAATTTTGGCTTGAAATATTCGTCGTAAGAACTTTGAAGATTTCTCTGTTGAAACATACAGTGTGACCCATTTGTTTCACCCTGAAGAAAAGTTCATCAATCGACCGATTTTTTCTTGATGTTGCGATTTTTTTAATTGTTTTTAAAATAGAAAAAGTGCTTTTTCGACATGATAATCAGAAAAGATGTAATTTTTAAACCGTTTGGAATATTCGCATGAATAATTGTTTTGTTGAGAAATGTTTATTTTGAATTCTCTAGATTAATTTTCCAAATTGTGATGAAGTTTTGACAAGCTGTAATTTTTTAACTTGTTGAAATCTTGGTTTGAAATAACGGTTGAAGATTTATTTAAAAAAAAAAAAACATTTTGTACCCGAATAGGTATTCATTTAAACAATTTCATTGATTTTTGTTTTTTTTAGGTGAAAAAAATAATTTCCTACAATAATAGCTTGATAGTTACTAATAATTCAGCTGAACCAATAATGTTTGATACATTTTGACAGGTTTCTTCTAGTTTTGGCACCATCGGACCATAATAATAAATGATATTTAGCTATTTTTAAATTCAAGTTCAAAATAAAAACCCATCAAAGAAGTTTATTTATATTTATATTATAACCACTACCTGTTTTTATTGAAAACTGTGATCAGTCACCCTCCAAAATATTTTGGCGAATAAAACGTGTGAAAATATAAAATAAAATCAAAATTGAAAAAAAACTGTTCTACAGTGGGGATTTGCTCCCTTTCAACTCACAAACTCAATAATTTCCCCATCTGATCATCTGAACCATCGCAATAGTTTAAGCTGACTCTTGACAATCAGTTGCAAAAATTATGTCCTTGTTAGAAGCAAACGATCCTATTTTGATTCCACCTCGATAATAAACATCGGAAATAAAAACCTCTTTACAACCTAGCCTAACGGTGAAGCGAAAATTTTTCACAATTTACGACATAAATTCCAACAATAAAAGGCAAAATTACATATTCCAGTAGCCAATAATAAATTTATATAAAAACAGTCAAAATCCTTCGTAAATTTCTTTTCACTTGTCTGAAAGACCGGAAAGAAAAACATTGTCTAATAAGATGCCTGTTTTATGTGCGGATTTTGACAATTACTTGCATTGGGGATGGACGAATTTTTGGTATAGTTTATTCCGTAAGAAATGCTACAGTATGAATACTACTACCGTGAGGGCAGTCGCTGGGTGTGCAACAGCACCAATAAGCGACCGTTCTCGCAGTGATCACATGATACGCATTAACATTTTGGTAATTTTTAGTACAAACATTTCTTTAATTTTAATATTGAAGAATAATGTGGACAAGTTTTGTTTGTTTTTTCAAGGTTTTGCTAGTTTTCTGATCCTATTTGATAATTTATATGGTTTATGTGGATCATTTGTTAATTATAAAATTCTGAAATTTTTTCAGGTTTTGCTGCTGACCTTTACAATTTTGATCATGTTGTTCAAATGTTTTGCCTGTTTTTGAAAGTCTTTTTTCTTATTTTCACAGCTATGAAAAATGTTTTGCTGTTTTTCTAGGGGTTTTAGCTATTTTCATTCCCAATACCATGTTCTGGGAAAATTTTACGAGTTTTTTCAAGGTCTTATTATTATTATTGACGTTTTTGCTATTTTCATTGTTTTGCTAGTTTTCCGATGATTTTGCTTGCTTTCAAGGCTGTGAAAAGTCTGCTTGACGCATTTGTTGATACTTTTATTCACAACTCTGATGATCTCCTACTACTTTGAGCAAATGTTTTGCTAGTTTTTTTATGATTTGTGCTAACTTTTCCAGCCTTTGAATATCATTTCCCAATTTTATTCAAGTGTTTTGGTAATTTAATTGGCAATTTTAAATCATCCTTGTCATGCTCTGTGTGAATTTTGCTAGTTTTTTCTTGATTTCCTTACGTCCACAACCCTAAATCTTCATTGCTAATTTGATTCAAAATACTGATCGTTTTATTGCTTCCATTCTTGGAATGTTTTGCTAGTTTTTTTTAATGATTTTGTTGGATTCCTTATTGATAGTTTTGCTTATTCTTTATTCCACAGCTCTGAAACTTTTTTTTCAGCTGATATTGCTTGTCACAGCAGTGGATGTGAAATTATTTGCGTTTTTGCTACTTTGGGTAATTCACAATTCTAATAATTTCACTTTCCAATAACATGTTCTGGGAATATTTTGCTATTTCTTTTTTATGGTTCTATGGACGTTTTTCCTATTTTCATTGTTAATGCTGATGATTTTTATCTTTTTCTTTATCAGATTTGATGTTATGCTAGATATCCAATGATTCTGCTTGCTTTCTCGCAGATTATTTGCTAGTCTGCTTGACTTATTTTTGCTACCTTTGATCCACAACTCTAAAATAATCTCATAATACTTTAAGCAGCAAATGTTGATGATGTTTGCCAATTTTTCCAGCCTTCGCAAATCATTTCCTGATTTTATTGAGGTGTTTTGGTACTTTTATTGGCAATGAGTAATTATAATTACTTGATAAACTTTTTGAGGCATTTTTGCTACTTTCATCCATAATTTTGATGATTTCATGCACTTCTCATATATTGCGCAAATATTTTGCTGGTTTTTTGATGATCTCTGTTAAACTTTGAATATCGTTTGCTTATTTAATTAAAATGTTCTACCACTTTTATTGGCAATTTCACTCATCCATAACATTTTTTGCTACTTTTATAATGGGGAGATATTTTTTTTTTGGATTTTTTTTCTGTGAATTCTTTGATGCATACTAATGCCAAAAACAATTTTTTCAATTTTTTTTATCCATATTTATTCTAGAAAACTCAATTAATATCTGCTAATTTTCTAACGGTTTCATTCAAAATACTCTCAGGGAAACTACGTCACCGACACGTGATCCTGATCAACAAATGAAACGACTGGTGACGCCCCATTCTAAATTTGTTGCCAGGTTGTGAAATTAGCGTAGCATTTTATTTAGCTCTATAGCGCATCCACCAATGAAATCACTCGTACACCCAAGTCTATTAGGTAAATTGCGAACGAGCTGACAACGCCGCATCATGTGGGTAACCTAACCTTGTTTTTGTTGTTTACATACATCCGTGATTTGGGATCTGGGTACTGTTGCTTGTTACTGTTCGAGTTACTGTTATTATCGTTTCTAAACATATTCCAATACACACACAAATTATGGAATGTCCATTTCCACCTGTCTAAGTTCTCCATCGAGTGCTTCAAAAATTTGGAGACGAAAAAGCCATTTGCAAAGCCTCGATTCCTCGATTCCGTGAAATATCCTAGAAAGAGTATACAGGTGCAAATGGACTTTTTCTTATGTTGAAATATTGTAGCCTCATCCTTTCTGAACATTTTGTTGTTTGAGGTGACTTGATAAGTGTTTTTTCGAAGAAGTTACGAAGCTTTGTATTAGAGTACCTATGTTTATGAATTTGGGACAATAAAAGACAATAATGAGTGTTTACCTTTTATTGTCACGCAATATATAAACTGTTTCACTGATTCACTGGTATATTGAGCATAAAACCCGGAAGCCGCTGATAACAATGATGACACAAAGCACTTTTTCTTCATTTTTGTCACAGATTCAAAAACAAGCTTTTCCTTTTTTTCACTGAATGAGAGCTTCACCGAATATATGAGGACTTTTGATTGGGTTTTAACGTATACAAAAATGAAAAGTTTGCAGTTTTTGAGAAGCAAACTTGAAGCAAACAGCAAAACAAAACAAAATTTGAGGTTAGGTTAGGAGTAGAAGGAGACGGCGCTGTGTTGGTGTTGCCACATTGACACAGAAATCGCATGAGATCATGCTTGTTAACCAAATATAATATGATTTAGCGAGTGATTTAGTCTTGAATAAATAAAAAAATTGGCTCATACTTGAATAAATAAATAGTTGATCAATTTGATTACTCGGAATATTCAATAAAAAATGTTTGATTTGTTTCTATATAACCCCACTCATCTATTGTCCGGAGTGAAACGTAAACTGTGGCAAACGCGCAGAATGCACGCTAAATCGGAAAAGGTTGTCTCTGTTTAATCGAGAAAGATGGAAAAGCTGTGGATAATACGTCAGAGCCCGCCATTGAAATTGGTTTCAAATTTCTATCAAAATTTCAAACAGCTCTAGTGAATTGACAAATTCACCAAATGACTTGAAACTCTCACAAAGTACTGTTTGAGCAATTCTAAAAATCATGTTTATATATTTTTGTTAACTTTCGAATTCATGAAACCTCCCTATTCTGATGATTTCAATTTGGCAAATGTTTTGTTGGTTTCTTTATGATCTTTGCTAACATTGAATATAATTTTGCTAGTTAGATGTAGAGTGTTTATTAGTTTTATTGTCAATTTTAGGGATTTAACATATTTATTACACGTTTTGCTAATTTCTTGATGGTTTTAATCATATCTACATCAGCTCTGAAGCTTTTTTTGCTTGATTCCATGGCCGTAATAAACTATTTGCTGTTCTCAGGCGTTTTTGCGACTTTCTGATATTCTTACTCGCACATACCTACCATGATCTGAAAATATTTTGCTGAATCTATCAACGTGTTTGTTATTTTTAGTAACGATGATTTTACTGGTCCTTGTCAGATTTTTCGAGGATTTTGCAAGTTTCCCAATGCTCTTGCCTTCCACGACTGTTGGAAACTATTTGCTAGTCCTTGCTTATCGCGTCCAATATATCGAGAAGAGTAACTGGAGAAAGTTGTTTCGAATTTTATCCTCACCCGGGACTAAAAACTGGGCTAAAAATGTACTTCCAAAACGGGTATTGTCACGTTTGTATCTCTTGAAGAACTAAGAATATCGAAAACAATGTTCGAATAAGACTTGCATTGGATGAGACAAAGCGCATATTTTTTTTACCACCCGTTCCCATACTAATGCTCATCAAAGATGGACAGATTTTGAATATATGAAATACAGTCGTTTTATTTTCAGCTTTTTTATCAATAAAGTGGGACCATTTCCCCGCTTCGTTTAAACTGCAGTAATACTCAATGTCATGAGAAGTGTTAACATGACACAGCATAGAAGGATCATTCCGCTAAGCGCGTGAAACCCACTCAAGAACCGCCGATGTTCCTAACATATCTTCCGCGACCCCGCCCTGCTGCATACAGCGGGTTTTGGACGTTGCGTATAGTATAGTTGAACGTGCCGCGCTGTAGTGACCCTTCTACATTGTTTTTCAAATCGTCAGTTTGACTCCAACATTTTGAAACTCTCCACTCCAAAATATTGTACCATCATTCATTTTGAACATTTTAATATTTGAGATAACTTTTTCAGAGAAGTTTTGCATTAGAGTGACTAATTCATATAAAGTACTATCTTTTGATGTACACTCACTTTTACACTAATTTATTTCACTCTTATTATAGTATACATAGTATTTTTCTTGCACATATTCAATAAGCTGTAATTTTCTGTGATATACAGGTTGCGGAAAAAAGTGATGCAAGTTTTACAAATTTCAAGGCGATGCCATTTTGCGGAAACATAATTTTTTAGCGAATTTATTTCACAAGGCAAGAATCTCGGGTTGTATTTGATATTTTCCCGATAAGTCTTCTGAAACTAAAGATAATCAATTTTGATTCCATTTTTTTTTTTTTTTTTTTTTAGTTTTGCGGATTCAACTTAAATTATCTTCAAAATAGTTAAATCATATCTGTTCTTTTGAACTGTGTCAAAAGTATCGTGTATCCTAAAATGATGAAGTCAAGTCAGCAAATCTCAAAAAACACCGCAAGACACGAATTGAAACAAAAAATTATTATATTTTGCTTCAGAAGAGTTATTTGAAAAATACCAAATATATCCCGAGGTATTAATCTCAGCTATAGCCTTAAGCTATAAATTGAGTGAATAATTGTTTTTTAGCAAAATAGCAGTAACTTGAATGATTTAAAAATTGTATCACTTCCTTCCCCACCCTGTATTCCATCTCACAATAAATCAACAAAAGTCAGTCCAAAGTATCTTTATTCGTTTCAAAGCTATACAACTTATTGAAAAAGGGGCAAACAAATTTCTATGTTCTAGAATCCATATTTCAACAATATTCTCATATTTTTCTGACATCTACTGAAGAAGTGTGGAATCATCGAGACTAATCGATAACCTTTGACAGCCTTTGAGCATCGACACAGTGGCCACGATTCCGCGTTGGAGGGACAAACGCTGACAAATCCGGGTCTAGTTTGGGGTGAGGCGATATGACTTGTTTGTCCCGACCCCCTTGAAAGGTCGGTTCGCTGGATACAAAAACATGTCTGTTACAGTATTTTGGGGGTATCAAGATAAAAAGAGGAGAAAAATGGGTAGGTACAAAAATTTCCCAGACGTGGACATTTGACTCTCGTTGGGCCTCTCCTCAAACTCTACAGATTCTGATATGGAGTCAGTCACCCCATCACTCGGATTCAAAAAGTGCAGGAGTTTCCGTTACCACAAATCATTGAGCAGTTCTAGCCTTCCGACACCCACAACCACATGCACCCCTTCTTGCAGTTCAGAAAATTGTGAAGAGCAGATTTTGGAATACCAAAAATTTACATATTGGAGGGCGTTCCGCAACCCCTTAGGAACTGATGCGACCAGTGCAAACCCTCTCGGATGACACTTATATAATCAGGGCTCGTACAACATTCTCCCAAAAAAAAAAAGGCTCTAACAAAATAATCACTGAAAAATGTCACTGGCTCTCCTACTATAAGGCCCAAATGATTGCCATGGCAAAAACAACAAGGAACATTAAAATGTATCATCTGATTGAAACAAGAGTCATCATTTGGTATAAATAATGAATCATGCACCACGTCAAGTACCAGATTATAATAGCAGTCAGGCATTACAACCATATTACTGCCCAAATGTTACAACAAGAAAGCACATAAACATTCGCAGCACGTTTCCGGTTTGGCATTTTTCCTGCGACTCCAGACAATAGTGCTTAAAATAGTGGCAAGCGCATGATAGTGGAAATTATGCTAAAAGAGTACGCGAAGGAGAAGATGATAATGGTTTGGCCGTTTGAGCAATAAGAGGGAACAGATGGTGACGCCAACGCGTGTTTTGGGGCGCGTGGGCCCCGGAAGGCTTGGCTCGCGCTATACCGATCTGCAACAGGTAGACTCTGTTCCGCTCAGATTAACATCGATCTGTTGTTTGTAGAGACGGAAAAATTAACTTGTTGTCATTGTCATCAAATTTTGTTGAAGTTTACTCATTAATTATTAATTTTTCTTTTCGCATGATATTTTTTGTTTTATTTTGTAAAGAAACTCTGTGTATGCTCGTGAGTTTTCTTCCAAAATTGGATTTCTGCAACTGTGATCATATAATAATGATTGATGTTCTATGGTTCAAGTATACAGGGTGTCTCTAAGAGGTCTGTAAAAAATCCTATCACATGTTGCTGAGGTCAAAATAAGCCGATTTAAAGCAACTTGCCTTTGTTCAAAACTCCTCCGTTTTCGAGATACAGGGTGGTAAAGTTGTAAGTCGAAAACGGAGTAATTTTAAAGAAAGGTAAGTTGCTTTAAATCGGCTTATTTTGACTTCAGAAATATGTGATGATTTTGTAAATCATTTTTTGAGACGCTCGTGTAAAGAAGAAAAATATTAGGAATTTTCCGATGTGGCATGGAACTCTTTAAATGGAAATATCTTATTTACTTGAAATTGTCTGGAGAATCTTTTCATTCAATGAAGGATTGAAAAAAATAACTGAGAAAATAGTTAAGGACATTTTAAACCACAAAATGTAAGGTGTAGGGCGCCCTCTAGCGGTCACAGTAAAACAAACTACATAATAGATTTTCACACATAACAAAACCCTTGCATGCCAACTTTCAAAGGAATATGTCAAGAACTGTCAAAAATAATGACAAAATTCAATTGGTGATTTTAAACTTGATCACCCCGTATCTCGGAAATGGTGACATTTCGGTCTGAGGTGAGTTGCGTTAAATCAGCTTATTTTGACCTCAGCAACATGCGGTGGGATTTTGTACAGACCTTTAAGTGACACCCTGTGTATATTTTACGAATAACAATGATGTCATGGTTGTCTAATCTGATTTCTTGGAGGATGTCTACCAGTTTTTCGTGTTGTATGCGGTTGAAAGACTCTATATAAATATTTAAAAAAAATCTCGAAAAGATTCATGATGGAATGATGTCCTTCACGGAATTATTTACAAAAAATGTCAACCAAAGTTTTCTTGGAAATGTTTATGAAAATCAACCCGAAAAGACAATATAAATTTCAAGGAAAACATATGTTTAATTTTTTTTTACCATTTCGTTATGACACCACATCATGACTATACGATTTTTTTTTATTTTTTTTCCCCAGAACGGTTCATTTTATCGATAATGAACAGGAGTACATTTTACTCACTTTAAAGTTCCAGCTATCCAAAATGAATTTCATTTAAGTCTTTATCATACAGAGTGTTGAAAATGTTCAGCTATAAAAAAATATACAACCTAGTCCGCCCCTGGTAAATCAAATAAGGTGGATGCGTTTTAAGGACTATTTCAAGGGGATTTAATAATCAATCATATAAGATATTGGGTACTTTGATTTGAGAAAAACGATTTCTAGCGAAGTCCTTTTTAGGGTGCCATATCTCCCGAGGAAGGGCCTCTAGGGAAAAAAATATAGAAACTCATTATCTCATTTTTTCATGTTTTACCTGTATACGAGAGATTTCCGACATTTTCTCGTACCAAAATTTATAAAACAGTAAACAATAAAATACAGAATCAATTTTATTCCAATAAGTAAAGAAATTGAACATAATTGATCAACCCCCATTTGGAATGAGATTTTAAAAATTCTTAAAACTGGTTTGAAAGACGTGAAACCATCACCGAGCGTAATTAAACTCCCAACAAAATTGCTAATTGTCCGTGTAATCCAAAAATAGAAGACCAAGAACCAAATTCCAGTAGCAGAAGAACCGCCTTTTGATGAGCGAAGAACATCGCTGCAGGTCGACCCATGCAATTTCTATTAATCACAATAATTTAGGCCTACCGATGTACGATATACGATAACCCGTCTTTAAAACTGTTGGTTTTTATAATGGACTTGGTTTACGGCGTAATAAGGGGAGTTTCATTTTACCTGTTTCCACCCATAAGATGATTATCTGATACAAGAGTAATTTATGGATTTTTTGGAAATTTGTCGTGATGAATAATTTATTTACTGTTTGAATCGGTTCGTGCATCTTGTAATTTGCTATTCAATAACACGGAATTGCAATAAATACATCATTGTGGTTCCCATGAGAAGCAATCGTTATCTGACAGAAGAGTGAATTCATTCAATTCTACGCTCTGGTATGCAAACCGTTGCAACTAATTTTTTTAGGTGGTCAGATGAATCAACAAATTAAAAATTTTGAGATTTCACTGCCAGCTAATGATTTGTGCTTGTCATACTCCCAGATAGATGACGCGGGTGACAAAGTGAGTGTTTTGAACAATAGGTAACTCCCCACCTGATAATATCCGCGTCCAGTGGAGACGAAGAAACTTCTTTGAAAGTCCAACTTGACAGAACAGACCCTCGCCCAGATACTCAAGAGACCGATTATCAACGACTACAGGGCAATACTGAACTTGCTGGCCAATAGTAAAAAAGAATCCTACTCCTTCAACCTGCCGGAGGAAAGGAAACTGCGAGTGGTGACAAAAGGGGTTCTGGAAGACTAGGCAACCGATTTGATACAAGCAGAACTTAAATCCCAAGGGTTCCATCCAAGCTCAGTACTGAGATACTTCAATAAACTAGACAAGCCAGCCTATTGCAGAAAAGGTCAAGGTGTCAAAGAACAAAGGCCAGATCCACCCAATGTCAACCGTACGGACACTCACAGGAGGGAAACCATTATTCCACGACATGGCCTCAGCCACAGCCCAAGCAAACGGAAAGAGCCTCACCAGCAACCAAACTAGCCAACGCTCCACCAAGAGCGAGAAATGGGCCAGGATTGTGCAGTTCCAGAAACTCCTTAACGAAATGATCCAAGGTAGGTAACAAAACTATCAAAATACTCTTTGATATTTAGTCTAAGCACCTTACTTTGAAAAAACAAGCTCCACAAGGAGGCGCCATCAAGGGGAAGGAACGATCGATACAGTCCGTGAAGGAAGAAGCATTGAGTTCTACTCCAGCCCGTCCTCAAAGCCGAGGAACAACTAAATAATATCTTCACAGATAACAGCGGTCCAATAATAATGTACACCAGGGAAAAGTCATCCAAGAGGCATCAGCACAATTGAACCCTTCACTACCTTAAGTGGTTGACGACCTACAATCAGACCGGCTTCCAGTGATTTAGGAAGTAACGCAACCGATGGTCCAGGGACCCGGACCATTGACTATGGAGAAAGTTTCAATTGGCTCTGGAAGACAATCCTCCAAACCTACTGCAAATAAACAAGAAGCAAGTTGGAATTGGAGATATCCAAGACCACAACCGTCATCCAAGACACTTTAACAAAAGCAGAAAAAAAACACCGCAAACTCCTTTCGGATGAAATCCTTATCAAAATTAAGAACAAAAACAGGAAGTAAGCTCCTTGAAAGGACCTACAACTCCTCAATCTGCTTTACAAACGAAACAGGTCAGTCAAAAGGATGATCCAGCAGCACCAGGCTGACAAATGGGAGGAGAGACTTCTTTTCTCAACAGTCAAAAGTCTCTTCAACAAAGAATACCATTGTTGTTTTATTAAAAAATATTGTTTATGTCATCTAATCTTGCTTGAAATGTTTTCACATATCTCCTTAGGGTACCATAGAATAACATCAAATAAAGCCATCAGTTATGATTGCGAAAACTTTTTTTTTTCAAAAACCTCAATTAAGCCGTTAAACGTTTTTTTTTTAACAACAAAATAGAATATCATCAAATCTCTATACAGGGTGTTATCTGCGAAAATAGACAGATTTTCAAAATTCACCGAAACACACAAATTTATTGAGAGGGGAGGGTTTTTACAAAAAATTGGGTGGCGCTAGTTCAACTCCCTATAACCCCCACAGCTACCACCCCAAAATGGTACGAGGGGTCGTGAGATACGTCATTTTCAAGGGCATTTTGACGTAATATTTTCGAATTTGACTTCACCGTTGCAGAATAAAACCCATTTCAAGTTGAAATGGACATGATAATAATAAAATTGGTTCTCTGTCGCATAAATCCCATGAATATCAGGAAAAAATAAAGGTTCACCATAAATACTCAGCAAGACGATGTGGTTTGGCGTCATCGTCCCTATAAAAAATGCTGGTTATATTATTAATCGTTATCATTTTTTACAATAATCTACCGGGACTTGAAAAATGATGAAAAACAAAAAAAATCAGTTTTTTCAAGAAAAACTCAATTTTTTTCAATGGAATGCCTTATTTTTAATTTCAGAAAATAATTCTTGAGAAAATTCTCTATGGATTGTCCTAAATCTTAAATTGGTAGTTTTTTATTGAGAAATTTAAATAACCAACTATCAATTTTAGCTTCAGGACAATGTAGGAATTATTATCTGAGATATGAAAAACCAGCGTTTTTTTGGAAAAACTGATCTTTTGATTTTTTTTAGGTAGGTTAGTAGGTTAGGTTAGGTTGGCAGCTACTTCCGGCATAACCGGAAAAGATAGAAAACTGCCACTATTTTAGAAAAGTCGTTCTAGGTCGAGAACTTTTGTGTGTACATTTTTATAATCGTGTCATTATCACTTTCCCATATAATGCTAATTGTCCCTTTATAAAAAAGACCCTGTATAAGTTATGATCATTTTATTAATTTTTCTATTTTATTTCAACTATGAATAGTTTTTAACAAAAATGTTTTCGTTGTTTTTGGGACTAGTTTTTGTTTATTTTTGAAGTTTGAGTAAATATGCAATGAACAATTTGCATACATTGACTTGAAATTTCTTACAAATTATACGTAACAATTTTTTTTGAATACCCAAAATGTACTGAATCAACAAAAAAAAACAAACTTCACTAAGAAGAGGTGTGGCCTAACCATGAACAGTGACGTCATCATCTTTGCGATTGAGTCTACCGGTCGATCCTTCCATGCCTACGACAGTGGCGGCTCGTGGGGTAATATTATGGGTTTTCTGCATAACGCCGCAGGCGAATTTTTTGATACGTCACCCGGTGTGACCCGTTGAATGAAAACTCTATCAAGAACAAAACTTTATCCTAAAGAAAAATGCTTGTTATGCATTTATGAAAACTAAATTGAAAAATGGATGGTTATTGAGAAAATGTTCCAAAATTAATCCAGAAATATCATATTTTTCTCCTTCACCTTGAATAAAAAACTGTATTCTTCTTTCTTTTGACTGGTTGCAGTCATTTCTTTCACATATAATTTTTCTAAATGGTGCACTACTCCAATAATGAAAAGAAAAATTGACAACCTGTATCTTGAAAACTATGCCGTTCCATTGTGTATAATGTAGAATCACCTCTCAAATTATTCGAACGTTATTTCCGGACACCATGTAACATTTTTGAATCTCATCTATGCCATTTGATTTGAATTAATAGTAATAATAGACCACTTACATATTCGGTAACAATTAATGGTGTAATATTTTCACCTACATCGTTAATTATCTATCTAACAAAACCAACGTGTAGGAGGTGCAGGATATTAATTCAATCTAGACCAACACCTCGATAAATTTCAAGACACAGGTTCAAGGTAACGAAATTAGCATTGCAGCAATTTTGATAAGCGCTGCAGAACATTCCAACCTTTATCTATCTGGAGTAAGCCTTCCAGATAACAATTCGACGAATAAACGCATAAATCGAAACCAATCTCTGCATCAGCAACCTGTGTGGCACAGATACAATGCCAGGATCTATTAATAATAAAAGAAATCCGAGTCGAGATCTCAAACCAGAAACACTCTGTATTTGTTGCTTTGGGAGGTCTATCGCATAATTCTTGTCGAATGGGGGCCAAACAAAGTGAAATCTGCTCGGGGCTGGTGCAATTTGCTAATTTGATATGGCTATTTTGCTGGGTACAGTTAGGCTTGAGTTGTGGCATAAAATTATGCTTATTTGCTGTTTAACAAGAAAAGTTCTGTCTGGGTGATTTATTTTTTTCGTTTGAGTTTTTCTTTCGATAAAAAACCATGGTGGTACATCATCTAGAAGGCCAGGAAGTCACACGAGCTGAACGAGCTGAGCCTAAGTTTTTTCAACAACTTTGTCCTGTTTTTAGAAAAATACTCTTTTTCAAGAAGGGGCAAATTTCATTTTTCAGTATTTCTTTTATGTTTAAGAGAAAGCTCTCTTCATCCAGAAAATAGTGAAAACAATTTTGGTTGGGTTTTTTACAGATTTTTTTTTTCAATTTACCAGGAAACGTCTTTTTCCTTGACTTGGGTTCATGAGCCTCAGTTCTGAAAACCCCGGCTCCAGTCGAACCCGTGCGTTCAGCCTTGGAGCCATTTGTGAACCAGACTTGAGTATTGACAGGCGCCTCCATCGGTTTGGTCAGCCACTCCTCCCTCGTCGGTACGTGCACCTCAAAGCTCCTTTTTTTGTCGCCTAAGTACGAATCGTCAGTTGATTCTGGATGGATTTTAATCCCCTCATCAGTATTCGTGGCTTTTACAAAGGCGATATGGAATTTTTAGTGTTGTTGGTTGTTGTAGGATCCCTTGTCCCTAATGACAATAAGAGGAAAGCGGGTTGACTTTGTTTCAGGCTAATTCTGAATGTTGTGGTTGGTCGAGGAACGCAGTTGGTTGACCGTTTTGAAGACTGGAGGATGCAAATTGTCGTTATCGCTGTCACTTGAAGGTGACTAGTGACTTGTTTGATCGTTTTCTGTGGTTGATTGGATCGAAAAGATCTTGATCCATGTTAGCTGGAATGGTGGCCCATTCGGAGATAGATTTTGGAGCGGAATCTTCCCGGATTGGAAGTTCCTTGAATAGGGCTTAGAGCTGGTATATGGGTATTTGCTGAATGTCGGCCAAGATGCTGATTGAATCTGCGCCTACAGCTCCATTATTCTGTTTTTAGCTTTGTTGACTAGCATCTGTTATATTGTTTGTAGTTGACGCCTTTGATGGGACTAGCTTGACCGTTTCCGGATGTGTGGATCATTGTTTTTTCAATTTGGCTGGTGTATATTTGCATGGTTCACAGCTGTCGTCTACTCCCCTGAGTAGGAAGAGGACTGTAGAGGAAATCGTCTTTTTGAGCTTCCTTGACATTATGGCACTTGAGCACTTGAAACGAATCTCACCCTTTTGTTCTACACTGTCTCCACTGTAATCTCAAGGGCTCCATGGCCGGGTGACGTGAGGCGTCAGGACCAGAGCTCTGATGGTCGTGGGTTCAATTCCCAGGGTAGGCAGAAATTATTTTATTTAGTGGCACCTTCGATGGCTAATGACAATGAAGGAGGCTGGAATATAATATTTAATACTTTTGGACATATCACAGTTGAAAATAATCCATAGGAATAGAGAAGAAGAAAAAGAAAGTCGATAAATGAGGCGATATCTTTATAATAGTGTTTTCCATTTTCACTAGTCGCCACTCGCCAGTAGATGACGCCTTATTCTATAGACTATGGTTTATGTTCATATACTCACGAATACAAATCTCCATAGGAGTGGAAATTCAAATTTGCGGATGCTCACTGCACTAAAATATTCCAAAAATGTTGAGCAACAATGAATTTATATCATTTAATTTCAATTACATGATCACAAGTCGTTGATATTCTCCATCATCATCCAATCAATCCAATCCCATCCATCTTCCAAGAACAATCCACCATCATCGATTCAAAACACGACATAAATAGAATAAAACAAATCACCCGGTCAGAAATAAATAATGAGATTGAAGTGCGTTTATCAAGATGATGTCCATTTTGAGAATGTTGAATAACATGATGGCCGTCATTGATAAACCCAACCAGATTGAAGTAATGCGACAGCCACTGCTACTGTTTGACTCTCTTCAATGTCAGGAAAATTCTCAAATACGGTCATCATTTCGACCCCTATAAATATTAATTAGGGGTGTTGCTCTTCAAATATTTTGACCCCCGTCGAGTGGGTGGTCTTTTGGTTTTAGAAAAATAAAATTACTGGATCATGCATGAAAAATTATTTGACCCCTTTCGAGTGGGTGGTCTTTTGTATTTAAAAAAATCAAATCCCGTTCGTTAATCGCTTCATCAGTAGTAGAATTGTTGATAATCAACAAAACCGTATTTTGCTCGATTCGCAGCATTCGATATCATTACATATGATTGTATGTACTTAGACTACAAATCACTGGACTAATCATAAGTTCGGTCGTAATGCGAATAATGCTTTAGCGGGGCATAATGCCCGGATTGAAGTGTTAATGTCGGGTCATTATCAACGATCGAAGATCCGAAGATCAGTGCCTTCCGCTATTATCGGCTGAGCCTGAAATGGGGAACTTGTGGGGTCTGAAGATGTGGATAGTGGGAATGGGCATAGGAAATGTATGTATTTTTATTATTACTGTGTTAAAACTAACGCAAATTTATCAGAATCAACAAGAAAATATGCAGGCCGAGATAGTTGGACACTTTTTAGAGTCTGCAAATATTTTGACTATCCATAAAATGCAGGGTGAACAAGATAATTGGAAACTTATCACTTGGAAACTCAAAAGATCACACCTTTTCGAGTCATGATCATGAGTTTCATCTAATCTCCTCTTGGACTCGTTTTGAATCTGGCCTCTATACGAAATATTTTTCCTTTCAAAAACGAGGTCAGTGATGAAAAAAATTGAAGAGGCCAAAAAGTGGTATTTTTTATTGATTCATTCAAAAAAAATTCAAATTGCAATAGAGACTAAGAGTTTTAACTAATTCAATTACAGTCACTATCTATGTTCACTCACCAAAGCACTAATTTATTTCACACTCATTCATGTTTATTCAACTATTCATTAAACACGACAGAACTGTTGTCACTATGGCGGCCTTCATATCCTTCGCCAAAGCTCCACGATTATTATAGAACTGTATAGAAAGCTCTGACGCCTTCCGCCTTCGCCGGAAACTTCTAGAAAGAGATCGATATTTCACAGTGGTGGCAAATCTCGCGTTGCTGGACAAATTGCGTCAATTTCGGGTCTGAGGAGATTGTTGTTTGTTGCCTAAGAGGGTTGATCCGCTAGTCTCAAGCTTTCTGCTTTCTTCAACTGGATTCAATAATATCGGTGTATTGAATTTTTGATAAAATCCTCAACTGTCACTGTAGATTTAATTATTGATCCATCATTAACCTCTCCCCAGAAATTGTGAGAATCAAAGTTTTTTCGATGATAAAATGATATTTGATGAAGTACTGGATATACACTTTCCATTACCAGGTCCTATGGATCTTAATCAGTAGTTTTGGGAACTATCCCAAAGACTACTCAATTTCTTTCTAGATATTTGAAGTCACCTTCTACGCGATCAAATACAGACTGTTTTAGATTTTTCGGACGGTTTTTCGGGGATTTTACATAAGAAAGTATGGCACAACAATACAGGGTGTTTCATAAATATTGCGAAAAAATCAGGAGGAGTTTTTCCGCTTGCAAATGAGAAGAAAACTTTCCATAAACATGTGTACATAAATGCTTCATTAAAGAGCTACAGGGTGTTGAAGTTTAATTCTTATTTTTGTTTATTCTAAATAATATTTTCACCAATGTCGATCTTTTGATGAAAATTGGTGTTTGGGGATTTTTTGACATGCGAAATACGAATTTGATCTTAGTATGGCTCTAACTTGTAGAGGGCGCTACCTACACTTATTTTTCCTATTATCAACAGCCGTAACTTTTTTGGACGAGCCTGTATTATATTTTCAAGTCAAAAATCAAATTTCTTTATCATTTTCACGCAGAAAAAGTATATTTGTTAAAAGTCGCTAAGTGCAACCATTCTCGAGATATGTGTGATTTTGGGATTATGGTCAAATAAGGTCTTGCATTTTTTTTTCTAGAAAAAAATCAGGATAAGTCTCCTTTGTTGAAAATAAGAAGAAAGCTTCCTATAAACATGTATCCGGCATCGCTCCGTTACAAAGCTACAGGGTGTTGAAGTTTGTTATTTTTTCATTTTTCCATTTTTTTTATAATATTCCAATCAAAATTTTTGCTTACATCACTCATTAGTTGAATTTTATTTTTTTACTAAAAATATGTAGCAATCATACGAAATATTTTATAACTTCACCTCCGCCATTATTTCAAAATCATATGTACCTATTTATTATCTCAAATCCGAATGTCTCGAGAATGGTTGCCTGTAGCGACTTTGAACGTATACTTTTTCGGCATAGAAAATACAAATAAATCTGTTCTGTTGCTTAAAAATGTTATACAGGTACGTCCGAAGAAGTTATGACTGTTCATAATTGGAAAAATAATTGGAGGTAGCGCCCTCTACAAGTTAGAGTCATACTTAGATCAAATTCAAATTTCGCATGACAAAAAACCCCTAGACACCAATTTTTATCAAAATATCGACACTGCTTCAAATATTATCAAGAAAAAACAAAAACAAAAATAAAACTTCTACACCCTGTAGCTCTATAATGAAGCATTTCCGGATATGTGTTAATGGGAAGTTTTCTTTTTATTTTTAGACAGGAAAACTCAAACAGAATTTTTTCGTAATATTATTGAAACACCCTGTATAATTATTTGAACAATGTTTGAGCATATAGAATCCACGATTTCCGACATCCACACATGCATGGAAGTAAAAAATCCTTTTTTTAGCAACATCTATATGAAAACAAGCACAATAAAATAAAGTAGATGAACCCAACTGTTATATGTATACCAATATTATTTACTTGTTTATTTATTTCCAGTATTTACAAGTATAAATAAATGTAGATCTTAGAGAGGGTATTATCTTTCTATCTTTGTATATATGTTACAATAAATGTTAGGAATTCAGTGAAAGCTAGCTTTTACTAGTTGATGCTAGCAATTACTTGATCCGTTAGGAAATGTTAAATTTTGAAGAATATTGTACACTTTCACTAGTGAATGTTGGAGAAACTTTATCAAATCAACTTTTACTGAAAGCAGTTAGGAAAAGTTCTTTTTAAAACTTATTTCCGCCATTTAACTATCCCAAGGTGTACGGGGCACTAAATGATGTCGCTCACGCGACATCAAAATTTTTGCCAAACCCAAACTAACCCAAACTAACCCAAACGAACCCAAACTAACCCAGACTAACCCCTACTGAGAATACTTGAGTATTTTCTATAATACGGTATCTGAACAATGTTCACATTGTACACCTGCGATTCATAAGTCTCGTATTTTCCAGAGCGTCTAATCTGTCGGCGAATTCCAACTCGGACCAAAAAGGATATTTATAATTACGATAATAATTTTCAGTGTAGCAGCTTTCACTAGAAAAGTTACGTGAATGCTAACAATTACTGGTAAAAGTATGATGAAGTCGATCGAATTCAACTTTCACTAGCTAAATGTTTCCAAATCAGGAAAAGCTTACTTTTCCTAGTGACAGTTAGCTTTTACTGATTACCAGGTTTTACTGTGACATATGTATAAACTGGTTTCCTATTAACCTAGAGTTAGACTAAAAAGAAACTGAACTAAAAACATGACAAAATATACAGGGTATATTGAAAATATCGAGATCCACTCAAAAGTTTACGACAATCCAAAATCATTATAAAAAAAAATATAACTAAAAAATTAAAAGAGTTTGCTTGTTGCGGTTTCCACCAATTTAAATTCATTGACTACCAGAAACTGAGGACTAAATATTTTATTTTTTTTTAAATGTTTAAGTATCACAAGTACTGGAAGCACTTGCAAATGCACGAAGTCATTTCCTAGAAAAGGCGCGTTCCAAGATTACACCCCATACAATTATTTGCATACACGTTGTCGTGTGGGCGTTGCTTACAACGTGTTAAAAACAATTTATGGTCCCGATAATGGAATAAATTTTTTGATGAACGGCTTTTTCGCCTAATTGTAAATAATACTTTTAATAATGTGAATTTATTTCGTCGTCTCGTCGCAACACCCACCCAAATGGGCGAATTAAAACAAAGAGCGCATGAGGTGCTAAATTTAAATGACGAGATTGCAGGTTAAGCCCTTTGGAACGAGGGAGACGCATGTTTTGTGGGAGGCTTCATAAATTTCTTCTTTCAGGCAATAATTTTACTTGAAGGCTGTTAATCTTTGCGTTGTTGATGCTTTTCAATAGAGTTTAATCTAATTTTGAGTGTACCTCTGTGGTACTTCAAGCAAGTTTTCATTGTTTGATTGAACATTGAACTGTCTGTCAAAAATATATAAAAATGAGAGAAACAACATTGCCAAAAAAAAATCATTCTTTGGAAAATAAAACAGTTAGAATATCCACCATTCGATTTATAATAAAATTCTTGATCAAAGCCTTGGAAGAATATCGAGAAAACCCCATTGTAAATTTAGAAAACCCTTCTCTATGATTCGCACTCCACTGTTCACATCATATTCTTATCACAGAAAAATTAGCATAGAAGCTACCGTCGCATGTCGTCTCCTTACCTTATCCAAACAAGGCCGTGCTTGGGGGTGCGATAAATTTCACTTAAAACTACCGTTTAATAAAGTTAATTAAGAATACCATCAAGATAAGACGTGTTCAACACTTTTAGCAGCTTCCAGTTCAGCAACTGGTGACGGACACGACGCGTAGGCGGACCGACAGACTCCCTGAATTTTAAACCGAAAATTAAAATCACGATCAGCATGCTTGTTTTTGTGTTTGTTTTTTTATTATTTGTGATGTGAAAGTATTTTTGTTTTGTTCTTTACTCATTTGTCCAATAATGTTATAGTTGCTTTGTGAAGAAAAAATGACTGTGCTAGATAACATAAGAAGAAACGTAAACGTAAGAATATTATAGAAATAATCAAATAGAGAAAAGTAACAAGTTCACACATAATAAAGAGATCAAAGATTGAAAAAAGAAGTGCAAACACTTATCTTAAATGCTAAATTAAGATCAGGAACTCTAAAAATATATAAAAAACGCACTCACTCTCTTGCTTTGTAGCCATATACATAACTCATTGGATAAATCAAGAATCGTTACTCAGGTTCTAACAGAAACCAATAAAACACGCCTCCAATAATGTCATACTTCATTTTAAAACAAGCACTAAGCAATGTTGCCAAATGTCGAATATATTATTCTCAAGTGATTTTCTGGTTTTTTTGTTTGATCATCTGCCCAGTGCCTTGTTTGGTTATTTATTTATTGTTTTTTTACATTTATTTGTTCTTTGCTCCGTTGCTTCGTACCTAAGTACCTAGATTATTTACTTTCCTTTTTCGTTGCTCTTTAACTTCACGGATTGCTTTAATATGTGTATGCTCCTTTGCTTCAGGGATTCCTTGCTTCTTTACTCCCTTGCCTCGTAGTAGCCAGTAGGTACCCATACATAATTCCCAGGATAAATCGATGATCGCTAAACAGGTTCAAAAGAAACCAATAAAACACGCCTCCTATCAAGAATGTCATACGTCATTTTGAATAAAGCACAAACCAATGTTGCCATATGTCGAATATCTATTTCCTAAGTTATCCCTCTTCGTGGATCTTTGAATTTTCATTCTCCCTTTTTCTGGTTTTTTGTTTCTTTTTTCTTTGATCATCCACTTTGTATCTTTCTATATGTTTGATTCTGCTATATTGTTTTTCCATCTTTGCTTTGTTGATTCTTTACTATCTTTATCCGTTGCACTTTTGCGTCCCGGATTCTTTGCTTTTTTATTTCTTTGCTCTTTTGCTTCGTGGAATCCTTGTCCTTTGCTCTATGAATAATTTGCTTCGTTGAAGCTATACAAAATTCTCAAGATAAATCAGGAATCTCTTCTCCGGTTCCCACAGAAACCTATGAAACACGCCTCCTATCAATAATGTCATACGTCATTTCAAATGAAGCTCAGAGCAGAGTTGCCATATGTTGAATAATTTTTCAAAAAAAAAACAATAACAAACATGAATACAAAGAATAAGACATTGAGGAAGAATGAATGAGAAGAAATTAGGAATAGTTTGGGAAAAACAAAGGAAAAAGTTTAAAAAGAACCAAGAATTAATGCAAACAACGAATATTGAAACTAGAGCAAGAAAAAAACTAGATACACCGTAAGGAAAATCAAAATAAATCACAATAATTATCAAAAGCTATGTTTACTTATTGGAACAGAAGAAAAAAAGATCATATATTCTTTTTTCTTCTTCTAAGGACTCAGAGTAAAAATTAAAGAACAAAACAAAATCAAGAATCAAAAATATGTATATGTGGAAGAATAAGCCCAAGAAAAAAGACAACAATCACTCAAAAAAGAAATAAAACAAAGTCAAAATAAAATGAACAAGCTTTTTTCAATGAGAAACAAAATGAATAGGCATGCAACGGAAAAAAGAGGAGTAGAACAAACAAACGGATAAAAAGACACAGAGAGTGAATAATCATAACTATACAGCCTTTCCAAAAACCAGATATACAGGGTGTCCACGAACGACGTCAGGAAACTTAGGGGGGTGATTGCATGTGATAAAATAATGGTGCTAAGTTATATTAACAAAAGTTCGAAATCTCAATATTTTTCGAGTTACAAGCAGTCAAAGATATATTTTTTTCTTGTCATTGATATAAGTATTCCGGTTATTTGTTATCACAATGAAATTTGGTACAAAGATTTAGCTTCTTCATCTGTACTGCTCTGTGGGAAAGATGTTTTTCTACTCTGCCGCTGGAGGGCGCTTTATCTGAAATCCGCTATTGGGTTGTTTTTGTTGTTTTTTGGTTGCTCATTTTGTTTTTCTTTTGTTTTATGTTGATTTTGTGTTGTATATTCATTGTTATCATGTAATTGAAATCATTTTTTTTTCACATTAGCTATTTCAATGTCGATTTACTAACCCAAACGGTGGGACCCGTATGAGGAATACATTTTTTGTCTAGTCTTTCCTTAACTTTGAAACAGCGTATTTGCTTTTGAGAAATCTATTGAGTCAAAAAAGATATGCGGAATGCAGCAGAGTAGTATTTCATTTTGATTCGATAACAAATAATAGAAATATATCTTTGTCAAAAAAAAATATCTTTGATTGGTTATAAATAGAGAAATATTGAGATTTCGAATTTTATATGACTTTCCACCATTATTTTATCACATACAATCACCTCCCTAAGTTTTCTGACTATGTTCGTGGACACCCTGTATAAAGTTATAACGATAACAAAAGAAGAATAGAGCAAAGTTCAAAAGAAAATTCTCAATAAAAAAAAGTCAATTATTTCCGAGAAATTAAAAATTAAAAAAAAAACAACAGCAAGAGAAAATCAAAATAAAAAATGATTATGAGAAAATTATAAATATAGGGCAAAGTAACATTCCTAGTAGGTACCTACACTAAAACAAACAGCACATTGGAATTTGAAAAATAAAATAAGAAAGTTGAAGAAAAATGAAAAAAAAAGTTGAACAAGGAATACCAGATCACTGAATATTACATAATATGAGGGAAAAAGAAGTAATTTTAAAAAGAATTAACAAAAAAGAATCGATAAAAATAACAGGAAACACTCGAATTACAAGGCTAGTCAAAGGATTAAGAAAACCAAGAATAATCAAAACATAGTGCAAGTTGTGAAAGAACTGCGAAAAAACTTTGCTTCAACTCTGATCTCCTGGTCTACATTTCTTCCACACTTCAAGTGCGAAAAAATCGCCAGGCAAATACAATTGCCTAGAAAACAACATCCTAAAAAGGACGACAAAGGAACGCCAAACAATAATATACGCAGTGCGGTACTTTTTGTATCACATTTAAAAGGCTCTCGCATACCGCAGCCTTTTTGGTGCTGAATAAAAGGTTACAGGAATCTGATATATTGACAGTTTGTCACCTTTAAGGACAATATTGCCATACGTGGCCAAACGAAAAAAATTTATTTACGTAACATTCACACTTTAACAAGACATCAATAATAACAGAGATTTTCATCTGAAACGGTTCCGCTCATTTTTATTGAATTCGCTGCCTACACGAAAATGAGCTGATTTTTCGCCTACGATCATTTGCCAAAAATGGAAAAATCGTTCTTTAGGTTTAAGTCCCAGTCACGTCATTTCTTATTATAGTGTTTTAGCGGTAAAATTAAATCAAATTTCATCAACCATACCAATGGCAAAACTCTTAACTTGACCGGTACCATTCCCTTTGTCGACTACCCAATTATAATTATCGTGTCAAATCAGCAAAACTGCGAGGTGTTAATTAAAATGTACAATTATTTATGGTCAAAAGAAATAAATTTGACAATACAGAAAACATTTTGCGGTAAAATACCGATAAAGTCAGGTAAACATTGACTGTTTGAGATTCCATGAAATAAGTACTTCTGGGGTACCAGACTGACATGTCTGACAGGTGGGTGTGTCAAACAACATCTATTCCAACACTATTCAACGTTCAATCTGGACAAAGACTTGCTTGTTCTACAGATAGTACCCATTATAAGCTAATAATCTTTGTATAATGTATTGTCATGGAACGCCCTTTATAGAGAGGTACTGCTTTGGGTTGATGTCACTTAACTCCATTCAGTATCTTCTTTGAGGGATTTTGACAGTACCAGGCAAAGAATTGCTGTTTTTTTTTCGTGTTTCGTGTTCTTTGATTTTTTGCTTATTTTCTTCGTGCATTAATTCTCTGATTCTCACGTTCGTTGATGCTTTGTTTTATTGCTTGTTTGATTTCTGTCCTTCTTACAATCGTGGCTTTTTTGGTTCCCCAATCTTACGCATATCTCCTTTCTTGGTTCTTTCCTTTGGTTGATATTGTTGACTTTTTTGTTCCTATTCATGTCTTATTTGTTCCTTTCATGATTTCCGGTTCTTTGTTTCTTTTCATCGTAGTTCATTTGGTTCGTGAATTTCTACTTTTTGTTTTTTTTTGGTTCTATATTTTTAACTGCTTTTTATCGTGAATTCTTTGCTTCTTTTCTCACCTTCGTTTGCTTAATCGCTTGAGTTCTTTGCTCCTTTATTTTACTGATTTTTTTATTGTTTCCTTTTCTGCGGCTTTGCGAGTTCTTTATTTTCCTCATCCTTTGCTTCTTGGTTTATATGACATCTTTTCTCTTTTGCTTCGTAGATTTTTTACTCTGTTAAAGAAGAAGTCGTAAATTCTTTTTTTGTTTACTTCTTTGCTCTTCTGTTTCGTGCCTTATTTGCTTTGTGAATTCATTGTTTTTCCTTTCTTTTTTTGCTTTCTTTGTTTTTTTATCAATTTTTTGTAGATTTTTGCTGATTGATACTCTGCTTCGTCAATTCTTTGCTTCTCTGCTTCATGGCTCCTATATTATATGCTCCAAGTCTCTTTTGCTTTTCATTTTTGTTCTTTTGCTTATCTTCTTCTTTTCTCTTCTGCTTCGAGCGATATTTGTTTCTTTGCTTTTCTTATTCGCTGTTTTTTTTTGTTATTTGATGACTTCATGGATTCATTGTTTTTTTTTTGATCCTCTACTTTTTCGATTTTTTTCTTTGTCCTATGCTTTATAGCTTCTTTTCTTTGCTTTGCTCTGTTGTTTCCTTCTTTTCCTTTTTGCTTTTTTGCTTCTTGCCTTCCTCTTTTGGGTTTTTCCTTCTCTTGATCGCTGTTTTTTTTAATTATTTGCTTCTATGCTCCGCGGATTCTTTACTTCTCTCATTCGTCGCTCTTTTGCTTCATGACTTCTTTACTCTTTTACTTCAACACTCTTTTGCTGCGCCGTGCATCTTTTGCTTTGTGTATTCTTTACCTCCCTTATTCGTAACTCATTTGCTTTTTCCACTTCTTCACTTTTTTTTATTTCTTTGCACTTTTCCATGAAAAAGTGCTCGCCTCTTGTTTTTCTCCTTCTTTCTTTTTGCTTCTTTGTTCTTCAATTAGTGCATGGACATTATGCTTCTTCATTACTTTGCTTCGAGAGTTATTTGCTTACTTGCTCTGTTGGCTACGATGGTTTTGGTTTTTATATATTTTTTATTTTGTTAATTCTTCGTTTAATCTTCTGCATAAGGGATTCTTCGCTATTCTCATCCCTAAATCCTCCGCTTCATGGCTACTTTTCTCTGCTTTGTCCTTTTGCTTCTTTTCATTGTTGTTCTTTTGCTCCTCTTCTTCTTTGCTTCGTGGGTTCTTTGCTTTTTTCCTACTTTACACTTTTGCTTATTTGCCATGAATTTATTGCCTTACTGACTTCTTCTTTGCTGTTCTTCTTAGTTGTTTTTTTGCTTCGTATATCATTTGCTGCTTTTCTATTTTGCTTCATTGCGATGAATGTTTTGCTTTTTTTTTCTTTTTTTGCTCTTCTACTTTTTTTGTAACTTTGCTTCGTGAATTCTTTACTCCTTCCCTACTTTGCCATTAGTTTTTAGCTTAGCTTTCTTCTTTGATTCATTCTTACTTTGCTCCATTGCTTTTTTGTCATGAGTTTCCCTCTCTTTCCTCATTGCTCATTTGCTTATTCTTTTCCATGAATTCCTTGCTTCTTTCCGACTGCTTCTTTTGCTTTTTCATAAACTTTTCGCTTGTTTCCCACTCTGCTCCTTTACTTCTCATCAGCTACTTATTTGCTTTGTTGATTTTTTTAATTTCACCAACTTTTCCTTCTTTTCACCGTTTTTTTTCCTCAATGCCTTTTTACTTCTTTTATTACTTTGCTTCATGAATTCTTTGCTCATATCCTATTTCACTTCTTTATCATGAATGTTTTTCTTCTTTGTTCTTCTACTTGGGTATTTGACTTCTCTTCGTGAATTCTTTGCCATGAATGTTTTGCTTTCTAGTGTTCTTTGCTCTTTTACTTGTTTTGTCACTTTGCTTCGTGTATTTTTTTTTCATTCCCCTTGCTTCTTTTGCTTGTTTTTCATGATTTTTTTGTTTTTTCTTCCTCTCCTCTTCCACATCTTGACTACTTTGCTCCGTGGATTCTTTGCTTTATTTCATGGCTTTTTTTCCTTCTTTGCTCTTTTTCTTCTTTTGTTACTTTGCTTCGTGAATTATTTGCTCATTTCCTATTTTGCTTTTTTGTCATGATTTTTTTGTTTTTTCTTCCTCTCCTCTTCCACATCTTGACTACTTTGCTCCGTGGATTCTTTGCTTTATTTCATGGCTTTTTTTCCTTCTTTGCTCTTTTTCTTCTTTTGTTACTTTGCTTCGTGAATTATTTGCTCATTTCCTATTTTGCTTTTTTGTCATGAATTTTTTGCTTATTTTTCTTGTTTGCGTCATTCTCATACTTTGTTCTACCAAATCCTTTGCCAAGAGTTTTCCGCCCTATTCAAATTATCTGCTCCTTCAGATCTTTGTTGCTTCGAGGATTATTTAGTTTCTTGCTTCTATTTTACTTCACTTCTCTTGCATCTTTGCCATGAATTGTTTGCTCTTCTCTTACTTTGCTTTTTTGATTCTTTTGTTACTTCGCTTCATGAATCCTTTGCTCCTTTCCTACTTTGCTTCTTTGACATGAATGGTTTGCTTTTTTTCCTCTTTGCTATTTCGCTTCTTGTGTTACTTCACTTTGTGAATTGTTTCCTTTTTCCCCACTTTGCTTCTTTTGCTTTTTTGCCATGAGTTTTTTGGTTTTTCCCTTTTTGCTTCATGGATTCTTAGCTTTTCACCATTACTTCACTCTTTACTGTTTTTTTTTTCCTTCCTTGCTCTTTTACTTCCTTATTGTTACTTTGCTTCTTTGATTTAAATGTTTTGCTTTGTTTCTTCTTTGCCCTTTTACTTCTTTTAGTTGTTAGTTTTTATTTGTTCATAATTTATTACACATATGTTTTTTTTCAGTGTTCTAGATATAGATAACAGTTGTATTTTTGTTGTAGCCAAGTGCTAAATAAATATTATTATTATTATTATTATAATAATTATTATTATTCTTTTTCTTCACTTTACTTCGTTCTTTTCTACGTTGCTCTGTTGCTTTTCACCTTCTTCTCTCTTCAACTTATTTGCTGCAGAAGTAACTTTGCTGCTTTGCTTCTTCACTGCCATATTTCATGGATTGTTTAATCTTTTGTTTTTATTTTTTTGTTTCAGCATCAAACAGTACATAAAGAAGAAACCCACAGCTCTATCAGATTTGCCAGTTTGCCGCATATTGGGGTTAGTTAGTACAAGCAGTAACAACCATCATCATCACTTGGTAAAGACCAATAAAACCATATAACGTTAACGCAGCCCCATTAACACCAACGGTCTCTATTGTAGCACCAGTGATTGATGGACAGTCACTTCTAAACAAACGGCTCTTTGAGAATATTAGTCGAGTGCTGACAACACCTATTATTTAATTGTTCCTCTTCCCGAACCGTGAAAAAGAGGATGGCAATACCAAGAAATTTACTCGGTCATTAATCACACATTAACCCCTTTGATTACAGGGTGTGTAAAAGAACCAGCTGCTTATGCAAATTACGATTATATCACCGGCTCTGGGTGGTAAAGCGTCGTAACATCAAAACCACGAATGGTTTACAAGTAAATACGGTAATAAATGGTATAGTGAAGGTATAATACCATTTGGCACGCACTACAATAAACTACGTAGCGGCGGTTGGTAGAGTCCAAACAGATTTAGCATTTCAGGAATTCGACTGAGTTGAAGGTACGGATGTTGTGATGCTAATAGACCAGTAGCATTGGTTAAACTGATTTGAGCTACCTCAATCAATATCTTGACAATCAAATTATTAATTTCGTATCATTGGTTCATTTATTCCTGAAATTTTTAACCGAATCCAATAAAACACGCCTCGTTTCAACACTGTCATACGTCAATATAATTAAAGAACAAAGCAACGTTGCGATGTTTAACTATTTCTTTACTTCTCAATAAAAATGCATAAAAGGGCTCTATTTTGTGTCGACAAATGAAAAAAATAAATAAATAAAACCAATTTTCTTGGAACCAACCCAATCATATAAACAATTGAAATTTCAACAAACAGTATATCTTGATTAAATTAATTTAATAACACTGGTATCTTTCTTTTTTATTTCTTCGCTACTGTAGTTCTAACTTAATCCAATATAATACGCCTCCTGTGATTCCTGTGAACAGTGTTATACGTCGTTTTAAATAAAGCACAGAGCAATGTTGCCATATATGCTAAATATGTTTTCATGAAATTCTGAATTCTAAGTGTTTTGTTCAAAAGCTCTTTTTTCTGTTCAAGGGTTGTCTTTTCAAAATATTTGTTTTTGTCTATTCTTGATTCGAGAGAGTATTCCTCTGTTTTTACAGAATCCAATTAAACAAGCCTTTTGTCAACAGTGTCTTACCATACGTCATTTAAAATGTAGCACAAAGCAATGTTGCCATATGTTGAATTATTGGTTTTGGGAAAAAATGTTCTGTAAATACATATGAATTCGTATAACTTTTTTGAAAATGAAACAAATTAAAGGCAAATAAAAGATAAGGACAGGTCATGATCCAATAGGTATCTACATCAAAAAGTAAAAAACAAACAAGCAAGACTACATGAACCGTTAAAAAAGTAAGAAAAAATGGCTAAGATCCTTCAAAAGAAAAATAAATAAAAAAAACAAATACCTTGTTAACAAATTAGAATAAATAAACAAAAATCAATAACAATAAAGAATCAGAATATAAATCCAATTGCATTAAAGAAAAACGTAGGTACATACCTTGCGAATAGTAAAATCGGATCACTTGAAAAAAAGGAAAAATATTTTCAGTCGAGAAAACCTCAGAACAAATACATTTGTCTTTCGAAGTTGATAAAACAACAACAATAACGGAAAATTAACAAATTATGGAATAATATGTTTAACACGGGCAAAAAATCGGTTAAGACATAGACTAAATCTCCAAAAATAAAGAATAGTTTGTGAAAAGTAGAAAAAGTTAAGAAATTGAAAACTATAAAAATAGAAATAGGAGAACGAAAGGAAAAACAACATAAAAAGTATTATTAATAAAAATATAAAATGTCCATAAACTTGACGCTGATAAAAAATAATTACTCTATAAAAATGATTGAAGTTTATTTTATACAGAGATTGAATCGATTAAAAAATAAAAAACACTTGGAAGTAAAAAAGAACAAAGTCCCAATCATCATTGACAACGAGCATCAAAATTCGAAAAAGCCATCCATGCTGGAAAATGTCGAGTACCAATTGTCAAAAAAAACATAAAATTAAAAATATCACATTTGAATAGACAAGAAGTTGGAAAAAAAGAGAACCAACACCAATAAATGCAGAATATGGAGAAGAGTAAGTTCAAAAATTATTAATTAAAACGTAAAAAACTTTTTGAATGAGCAAATATCTGGGCAAATATCCTAAAGATATAAGAAATGGTTTTCGAAAAAAACGTATAAGAAAAAAAAAGTTGATTAAATGATAGGAGAAAAATGATTGAACTCTGCAAAACCTTTAGAAAAAGAGCATAACTCAAAAACTGAAAAAATACGAGTCTGATCTCTTCGCCAGTAGATCTTTAAGACATTTTTCCATCAGACTTACCAGCAAAATTGATTGATGATCATATGAGAAAATGTTTCAAAATTTATCAAATACTGCAAAACCTATAAAAAGTCATAACTAGAAAACTAAAAGAGATGAGAGTCAGATTTCTTCACCAGTTGATTTTTCCGACATTTTTCCATCAGAATATGAAAGACTTGACTCAATGATGAGAGAGAAAAATTTGAGAAAATTCGCTTTAAAAATGATCAAACACTGCAAAATCTATAAAAAAAAAAACGCATAAGTCAAAAACAAAAATAGATACGAGTCTGATTTCTTATAATACTAATACTAATAATATTAGTGAAACAAGTAAAAAATTGTAAATTCATCAGATTTGTAAATTCTGAAATCAAGATAGAAATCTCTTCCTCCAACACATGAAGTAGCAAACTTACACTGGCTGTCAGTATTCCTGGCCATAAAGACAAGTCAAAAATTTCTCGAATAAATTTTGAACGTTTTGCCGTTGATAAGATTCCACGGTGTGGCGCAAGAAACGATTTTATCGCGTTTTTATTTGCGGAATGCCGTTTAAAAAAGTCGGATTCTCGCTCGCCAAGAAAATAAACAATCAATCATGTTGTTAACTGATTGTAGGTGAATATTTGTGCATCAAAGAAACGATTACTTGCGCTGATTATTACGTTTTATGCAATTGTGGAATTTTGGAGGTTGGTAGTCACGATGGGAAAATTTGTTTTACAGCTTGTAAACATCAGATAACATCGGATTTAAGCTAATTTGTAATTAAATTGGAATCTGGAGGTCTAATAATGGATGGTAATCAGGCTAATTTATGGACGTTTATATCGCCATTATCGCGATTTAATTTATTGAATTTGCCTCCCTTTCTAAACGTCTTGAGCTTTTTGATTTGATTTTTGGTTGACAAATGTCATACGTCAAATTAAATAAAGCTTAGAAGAATGTTGCCTAATTACGTCACTTCTCATTTTCCTGGTCATTGTGCCCCTCTTTTAAAAACGTTGATAACTTATTACTGATTTTTTATATGCTATTTTTTACTTTTTATAATAAATGTTCACTTATATCACAATTTTTGATCTGTCCCTCCATTCCATATTTTCCATATCCGAGTCTATCCTTTTTCTGAATAATTTGGAGTAGCTCCAGTATCAAAAAAATCCAATAAAATACGCCTCTGTACGTCAACATAGTCATAAGTCAGTATAAATGAAGCCCATTTCATGTTGCTTGATTCGTCTCTTCTTCATTTATTCAAGGTAATTCTTTCCACTTTCAAGAGAATGTCTTCGATGTTTTGTTGTCAAATTACATGTAGAACATGATTATTTTCGATTTTTTGTTTGATTTTTTGTTGATTTTCTCCAATTTTTCCGGTTTTGTACAAATGTAACACATAAATTCGATTGCTATTCATTTTTCAGTTGATCGAAATATTGTTGATTTGATTAATGTTCATCTTTTATATGGGCTATTTTTTCCATTATAAAACTATTTTTCATTAACATCAATTTTTACTAAGCTACTATATTCTAAATTTTTCAGATTAAGTTCACAAAGCGTATGTTGTATTGTCTCAATAGAATAAATTTGGAGTGAGTCCAGTTTCAAAAGAATCCAATGAAATATGCCTCTACGTCAATATAGTCATACGTCAGTTTAAATGAAGCATATGAAGATGTTGCCTTACTTTCTCCTTTTTAAGTCAATAAAGAGTTAATAATTCATTCTAAGTACAAAGTTCTTTCATATTCACTTTCAGTAAAAATTATTGATTACTGTCCAACCATCAGAATTTTTATTTCCACGTTATATTTCACTATGAAAATATCATTCATCTCTTATGGGTTGTTTTTCCATAAATAATTGTTTACTTGTATAGAACAATGCTGGGTCAACTTCTCCATTCTATATTTGTCTCATTTGATTTACAAAACGAAAGTTATAAGTTTTGAATAGGACGTCTGAAGTATACATCTGGAGTGGCTCCATCTGTTCCAAAATTATCCAATGAAATATGCCTCTACGTCAATATAATCATACGTCAGTTTAATTGGAGCCCATTACGATGTTGCCTGACCTGCTTCTTTCCACTTCAATAATGAGTTAATAATCCATTCTGAATAGTACTTTTATTTGCACTTTCAGGGCAATTTAATGATTAATCATTCTCCAACCCTCACATTTTTAATTTCTATGATAACACTGTATATCGCCCAATATAAGGATGTCTATCATGGGGATCTTGGAGACCGTAAGAGATACGAAGATGCTTAAATCAGAGAAAAGCTGCGCATTTTCAAGCCTAACAATATGCCGTTTAGAAAGTTTTAAAATTCTAAGTAGTTTCGGAGATATGCCTGAAAAAACGAAATTTGCCAATTTCGTTTTTATTTTTTTCTGACGTTATTTAGAGAGATATGGAAAAACAAAAGACACTTTCTCATGGCCACTTCTCAAGCTCTACAAAACAGCGTTGAAAGATTTTCCGTACGACGTTTCGTTTCGGAGAAACCATCATCAAATTTGTTTTTTTAAAAACGGTCTAGGATTTTTTATGACGGATTTCAAGAGCCTCTTATGTTCCTAAACCAACAACGTATCCCAATTATGCAAAAAAATTATATTGAGGGATTTTTCCATAAGAACTCATTTGTTAGAGAGAGACAAAAAATAAATTTTTAGGAAGATTTAAAACAAACAAACACTTTTTTTAATAAGTGCGATACATCGTTGGTTTAGGAACATAAGAGGCTCTTGAAATCCGTACTAAAAAAAATCAGGACCGTATTTAAAAAAACAAAGTTGATGATGGCTGCTCATAGACGAAACGTCGGTTCTCAAATTTAATAACGCTATCTTGTTAAGGGCAAAAAGTGGCACCGGAGAAGTTCCATTCATTTTAAAATATCTCTTCAAATGTGGTCAGAAAAAAATGAAAACAATTTTGAAAATAGACGAAACGTCGCGTAGAGAGCTGTAGTTTCTTTGCTCCTATTGTCCTGACATCCAAGAACCGTCAACCATTTACTTACACGAGGACAAGAATCATTAACAAAATTTTGAAAAATTTCGGTTTTTTTCGGATAATTTCGGACGTAGTAGGAATTTCTTGGCTTTTGAAACGGCATTTTGTTAAGCATCAAAATACGCAACTTTGCCTCCACTTAACCGACCTTGTATCTCTTACGGTTTCCAAGATCCCCATGATAGACATCCTCATCTTGGACACACTGTATTTCATTATGGAAATATTGTTATTGATTGTTCATCTCTTAAATGGACTTTTTTTCATTAAAAAGTATTTTTTTTATATGTATCAAGCTCTGGTCAATTTCTTCATTCTATATTTTTCTAATTTGATTTACTAAACGAATGTTATATTTTCTAAACAGAACGTCTCAAGAATAAATCTGGAGTGGCTGCAGTTCTAAAAGGATCCAATGAAATATGCCTCTACGTCACTACAGTCTGACGTCAGTTTGAATGAAGCTCATCACGATGTTGCCTGACTTGCTCCTTTTTACTTCAATATGGAGTTAATGGATCAATTTCTGGTTAATTTCTCCATTTTATATTTTTGTAATTTGATCTACTTAACGAATTTTATATTTTCTAGACAGGACGTCTCAACAATAAATCTGGAGTCAGTTTCAAAATAAACCAATGAAATATGCCTCCACGTCAATATAGTCATACGTCAGACGTCAGTTTAAATGAAGACCATTACAATGTTGCCTGACTTGCTTTTTCTTCATTTTCTGAATAATTATTCATTATGGGTTATTCTTTCCACTTTCAAGAAAATCTTGTTGACTATCCTGCCTTAAAAAATTGTCACACGTCAGTAGGATATAAAGGTTAGTACAATGTTGAAAGGAAATGTTTCACTGTTTTTTTTTAATAAGTGAAATTTTTTATCCAATTTTGTATTCAATCTGATTTTTTCTATAATTCTTTATCTACCTTCTTTTTTTAGTATTTGCCTGATTTTTTCACATAATGCGGTAGGTATTAGACTAGTAGGTATATATCTTGAAATATAATTTTTTTAATATTATTATTTGCTATTAGAGGTGCAGGATATTCCACAATGGGACAAAACAATCATCATATTTATTCAAAATTATAGTATGTTTCAGAAAAATAATTAAAAAAAAAAACAGTTCACTGACAAGAGGGTCAGTTCCATCGGAAATTGCAGAGATTCAGCTTGGAAAAAAACATTGTTCTGAAAAATGTAAATGTATCATTGTGTACCACCGACCGTATAATTAAAAAGTGAATTTTGTGAGATGTATATGTACAAATTTAGGTAATTCAGCTGTAAAAATAACACGTAAAAGCTACTTAGAATGTCACACGCTACTTTTCATCATTCGGTGATGGAAATTGATATTTTCCAAAAACTCGGGCGCCACCCCACGGATTTATGTTGGCCCAGTGCCAATCGGGTAGCCTTTAGACAGCGGAGAAAATAATCCGGGCGTTCGGTGATGTTTTCTCTTGCGCGGTGAAAGTATGACTGAACTTTGGTCCTTAAATTACCAACAAAACAGGTATGAAAATCAGATTTGAACAAGGCTTAAAATGGAAATTCAATAATAATATACATTGCACTGCCGGATGAAACATTTAACCTACAAAATAAAGAAATATATGCCTCATGAACAAGACAAATGAAAGCATTAGAAAAATAAAAATAAATAGTTGTCAGTTGAAAAAAGAGCTATGACTAAGCCCGGCCCTACGTGTATTGAATGATCGGTTTGATGCATTCAACTTCCAGACTAAAACAAGCTCAAAAGTTTTAATACGAATGCATCTGCATCTAACAATTTCCGCTAACACTTGCGGTTATTAATCATCGTGAAAAATTAAACAGCATTAATTGAATTAGCACCTTCATTCACCTCCGGGCTCATTATTGATGATTCCGCATTTCCTGCTGCGCTCAAAAACTCACTCTTTTGTAGAATGTGATTCAACTGGTTTGATGTGACTGATAATACTATAAAAAACAACATAATAGCCTGTCGGGTTTTTCTTGGAATTTTTGACTCGATTATGAATGGGCTTGAGTCACTTAAATGCTAAATAAGACTTAGAATGTCGCGATTTGCATACTTGTTCAAATAATGGATTTTTGGTTTATTTTTATGGGGGCAGGCATAAATCGTAACTGAATTTGTCATTTATGCCTCCAATTATCAGAGGCACTTAAAATCAAAGACATTTATTCCGTGATTAGATCTCGGCCGTATATTTGAATTAAACGATTCCACTCGTCTTGGAAAAGAACAAAATTATTTTTAATAGCCGATAATGGCATCTAATGGCAGTTTATGGGCACAGGAAACCCCACCTTGGGAACAAGCAACAAGTGGCTGTGTTGCCAAACATTATGAAACCTTATTGAAAAAATTAAATATACAGACAGTTTTCATAAATGATTTCACTTATCGTAAATGTATCAGAGTTTTTGACCATTACATTACTCTGTTGTTTTCTAGTTTGATGATAGTCTTTTCTCATTTCACTATTTTCTTGGCTGATAAAGTTACCCAAAATGAAATTTTAGTAAATCATATGTTACGTGGAAACCATAGAATTAAATGTTTGATAAAGTGGAAAGAATTGATGATCAACTGAGATATAAAAAGAAGCATGTCAGGCAACATTGTATTAGGCTTCATTTAGATTGAACTATGTTGATGTGATGTAGAGGATAGATTAATTCTTGAGACGTCCCATTCAGAAAGTATAAGAATAATCGTTTTGAAAATAGAATTAGAAAAATTTAAAATCTAGAAATCGAAACTATTCGATATGAGTGAAAATTGATATCAACTCCAAAATTAATAGAAATTAAATTAGGCAACGTTGTACTAGTCGTCAATTACATTGACGTATGACTTTATTGACAGAATGTGACGACGTAAAGGCGTATTTTATTGGATTATCTGGAAGCGTACTGAGTTCATTGGATATACTGCTTGTCATAATATGTAAATTATTCAAATTTCACTGTAATTGTTTTTTTTTTCAATTAATTGCTATACGTTGTTACTCTTGGAGATTTTTTAATACAGCCGAAAAAAAAAGTGAAAACTTAATTGCCGTAATACACTGTATATCAAAAGTGTCACGACGCTCCGTTTATCATACGCGCGAAACGCAACTCTGCAGATTATAATAATTTATTTCGAAAAATGGCCTGAGGTGGTGACGCGGCTATTCCTCGTAATTTACGATTCCACCGACTTTAATTAACAATTATCGGAGAAAACCCCTAATCTAAATGTAATTAAATTATGCTCGGGGGACGCGAGAAATGACAATTAAACCTGCGGAAGTTGGCAATTTTTTTCAGTTTTACAAGTGTGCCGAATTCCAAGGGGGTCATCTAAATTGATACAAACTCTCGGATGAAGATAAATGACGGGCACGCTTTAACATCAATAAAAACAAAAGACGCGAGCCAAGTGGTTAGTTGGTCATGTCCGGGATGTGTTTATCAATTTGGCATTTTTGTAACCTGTCTAACTCGTTGCGCCACAGCCTAAATGGAAAATTAAATCAATTTTCATTATCCATCTTGGGCATAATAAGAAAATAATAATACACTTCCGAATCAGAACAATAGAGCAGACAATCTTCAAGGCATTTTCGCATTCTAATGTCCAAATAAGTATGGGAACATTCAGGTGGCCCATTTCAAACTGTAATCAGTCTGTATATGGTGCTGACAGGTGGGGCTATGTTGTCATCTTTTTAAAAAACTCCGCTTTTTTCTGATTGTTCCAAATGTATGAAACTTAACAGAAAAAAACAACAAAACGTCCAAAATCCTTGAAACAAAATTTTATTCTTCTTGAATTTAGCAAATCTTATCAATAAAATTAGCAGAACGTGCCAATTATCGCAAATTCATGCAGAATTACTGATGATTTTAATTAGGACGCAGTTGGGAATTTAGCAAAAATCTAAAGAAATCCCGTTAAAAAATCCCAAAATACGCATAAATATTCAATTAAACATCTACCGAACCAGTAAAGGATTTGCTTATCTCCACTGCTAGGCTAGGCGGATTATTTGCTAGTTTATTGTTCTTGTTGCTGATATTTATGGTTGATGTAGGTCAATTTTGTTTATGATTTTGATTATTTTTGCAGTTTTTCACTTTTACAACAATTCTGGAACTTTGTTGCGAGATTTCAGTGAACTTTACAGCTTTGGAAATCATTTGCTGCATTTATTAATCCATTTTTGCTACTTCCATCGTTAACTCCGGAAATACTACACTCCTTTTTCATATTCTGCAAATGTGTTGCTGTTTTTTTTTGATGATTTTACTGATTTTCCCAACCACGACATATAAAAATCTGTTTTTGCTACTTTTATTGACAGTTCTAATGACTTTACTCCATAAATATTTTTCTACAGCTTTTTGCTATTAATATTATCAATACATTTTTGGTTCTTTTCTTGACAAAACATTTTCAAATTACACTTTTGCATATCATGTTCCACGACTGTTTTGCAAGTTTTTTTTTATGATGTTTGCTAATATTTGCAGCTGTGGAAAACATGTACTCATTTTATTAATCTTCTTTGCTACTTCAGTCGTCAATAATTCCGGAGATACTGGGTACTATTATTCTGAAAATGTTTTGCTGTTTTTCTGATGATTTCCACAGCTGTGACTTGTTGAGAGCTTAGTTTTTCAATGTCATTTTGCTACTTTAATTGACAGTTCTCATGATTTTACTCCTCCATGCTATGTTCAACGAATATTTTGCTACTATTTTGATGATCTTTGTTAACTTTTACGGCTTTGGAAATAATTTGTTTTTTGTTGTTGATGCGTTTTTACTACTTTTATTGACAGTTTCGGGGATTCTGCCTTTCGTCATCTAAGCAATCATTTTTCTAGTTTTTCAATTATTTTTGACAAGATTTGTTGCTTTGGAAGTTATTTGCTGATTTTGATCATCCGTTTTGCTATTCTATCGTCAATTCCGGCATTTCATCTCTTTTTATCATGTTCTGCGGATTTTGTCTACTTTTTTTAATGATCTTTGCCAACTTTCACAGCTTTGGAAATTATTTGCTGTATATATTATGCTCTCAATGCATGCGTGTTTGGTACACCTTTCTTCATAAGGTATGCTATGCTAGTGTTTTTCTAGTTTTTTGATTATTTTTGCCAATACAGCCTTGGATGTTATTTGCTGATCTCATTAATCTGTCTTTGCTACTTTTTGAGGCGTCAATTCCGGAGACTCTACTCTTTCTGATCTTTTATCTGTACAAGTTAGCAAAGATCATCAAAAAAAAGTTGCGCAAAGGCATCAATAACATAAACAGATTGTTGTCCAAGCTTCAATAGTTAGTAAACATTATACAAGATATAGAAAATCTCTGTAAAACATAGTAAAGAAGATTAAAATCTTTGGAATTGACAATAAAAATAGCAAAAACGGATTAATAAAATCAGCAAATAACTTCCAGAAATGCAAATACTAAAAAAATACTCGCAGAGCACTCCTAATAGGGAGAGGTGATCTCCAAAGTAGCAAAAACCAAAAACGTATTGATATCATTAGCAAATCATTTCTAAAACTGTAAAAAATAGTAAAGATCAACAAAAAAGTAGCAAAACATTCAAAAAACATAAATGTTTTGCTACTTTTTTGATGATCTTTGCTAACTTTTACAGCTTTGGACATGATTTGCTGATGTTATATCAAGACGTTTCTGTTTTTTGCTACTTTTATTCACAGATTTGAAGATTACCTCTCCCTATTGGTAGTGCTCTGCAAATCTTTTTTTGGTTTTTTGATGAATTTTGCTATATTTTTCCTGACTTTTGAAGGTTAGACAACAATTTGCTTATGTTATTGATGCGTTTTTGATACTTTCTTTGAAACAATTTTAGACATTCTACTTTTCTGTA
Source organism: Orchestes rusci (assembly GCA_958502075.1). Classification (NCBI taxonomy): domain Eukaryota; kingdom Metazoa; phylum Arthropoda; class Insecta; order Coleoptera; family Curculionidae; genus Orchestes; species Orchestes rusci. The sequence goes on along the minus strand of OY293308.1, from coordinate 9,094,663 downwards.
TTAGTATGTATTGTAATTGTTTGCTAAATTTTGCAGTTTTGGAAGCTATTTGCTGATTTAATTAATCTGTTTTCACTGCTTTCAACATTAATTCCGGAGATTATAATCTTTTTATTATGTTTTTCGACTTTTTTTTAGGATCTTTGCTATCTTTTACCGCTTTGGAATCAATGTCCTAATGCTATCAATGCGTTTTTGCTATTTTTATTGACAATTTTATCTTTTTAGATATGCTCTGCTATTTCTTTTCTAGTTATTAATGCTTTTCGCTAAGATCTGCAGCTTTTGAAGTTCATTTGAATTATCAATTTTTGCAATTTTTTTCGTAATTTCCGGAGATTATGCACTTTTTCATTTTGTTTCGATACTTTTATTACCAGTTTCCGAGATTCTATCTTTTCTTATTTATATACTCTGCAAATATTTTTCTGTTTTTTTATGTTTTTTTGCAAAGATTTGCAGTTTTGAAATATATTTGCTGATCAGTGTGTTTATACTTCTTTTATCATTAATTCCGGGATTATAATCTTTTTATTATGTTTTGCTACTCTTTTTATGACCTTTGCTATCTCTAACAGCTTTGGAAATGATTTGCTAATGCTCATTGCCAGATTTGTCAATGCTATCAATGCGTTTTTGCTATTTTTATCAACAATTTCGGAGATTCTATATTTTCTTATTAGATAAGCTCTGCAAATATTTTTTGTTTTTTACAGATTCTACACTTTTTCATTATGTTCTGCGGATGTTTTGCTACTTTTTTGATGATTTTTGCTCAATTTTACAGCTCTGTAAATGATTTACTGATGCTATAAATGCGTCTTTGCTTCTTTTATTAACAATTTCAAAGATTCTATCTTTCCTTATTATGCTACTGAAATGATTTTTTTTTTGTTTTTGCCAAGATTCATTTTGGAAGTTATTTTTTGATCTTATTAATCCGTTTTTGCTAATTTTTTCGTACATTCCGGAGATTCTACACTTTTCCATTATGTTCTGCGGATTTTTTACTACATTTTTGATGATTTTCGCTTACTTTCACAGGAAATTATTTGCTACTTTTGATGACCATTTCGAAGACTATTTTTTTCACCATTATCTTCTGCGGACGTTTTTCTATTTTTTAATGATTTTGCTAATTTTCACGGCTGTGACTTACTATTTGCTAGTTTATTAGAGGTGTTTCTGCTTCTCTCATCGATATATTTTGATAATTTTGGGTGAATAAAATGATATTTATTCAATGAGCTCTATATACATTACTTTCCAATTTGCATGACTAGATACAAAAAATTATCCAGCCTCTTCCTCCTTAGATGGAAAGATGAAGCTTGGAGGAGTTACGCTTCAAAAAATGAAGAATGTCTAAAATAAAAATAATTTTTGAGCTTTATCCAAATTATCGATACATTTTAAAAACCAGTTTCAAAAACCAGCCTCTTCCGCTGGAGGTGTAATGATGACATTTAGAAAAATCACCCATTCAATGGTGGAAACTAGAATTTCAGCCAATTTCATTTCAGTACCAACGAAAATTCGAGAACTAAATCCTTCCGATCTCCCATTGAAGATGTAAACGTGAAGTTCTGTTGAGGTTGAAATAAACTTCTTTCTTCTTTTGCCACAGACACAAATCTCCAAACCCTCAATCTTCACCTCGCCATTCCTGACAAACACGAAACAAAAGACAAGCTAACTTATACCCATATCCATTCAAGGAATATCTTTAACTATCTTCAGCCACGCAACGCTCATATTTCTCTTTTTCTGCAAATCAAGGTGGACATCAAGCTTTATATTTATTGTAGGCCCAAGCCCGATTTGAAGATAGCCCTGCGCGACTTACACCATCAGTAATAAGATAACGAATCCAAACTTAAGCATCCTCCTAATTAAGGTAATTAAGAGGCAAACATAAACAGGACAGGATTTAAAGTGAAGCCAACAAAGTAATGCAGGGGGAAGATTGTGGAAGTCCGTCTCTGGTTTACCACCCGATATATATCTTAAGGAGCTCAAGTGATGACGATATCTGCAAGAGATAAACTGATAATAATTTTAAGTGGCTCTGATCGCACTTCGCGGATCTGATAAGCATCTGTATTGGGTTTTTACTTTGTGAATGTGCGTGACAAAAAAAAAGGCCTGTGTGGTTGCTACGTTGGATTTTCTAACCAAGGAGTCTGCAGGATACGTGAAGAAAGCTTGGCGCAGAAGAAATTTAGACAAATAATAGTCAAATACTGTAAAACATAGGAAAGATCATTAAAAAAACTACCAAATATTGGCAGAACACACTTCAATAAAATTAGCAAATGATATTCAAAAGCTTTAAAAGTTAGCAAAGAACATTGAACAACTAGCAAAACATTTGCCAAATATAGTATAGCAAAGTGAAATCATCAGAATGCTTCAACAGGACTAGCAAATATTTTTCAACAGCAGTGGCAAACGAGCAAACTATCTGAATAATCTGACAAGGAACAGTAAAATCATCATAACTCTGAATAAAAATAAGAATTATATTATTACTTTAGAAATAAGAAAAATCATCAAAACACTAGCAAAACATTCGAATAGAGGAAGCAGTAAATAATCAGCGTTGTGAATGGAAGAAGGAAAAATGCTTCAGGGCTGTGGAAATAAGCAAAACCATGAAAAAAAATCAAGCAAAACATGAAATGAATGAGTGAAATCTCTAAAATTGACAATAAAACTAGTGAAATACTGCAATAATATTAGCAACTAACACTGTAAAAAACAACAAAGATCTTCAGAAAATTAGCAACAAATTTACAGAATTTAGTATAAAATATTAAAATCATCAGAATTGTGGATAAAAATAGCAAAAACGTAAATAAATCAATGAAAACAACAGCAAAATATTCGCAGAACATGACATGGGAAAGTAAAATCATCAGAATGAAACTAGCGAATCATTTTTAAAAGCTTTGGAAATAGGCAAAATCATCAAAAAGCTAGCAAAAAATGTCATGGATAAGGGAAATCCCTGAAATTGCTGATAAAAGTGGTAAAAAACTTCGATAAAATTAGCAATTGATATTGAAGTCTGTAAAGGTCTGCAAAGATCATCAAAAAATTATCAGCAGTGTGAATGAAATTAGCAAAAAAGCTGTGGAAATGAGAAGTGAAATTATCAGAATTGTGGATAAAAGTAGCAAAAATTCGTCAAAGAGACTAGCAAATAATTGGTCACAGCCGTGGGAACGAGCAAAATCATTGGAAAACTAGCAAAACATTCAAAAAATCTGGCAAGGGAGAGTGAAAACGTCAGCATTGTGAATACAAGTATCAGAAACGCCTAAAAATAGCAAAACATCTATTACAGCAAGGAATTAAATCATAAAAAACTAGCAGAACATTTCAAGAAAAGAAGCAGTAGAATGATCAGCATTTTGAATTGAAGTAGCAAAAAAATGTCAGAGCTGTGGAAATGGGCAGTCATTGAAAAACTAGCAAAATTATCGCAGATCATGATAAGGATGATCTGAAATTGTCAATAAAAGTACCTTAACACAATAATAACATTCGCAAATGATATTCATAGGCTGTAAAAGCTAGCAAAGATCATCAAAAAACTAGCAAAACATTTGCTAGTATAAAAACATGAGAATTGTTGTTAAAAGAAGAAAAAATGCGTCAATCACACTAGCAAATTAGCCGTCAAAACTAGCAAAATCGCAGAAAAAAAGCAAAAGATTTGAAAATATCAAAAACGTGAATAAAACCATGAAAAAAACTGGTAACATATTAAATATAATATACTCAATATCGGAAATTAAAATCGTCGGAATTGTAAATTAAAGTATCGAAAACGCCTTGAAAAACAGCAAATAATTTATCTTAGCCAAGAAATCAACCAAAATCATTGAAAAAAAACTAGCAAAACAGTGAAATTATCAGAATTGCGAATAAAAGTAGCAAAAATATGTCAAAATACTATAGCAAATAATTCGTTAAAGCTGTGGAAGCAAGCAATATCATCGGAAAATAAGAAAACATTTGGAAAATCTCACAAGGAAAAGTGAGATCATCAGAATAATAATTGTGAATGAGAGTAGAAAATACGTCTAGAAAAAAACATCAAATGATTTATCACAGTCGTGGAATTGCGCAAAGTCATCAATATCCATCCAAACAGTCAGCAAAGATCATCAGAAAACTAGCAAAATCATCGGAAACTAGCAAAACATTTGAAAAATCTGACAAAGAAGAGAAAAATCATAACATAACAGCAATAACAATGAAAACAGGAAAAACCTGAAAAGATTCATAAAAAAAAACTAGCAAAATATTCCAAGAACATGGCATGGGAAAGTAAAATCGTCAGAATTGTGAATGAAAGTATCAAAAACGCCTAGAAAAACAGCAATCCATTCATAACTTCCGAGGAATCATGCAAAATCATAAGAAAAACTAGCAAAACATTCGTTATAAAAAGTGAAATCATCAGAATTGTGAATAAAAGTAGCAAAAATATGTAAAAAAAGTAAATTATTTGTGATATGGTGGAAATTGAGCAAAATCATTGAAAAAAACTAGCAAAACATGAAAAGAAATAGTGCATTTGATCAGAATTGGGAAAAAACTAGCAAATTATTTGTCAGAGCTGTTGAAATAAGAAAAAATAATCAAAAACTAGCAAGACTTCCGAAGAACATGATAAGGAAGAGTAAAATAATCAGCATTGAAAACACCACAATTAAATTGGCAATTAATATTCATTCAAACAAAAAAAGTCAACAAAACATAGTGAAATCATTAGGATCGTGAATAAAACTAGTAAAAGTAGAAGTATATAAATATAAGCAAAATCATCGAAAAACCACCTACCTGTCTGCAGAGTAGAGCAATAATGAGAAGTATGATCATCGACACTCTAAAGATCAGCAGCAAACCTAAAAAAATAGTAGAATTTTATCAGTCAATAAAACTAGCACATAATTTCCCAGCAATCAGCCCGGTTTAAAAGTACATTTCTGCAATGAACTCCGAAAATCTCCAAAAGTTGGCATCGTTGTGCTGGGCTGCAATTAGTCAAAACATCAATAAAAGCATACTTGTCATCTGTCATCTTAAACACAGACTAACCCCCATATGCTATGCACCGTGGAAATCTAATCCGGATGAAGACTTCATCGCGATTATTTTCCATTAGGTGGTATGGAAGATAATCGCGATAGACTTCATCCGGATTAGATTTCTACGGTGCATTATGGGGGTAAGTTGGCAAGCGGTGCTGCCATATTTTGATGGTTATTAAAATAAAAATGGAAACTACCTCTATCTAGTATTAACTGAATTTGTCAGCCCTGATAACACAATCTCAGTGATTAATGTCAGCAACCACGCTATGCGACCAATTACATAAATTAGCCTTATCAGACGAATAAAAAAGCAGTTATATTAAGACATTATTTCATTCTCGCCTCGAAAACAATGCAGAAAAAATCGCCTTATTTGGTCACTCCATTAGTACCAACGTATCATAGACATTTATTACGTTTGCACACATTAGAACACTCAATTATCTTTAATTAATATGAAAATTATTAATGGATTCACGTTGCGAAAACCATTCAGTAATCTTTCATGCTATGCTAACCACAGTTGCCGTTTTTGGTGTTGGAGAGTTTTTGTTTTGTCTATTTTGTTTGTTAATTAAAAATGACTCAGATTGGTTATTATTAATATTCTATTTAATTAATGGTTTATAGTAATTTGATTCCTTTCTTTTATAGGTAGGAGCACGTTTTGTCTCTGTAAGACATTATATAGAACATCATCAGGAATAATATGCAATTATTTTAAATTTATTGATAGATTATTATATCCTTTGATATTTTTTGGATTTGAAATATCGTTTCCACAATTTGTATGATTTTTTATGACTTTTCTCCGACAATTTGGATGACTTTCAATGTTATTTTTACGAAAACGTTGCAGAATGCACTGATGAAAAAAGAAGTGTTTTATCCGATGACTTTATTCTTTATCAATGTTTGTTGGGAACTGTAGCGTCATTTTAGAAGCGATTTTTTCAAGATTTTCTGTGATCAATTTCCATGTTTTTTTGTGTTTTTCATGACAAACTTCACTCTGTGAATGTCCCAATTTTCCATAACTCAACTTTGACGCTTGATAACTGGCGTATTTTTTCGAATATCAACTTGAAATTGCAGGAGAATATAACGCAAAGTATTTCAAGTAAATCCTGCAAATTTCAGGACAAAATTCACTATGAAGAAAATAGTATGAATTCTTTTGCGGAGCTTGTTCTGACTATTCCAATTTGGTATAATCTAAGTTGGACGACCAATAAGTCACGTATTGTCAAAGACATCTACTTACAATTCCAGGAGAATATGAAACAAATTATTTCAAGTTTATCCTGCTAATTTCAGGACAAAATTCACTGTGAAAAAAATAAGATGATGTCTTTTGTGGAGCTTGTTCTGGTTATTCCAATTTAGTATAAACTAACTTGAACGTACAATAACTTCCGTATTTTCAAAAACATCCACTTGAAATTTCAGGAGAATATGAAGCAAATCATTTCAAGTAAATCCTGCAAATTTCAGGACAAAATTCACTATGAAGAAAATACCATGAATTCTTTTGCGGAGCTTGTTCTGACTATTCCAATTTGGTATAATCTAAGTTGGACGACCAATAAGTCACGTATTGTCAAAGACATCTACTTACAATTCCAGGAGAATATGAAACAAATTATTTCAAGTTTATCCTGCTAATTTCAGGACAAAATTCACTGTGAAAAAAATAAGATGATGTCTTTTGTGGAGCTTGTTCTGGTTATTCCAATTTAGTATAAACTAACTTGAACGTACAATAACTTCCGTATTTTCAAAAACATCCACTTGAAATTTCAGGAGAATATGAAGCAAATCATTTCAAGTAAATCCTGCTAATTTCAGGACAAAATTCACTGTGAAAAAAATAAGATGATGTCTTTTGTGGAGCTTGTTCTGGTTATTCCAATTTAGTATAAACTAACTTGAACGTACAATAACTTCCGTATTTTCAAAAACATCCACTTGAAATTTCAGGAGAATATGAAGCAAATCATTTCAAGTAAATCCTGCAAATTTCAGGACAAAATTCACTATGAAGAAAATACTATGAATTCTTTTGCGGAGCTTGTTCTGACTATTCCAATTTGGTATAATCTAAGTTGGACGACCAATAAGTCACGTATTGTCAAAGACATCTACTTACAATTCCAGGAGAATATGAAACAAATTATTTCAAGTTTATCTTGCTAATTTCAGGACAAAATTCACTGTGAAAAAAATAAGATGATGTCTTTTGTGGAGCTTGTTCTGGTTATTCCAATTTAGTATAAACTAACTTGAACGTACAATAACTTCCGTATTTTCAAAAACATCCACTTGAAATTTCAGGAGAATATGAAGCAAATCATTTCAAGTAAATCCTGCAAATTTCAGGACAAAATTCACTATGAAGAAAATACTATGAATTCTTTTGCGGAGCTTGTTCTGACTATTCCAATTTGGTATAATCTAAGTTGGACGACCAATAAGTCACGTATTGTCAAAGACATCTACTTACAATTCCAGGAGAATATGAAACAAATTATTTCAAGTTTATCCTGCTAATTTCAGGACAAAATTCACTGTGAAAAAAATAAGATGATGTCTTTTGTGGAGCTTGTTCTGGTTATTCCAATTTAGTATAAACTAACTTGAACGTACAATAACTTCCGTATTTTCAAAAACATCCACTTGAAATTTCAGGAGAATATGAAGCAAATCATTTCAAGTAAATCCTGCAAATTTCAGGACAAAATTCACTATGAAGAAAATACCATGAATTCTTTTGCGGAGCTTGTTCTGACTATTCCAATTTGGTATAATCTAAGTTGGACGACCAATAAGTCACGTATTGTCAAAGACATCTACTTACAATTCCAGGAGAATATGAAACAAATTATTTCAAGTTTATCCTGCTAATTTCAGGACAAAATTCACTGTGAAAAAAATAAGATGATGTCTTTTGTGGAGCTTGTTCTGGTTATTCCAATTTAGTATAAACTAACTTGAACGTACAATAACTTCCGTATTTTCAAAAACATCCACTTGAAATTTCAGGAGAATATGAAGCAAATCATTTCAAGTAAATCCTGCTAATTTCAGGACAAAATTCACTGTGAAAAAAATAAGATGATGTCTTTTGTGGAGCTTGTTCTGGTTATTCCAATTTAGTATAAACTAACTTGAACGTACAATAACTTCCGTATTTTCAAAAGCATCCACTTGAAATTTCAGGAGAATATGAAGCAAATCATTTCAAGTAAATCCTGCAAATTTCAGGACAAAATTCACTATGAAGAAAATACTATGAATTCTTTTGCGGAGCTTGTTCTGACTATTCCAATTTGGTATAATCTAAGTTGGACGACCAATAAGTCACGTATTGTCAAAGACATCTACTTACAATTCCAGGAGAATATGAAACAAATAATTTCAAGTTTATCCTGCTAATTTCAGGACAAAATTCACTGTGAAAAAAATAAGATGATGTCTTTTGTGGAGCTTGTTCTGGTTATTCCAATTTAGTATAAACTTACTTGAACGTACAATAACTTCCGTATTTTCAAAAACATCCACTTGAAATTTCAGGAGAATATGAAGCAAATCATTTCAAGTAAATCCTGCTAATTTCAGGACAAAATTCACTGTGAAAAAAATAAGATGATGTCTTTTGTGGAGCTTGTTCTGGTTATTCCAATTTAGTATAAACTAACTTGAACGTACAATAACTTCCGTATTTTCAAAAACATCCACTTGAAATTTCAGGAGAATATGAAGCAAATCATTTCAAGTAAATCCTGCAAATTTCAGGACAAAATTCACTGTAAAGAAAATACCATGAATTCTTTTGTGGAGCTTGTTCTGGTTATTCCAGTTTGGTAAAAAGTAACTTTCACGCCCAATAACTCCATCCAACCATATTTTTGAAAACATTAACTTGAAATTTCAGAGGAACATTTTTTCAAGTGAATCCTGCAAATTTCAAGAAAAAAATCACTGTGGAGAAAATATTGGGAATTTCTTTTTGGAGCCTGTTCTGGTTATTGCAATTTGGCATAAACCAACTTGGACGCCCAATGACTCCTGTATTTTCGAAAACATCTATTGGAAATTTCAGAATATGAAGTTAATTATTTCAAGTAAAAACTGCAAATTTCAGGACAAAATTCACTGTTAAAAAAACACTATGAATTCTTTTTGTGGGGCTTTTTCTGATTATTCCAATCTGTCATAAACTAACTTGGACGCCCAATTACTCCCGTATTTTCGAAAATATCCACTTGAAATTGCAGGAGAATATAAAGCAAAATATTTTAAGTAAATCCTACAAATTTCAGGACAAAATTCTCTGTGAGGACAATAATAAGAATTCTTATGTGGGGCTTCTTCTGGTTATTCCAAATTGGCATAAACTAACTTGGACGCCCAATAACTCCCGTGTTTTCGAAAACATCCACTTGAAATTCAAGAATATAAAGCAAATTATTCCATGTGAAACCTGCAAACTTCAGGACAAAATTCACTGTCAAAGAAATACTATCAATTTTTTTTGTGGGGCTCTTTCTGATTATTCCAATTTGTCATAAACTAACTTGGACGCCCAATAACTCCCGTATTTTCGAAAATATCCGCTTGAAATTTCAGGAGAATATGATGCAAAGTATTTTGAGAAAATCTTGCAAATTTCAGAACAAAATTCTCTGTGAAGACAATAATAAGAATTCTTTTGAGGAGCTTGTTCTGGTTTTTCCAATTTAGTATAAACTAACTTGAACGTCCAATAACTCCCGTATTTTCTAAGACATCCACTTGAAATTTCAGAATATGAAGTTAAATATTTCAAGTAAAAACTGCAAATTTCAGGACAGAATTCACTGAGACGAACATACTATGAATTCTTTTGTAGAGCTTGTTCTGATGGTTATTCGAATTTGGTGTGAACTAACTTGGACACTCAATAACCCCCATATTTTTGAAAACATTAACTTGAAATCTCAGGAAAAAATAAAGCAGTATTTCAAGTAAATCCTGCAGATTTCAGTACAAAATTCATTGTGAAGACAATATTATGGAACTATCTTGGACGCTCAATAACTCTCATATTTTCGAAGACATCAACTTGGAAATTTGAAGGTAAAGTATTTTAAGTAAATCCTTCACATTTCAAGACAAAATTCACTCTGGAAACAATATTATGATTTTTGTTATAAATTAATTCTTGTTTTTTCGTGATCTGTAAGATGGTAATGATATGACAAAATTTACACATACCATATTTTATGGGCATTTTAATTCAAGACCACATTACGCCTCTACAGCTTTCCAGCAATATTTTCATCTACCGCAGCGCCTTGATTAACTCGAAGCGTCTGTTTTCGGTAGCATGCTGTTTTATCTTCAAAGATAATAAAAGCTGCCATTATAAACTTCATAATGTCTGATTTAAACGGGTTCCTATTTGTGTTTTGTTTATGAACCACGCCTCATTCGCCCATATGAAGTAATGATGAGGCAAAATGCCAAATGCGTCCATAAACCACAATCAAATCTCCGGCAATTTGTCCCGAATTAGCCTTTAATCAGTGACAAATTTATTTTATTGATAATTTTTACCGTTTTCTTGGCTACAAAAACGTCAAACCGTAGAAAGCTAATTGGCCGAAATCTACATGTTGTCGTTGATTAAGCCAATTAATCGGGATTTCATAAGGAGGATTTAATTTAGCGTTCATTTCTCAACGGGATAGCCGATTTAAATTACTTAAATGGAATAAATCTCATATTTTATGGCTCTGGTGGATTTTCATATTTCAAATGTCAAGAATAAATAAAATTCGATCAGTTCGAAAAAACTAATTGGAAATCGATAATTGAGTTATTCAAAATGGTTTGGGAATAATTAGTTACGTCTCACCTATTGTATGGATTAGTGAATAATTTTCGTTTTGGTTTTTGTTTATGGATGTCCCGGTGTGTTCGGCTTGTAATCGCCGTCTAATCGTTCCATTTAACTTTCACCTTCCCCACTGTGAGGTTCCATATGGACTCCAATGGTTCGAATTTATTTATAGATCGCCAATGGTAATGGTAATTGAGGTGTATGGGGTGCTAATGGGATGGCCGTTTTGTTTATAGCCTATACAGGGAGGAACTCTAGCCTAAAATTTCAAGCTGATATTTTTAAAAATGTTGATTGTTATTGAGTCACAGTTAGATTAAATGAAATGAGAATGAACAAAACAAACTTCACAAAAAAGATAATATTTTTTTTCCAGATTGATTTTTGCCATGAAATCTGCAGAATTTTAAAAGAATTCTTCGTTTCAAATCGTCCTAACATTCCAAATTGATTGATATTTTCAAAAATGTGGAGGCTATTGGGAATAGAAAATTGGAATAATAAGAACAGACTACCCAAATTAATTCATAAAATATTTTCTGGAGTGAATTTTGACATGAAATTTCTAGGATTTACTTGAAATACTTTGATTAAAATCGTCCTAAAATATAAAGCTGATATATTCAAAAAGGTGGAAGTTATTGAGCATCAAAGTTGGGTTATACAAAATTGGAATAATATCAACGAACTCCCAAAATCTATTCATGAAATGTTTTTCAGAGTGAATTTTGTCATGAAATTTGCAGGATTCACTTTAAACACTTTTCTTTGAGTCGTCCCAAAATATCAAGTTGATACTTTCAAAAATTGTGGTGGTTATTGAGCATCAAAGTTGGGTTGTAAAAAAAAAGAATTATCAGAACCAACTCTCCAAATAAGTTCATAAATCTTTCCAGATTGAATTTTGTCATGAAATTTGCATAATTCACTTGAAATACTTTGCTTAAGAACGTCCTAAAATTCCAAGCCGATATTTTCAAAAATGTCGTAGTAATTGAGCATCAAAGTTGAGTGATACAAAATTGAAATAATCAGAACTTCCCTTCAATTTAATTCATAAAATGTTTTCCAGAGTGAATTTTGCTAGGAATTTTGTCATGAAATTTGCAGGATTTACTTGAAATACTTTGCCTAGAATCATCTTACAATATCAAGTTATTGTTTTCAAAAATGTAGGGGTTATTGAGCATCAAAGTTGAGTTATACAAAATTGGAATAATCAGAACTACCCCTCAATTTAATTCATAAATAATTTTCCAGAGTGAATTTTGTCATGAAATTCGCAGGATTTACTTGAAATACTTTGCTTAAAATCCTCCTAAGATATCAAGTTAACATGTTCAAAAGAGTGGAAGTTATCGAGCATCAAAGTTGGGTAATATATGAACCTAGAACTATCAGATCAAACTACCATGAAATCCTTCCTAAAATGAATTTTGTCATGATATTTGCAGGATTCACTTGAAATTCTTTGCTTTATATCGTCCTGAAATATCAAGAGGATATTTTCGAAATAGTGGATGTTATCAAGCATCAAACTTGTGTTAAAGAAAATAATAATAAACAGAAGAGGCTCGTTAAAAAAAATCATACATTTTTTTCCAAATTGAATTTAACGGAATTTACATAAATATTACTGTGACTTTCTCAACAGTGAATTTTTCAGACAATTTTTCATGAAAATAACCCAAAAAACTTAAAAATGTATTCAAGAAAATTCAAAGAAAACGGTTAAACAACATTCCTGGAAAATAACGTGAACTAGAACTCTGTTTTTTCATCAGTGGATGTCCAGATAATAGATAATATAAAAAACAATATCACAACCACAGTAATTTGTTTGAAAAAGCGACAGAAATAAAAAATAAACCGACAAAAAGTCTTTATGAGAATAGATGTCGCCACTAGATAAAACTATTAAAACAAAGAAAACTGAAATCTAACTAAGTTTTTCAAAATGAAGATTCTAAGATACAGTTAGAAGATTGTGAAGATCGGTGTGATTCAGGGCAGATGATAAAATATGGATGGAAGAACCATCAAAACTAAAAACCTAATTTTGAAACGATTATGACAGATTCATGGCAGTTATTCTAATCGATTCAAATGTCTCCACTAAAAAAACTTTCAGCATAATTCGGAAATAAATTACCCGGCCGAGTCCATTTAAGGCAAGTAGAAGTGGTTTATTAAATTCAAAAACATTCTCGAAAAGTGCCTATTTTACATTAAATTTGTGTAAGTCACCTCTTATAACGTGCTTTTTAAAGATATTGTTATTGGAATAGAGAACTACCGTAATTTTATTTGAATGTATAATTTTACACTGGATGTGGTTTTAACTTTAACTGTAACTTGTCACGACAATTCCCTAATTTGTTCATTTTTGTAAAAATTGTCACACTGAATATTCGGAAATTATGATGCCATAAGTCAGATTTCACACCGCATACGAAAATTATTCACAGTATGCGTAATTTTTTGACACCGGCATTATGTCGCGGGGCATAAATTCGAAAGCTGGTAATTTCCAGGTAATTTCTTTTATGGTGGTTTGGCAGAATTTGAAAAATTACTTTCAGCACATCTGAGGACCATTTTTTTACTGTAAATTGTGAGGGATGGAAAGAAAACTTTTGAGTTTTCTCAATGCGACTGATTAATTATCCGAAATTTTCTTCTGAAAAATTCATCAGTGCAAAAATCAACATCGTTTTTTTGTAGTTTTTGTGTAATGTAATTTTTAAGTGTATGAATGTTGTCTAGCAGTTGAAATTCCATGCCATTTTTTGGCAGGATTTTACTGGAAATTTTCAAGTCAAGTCAAGTAGTTTATTTTCCGACATTTTATCATGGAAAATTACCTGAAAATGCTCCTGTTTAAAAATCAACAACGTATCTTTTGTAGTTTTTGAGTTATGAATTTTTGGGTGAATGACTGTTATCTAAAGCGGTCAAAATTGGACACTAATTTTTGGGAAGATTTTAATCGAAGTTTTCCCTACTGAAGTGGTTGATTTCTAACATTTTCCTATGGAAAATTCTCTGAAAAATTCACCTTTGCCAACATCACAATCGTATCTTTTGTAGTTTTTGAGTTTTGAATTTTTTAATCAATGGATGTTGCTTAGCTTTTGATATTAGACTTGGGAGGACTTTAATCAAAATTTTCCTCTGTCAAGTGATTAGTTTTCCGACATTCCCTTAGGAAAAATTGTCTGAAAAATCCATCAGTTAAAAAATTAACTTTGTATCTTTTATAATTTTTAAGTTATTCATTTTTTAATGAATGAATTTCGTTTAGTGTTGAAACCAGGCCACTCATTTTTTGAACGATTTTTCTCGAAATTTTTCCAAGTCGACTGGTTAATTTTCTAAATCAAAATGAGCTGCAAAATTCAACTGTTCAAGAATCGAAATAACATTTCTAGTATTTTTTGAGTAATCAATGAAATGACAAAAATTTGTTTATACCTACCAACTTTTATTGTATCAAACTTAAAAACCAATTAATAAAAACACCAGAATACCTGCAGGAGAAACATCTGCAGAACCCAAACAAATCCAATCAAAAATATCAAGTTTCAATTAAAATCCAATTCAACATTAAAGCTTGCTCATTACTGGGTGGTCCACTTATCTACAAGATAACCCAACGCTCATGAAATCTGATACTTTTCACTCAAATTGCAATTCAATTTTCAAAAACCACGCTGGAACTACTGGATGAAAATCGAAACGTCAGTCTATCATCTCCATATAAATAACATAATTAGAATAAATCCGAAGTTTGTAGATCATTATCGTATTAGCTCTTTAACTCTACATCAAAATATCTAATTTTGAGATGTCACTGGGGAGGTACTATGTGATTGAAACTTATATGGTGCACACGGGATATGTGAATAAGAAATAGTAAAAAATCAACAAAAGCTATAGAATAATAAGAGTATTTAAAATAGTTAGGTTGATGAAAGACAATCACACATAAAACATAGATATAGAAAAAGATAGACCCAATAAATAAGTGAAGAATGTTTCCTTCTATGGTACCACCCAAAACCCATCAATTCAATAAATTTTCTGGGTGTGCACTACTTGTCCGTTTTCGGTAATTTATTAAATTAAACTGACAGATGTTCGGACATAATCTTAACACGATCTGGACGATTTTTAACGATCCTTTGACGGATGAACTGATCCCCGTCCACACCTTAAATGCACAAAAAGAACTTGGAAGGCAATTATCGAGAAAATTTGATTCCTGCAACTTGTTTATCCCGGCAGCAAAACAAATGGTCTGAAATCAAGTTTCAAATAAATAAAATGCTGTTGCTGCGACAGCGTAATAAATTCTACTGTCACAATGTCTATCCATCTTGTTGCCTTATATAGTTTAACCGTAATTATTATTCTATGCAAATTGCTCTTGGTTTGTCTCTTTTGGGTTCATTGAGGAGGCTTTCTTTTTTGCTTTTTTTGCATGTTTCATTTGGTGTAGCCTCAAAACTCCGGAATAGTGCAGATCCTGATGATTCGTTCCAATAAAACTTGTTGATCAGTGATGAATGTATTCAATGCTGTTTGACACATCGATAGCAAAAATCAAAGGGATGATAGAAGACCTTATTTGGGTCCATAAGAGCAAACAAACCCATATATAAAGTGTTTCGTTTTTGAGATAACTACATGCATTTTTAGATAATTCTGAAAAAAAAATTTTTAGATACTACCCTTTTGCCCTTTGTTAATCTAATTTACGACTGAAATCCAGTTGATCAAATCTATTTTTGCATTTTAATATGTCCTCTTTCAAAAATGGCTTTGGTTAAGCCATAGTGTCATTTGGGCAATGACCCCCCAAACATATTTCTGAAAATAATACTTTAATCATTTCACATTTACTTTTCAGAGAAGGAGAGAGTTATTATTGAGAGTATTCAACAAGAGGGGATTCAAAAGGAATTGGAAATTTTGGAATTTTATTCCCTCGAGGAGATCATCCGATTCAAAAGCTGCCCTAGTAGGAGGATAGACACTGGTTTTGTTAAACTTCTATTGCCGAAATAACAAACTCATCCAGGTTATCTATTGTAAAGTGGTTGTGGGAGGCAAAGGTTGAGTAGTTCAGGATAAGTGGTGCAATGGCATGGATGGCGATTTGTCATAACCCGACTTGCTAGTAGAGTCCATCAGTTGACCACAAGAAAGAGTGAGGCCAGCAAAGCCATCACAATTCTCATGATGGCTCTCACATGCAGAAGCAGGACCACTGCTCATACTCATCCTGAACATGCAGAAGCAGGACCACTGCTTATGTCGCAGCAGAATGGCAAGGTGATGAATGATGGATTGTAAGACCCATATGTTTCTTCTTGTCTTGAACCAGTAACGTTGTTTTCATCAAAAACAGGGAGTTATGATACTTCTTAGAGAAGAACAATGTGGAGATTGTTCTCATCTCAGTGATGAGAGGGTTGAGGTTTTGACTGCATTAGAAAAGATAGGACTAATGGCATAGTTGGAGGCATTGCCATTCTAGTAAAGAGAGGGATTTCTCTTTACTTCTCTTTTTATAAAAGACCCACCAAAGACTCCATTAGAATTGTGCTAGATACCAGTTTTCAAAGAAATGTTATAGTTTTAGTTGTATAGGAGATTGGAACGCCAAACTATCCGATTTTGGCTGTAATGGTTATGGTAAGGGGGGGAATTCAGGTAAAATCAGGGAAGAAAGGATGCAAATCCTGGTATCAGTACCAGTATAATGACCATTAGTACAGACGTCTGCAACATTTGTCTGAACAAAATGACTGATCTTTCCGGAATTCAGCGACGGAAGATCGCAGTTATGTGGGCCAAAACCAGCGGAGAGACTGTTTGTCCTCGGCAACAAAGACAAGGAATCTAACCACCTCAATGGACAATACAGGAAACACTGGGAAACCAGGTGTCTATGCAAAGCCTGGGACATCCGGGACCAGCAGCACCCCGCAAAAAACCCTACTTCAAAGAGGACGCTCTGAGGGAAATACTCCAACCTCAGACTCTGGGGTTGCTAAGGTAGGACACAGTACCTCAACGGAAAACCTATAGTGAAACCCTGGGTATCAATTCTTGACCGTTCGCAAATTTGAAACGTATACGCAAAAATGCGTTCACCATGTTATTTCAAATGATGATGATCGCACAATTACGTATGCGTTTTGATACGGAGGCTCAAAAATTGACCCCCTGGCTGCGCTAAGAACGGCTATCACTCCGGATAACTGAGGAGCAATGTAGAGTAGAGGGATGCGGACTCTGAACCAATCCGCAGTTCAAAAATAGCAGCTGCAGAGGAGGGATGATCTATATCAACTGCTCCGATGAAGCTGGTAAGACCTGGATGCTGTGGGTGCTTTCGTCTGGATACCCACAAAATCAGCGGAAGTCAAAGAGCCAGTACAAGCTCTCCAACACCGGGGAACTGCAAAACCGGAATTTTTCTAACGCAGTCGACCTTCAGACTTTTGAAAAAGGACACCTCCAATGTGAAAGGTAATCCAGACCTTCATCCCAATAAAGCAGCAACAGCTGCTCTTTGCCAATAAAGGCAAATATCAAAAAAGGAAAAACTGACGGTAAGATCTAGTATGATAAGAAAAAAATCAAAGCCTTGGTTTTCCTACCCTACAATGCACCCAGACCTTTCCCATCGCAGGACCTGGAAAATCTATTGTACTACTGGCTGGCAAACCTACAGTGCGTAATAGATATGGACGCAAAGTCGCATCATACCATATGAAGTCCGCTCTTGGTCTTCAAAATAGAGCGACCACTGAACATTCAAAAAATTGCCCTGCAAGAAACATGCTGGAAGGTAATGGAAGAACTGTGACTATAGAGGTAGCTGGAGGCTGCCCCCAGGGAAGAGTCCAATCTCCTCTTCTCTGGACCTAGTTGCAGAGGAACTACTGGTGAAATAAAACAGAAAGGGATTCCACGCCCAAGGCTATGTCGGCGATATAGCAAGCACACTAGAACGTTATCAGAACTGATGCAGACAGAGCCTTGATCGTAGAAGACTGGTGCAGGAAGGTGAATTCTGAGAAAACTTCCCTGATCAACTTCAAGAGAAAAAGGAATAGGGGGTCCAATAATTAAGACCCGTATTCTTCAGACAAAAACTACAGGTGGCAAGAGATGTCCAATACCTAGGAATCTCAGTAGAGGCTATGGAGGAAGAAAAATCCTTATCCTGAATGATAGCCAAGCGGCAGTTGAAACCCTATTCTGTCAGGAAACGGAATTCAAGCAATTCTGGGATCGTCAGCAAAACCTTGCCACTCTGGGAGCATCCAACCTAGGATGAATACCGGGACCAAAGGAGGTAGCTGGTAATGACGAGCAAATACATCACTTATGGGCCCAGAATCTGCCATTGGAATCACTACATCCTCTATAAGAGGCTGGCTAAAAAAAAACAAAAGAAATCAAGATGGTGCTAATCAATGGGACTGGGACTCAGTAAAACAATGATAGCATCGAAAATCCAACCATCGTTCACTGGAGGTCTTCTGGACCTTAGTAGAAATCAGCTTATGAAAGTAACAGGGATACGAGTTCATTTTTTTACCGGTATCTATACAATAGACAATCAACCATAGAAGAACTTCTACTTGAGGTGTTTTTTTTTTATTTATAGTTACGGTTTCTGATTAAACCACCATCAACTACAAATTGAAGGGTCCAGGTTTTATTACTCTGTCATCCTCCCCCACACTCATATTTACATAAATCTCAAATAATTACTAATTACACTGGAAAACCCCATAAAATACGTTGTTGTTGCAACATTAATTATCGCATCGTATAGGGCACCAAGGGCATCATTACCATTACCAATATTACCGGCGTGATCGGCGGTAACTTAACACGCCATCACTCCAATTTAAACCGCGAAATTTTAGCCAAGATGCCCGCGGTCCCGCCATAATTTTCATTTTTAATTACAAACAATACATGGGAGGTGTATCGATAAAAAAACAGTATCAATCGAATTAAAAATTGTACCCAAAAATATATAAGGTTTTATGGAATACCCACAAAAAACTGTAAGAAATCAGTAAACTGTAAAAAACTTCGTGAATAAAAATAATAAAATTAAATTAAAGGAATAGGACATATTCAGACCAAAGAAAGTTGAAAACTGAATTTTTATTTTTAAATTGTCGATAGTGACTATATCGATATGGTTTTCCATAGGCCCTGTAGACACACCATAATTTCGATTTTTAATTACGAGAAATAATGTGATATAACTGGAAACTCGAGCCTCGTTACTGCGACGTGCTTTATGCTGATGGACAAACGGGATCGTTTTTCTTCAGGCTCACACGCGAACTCTCGACGAAACTTTTATACAGGGTGGAAAAAAAGTGGGCATTAATTTTTAGGTTTTATTATTTTTGATCATACTTCATCAGTTTTGATTATTGGACTTTATTTGTTACATGTTTCTTACTCTTCTAAGCGTGGAAACAACAAGGTACATGTTCTACAAATAAGAATCTATTGAGATAAAAAAAAATAGTTTCTCACTTTAACAAAAATGAATTATACTGACTTCACAAATGCAGAAAAACTTAGCTGAATTCGCTTATTTTTCAAATACAAAAACGTTGATGCGCCACCCTGTAGAAATTCTTCTTTCACGAAATACGCATGTGCTTTTTTCCTTGAAGAACGAGACACCTATTAATAACGATAATCACCACAGTCATTGGGTTATTACCACAAATACACGGGTTTGCGGTAATCGCATTACCATTACATGCAATGCTGATTTGTGAATGGGGTTGGACCGGGGTTGACAACCTTCACAAGCAAGCCGCTCATTAAATGGGCGTCATACGTAATATTAATAAATTAATGCGTTCCCAAATAAATTCTTTTTGTTCTGGTTTCCTTCAAAGCATTAATCAATGATGCTAAAACAATAGTGGGCGTGCGCACAATCAATTATGCACGGCTACAGGTATTATTATATCGGCAATACGAAAAAAAAATTATGCGTTCGTTCTTCGTCGAATTCTATAGCCATTGTTGCACGCATTCTCATATTGTTTGAGCATCAATAGTTTGGGATTTTTCTTGTTTGTTCATTTTTTAATTAGCGACGTTTTTAGTTTATTAAATGTATTTCATTTGATGTTAATTTCTGCTCCCCGCTTTTGCTTTTGAATTTTGTGTGACGTTATTACGCCCTTTAACCTAGAGGTGTAGACTTTCAACGTTATCTTGAAAATAGAACCTCTGACACAAAAATTATTGAAATAAAATTCGTAGAAAATTAACCAATGAAGATTTTTTATCAGAAAAGTTTTTTTTATTGGATCCACGACTTCTGTTATCGTTCCTGTCAAATTTTGTGTGACGTCATTAGGTTTAAAAATCAATAATTTTGACGATATCTGAAAAATAGTATATCTGAGAAAAATACTTTTCAAATAAATTTTATAGACAATTTATCTGTGAAAATCTTTTATTTGGAGAGTTTTTTTTATTAGAACTACGGTTTATGATATAATTGCCGTCAGATTTTCAGT
This sequence comes from Orchestes rusci, assembly GCA_958502075.1. Taxonomy (NCBI): domain Eukaryota; kingdom Metazoa; phylum Arthropoda; class Insecta; order Coleoptera; family Curculionidae; genus Orchestes; species Orchestes rusci. The sequence continues at coordinate 9,074,081 of OY293308.1, read as the reverse complement.
GACGACATTCCTCCCTATGACCGGACGATATAATGAAAGTAGTACCCCTGAGAGAAAAGCTTTTTGAACAAATTTTAAAGACCATGATTCAATAAATAACTTTTATAAAAAGAGTTTTTTGATCGGAACAGTAGTTCATACATAATTAAGGTCAAATATTGCCTGACGCCATAACCGTCTATAAACAATGAGCGTAGACTTTTAACGATATCTTGAAAGTGGTACCACTAGTAGAAAAATTGTTTAACTAAATTTTGTAGACAACTAATCAATGAACAAATTTTATCTGGAAAGTTTTTTGATGGGAACTACGATTTCTGTTATAATTCTTGTTAAATTTTATCAGCATGCATTTTATGTTGTTTTTCTTTATCTTTTCTGGATTTTCTTCTTGATCAGTAATAATTCATTTTATTTTAAATCCTTTTTTTTAAATAACAGTTTTATTTTATAGTGTGTAATGTCTAGTGGACTAGAAGAAGATAGAGTACTCTGAAATGAAATGATTATAAATGAAAAAAAAAAGGAAGATTAAACAACCAGTTCATTAATTGAGGTGTGTATCACGTGAACAAAAAAATAGATAGGTGACAAAATAATGAACAACTTAATCATTCTTCTATCAAATATTTTGAAAATAGTAAATACTTTTTTCTCAAGGTGAATCGGATTCTGATTCTTTTATTTTTTTATTCATTTGTTGTTAGCATTGTTTTGTTAAATTTTCACGAATGCTCTTACATTTCATAAAATAAAATAATTTTACAATTTTATCAGTGTGGAGCTAAATTAATAACAAATTTACTATAATTTGTAAAGAACAAAACTCTAAAATAATCTTATAAATGAAAATTATTATTACAACTTAATTAATAAGTGATTTTTCTTCTCTGCTCTTACTATGTTTCTTTGATAAATAATTTTTTCTCAAGTTATTGTTTCTATTTCTCTAACCTTGTTTTGATTCTGTTCTACAATCTCCGCTCATTTCTTTTTTTTGTCTTACTTTTAACTATCACTTTGTTATTGGTCTTTTTATTTTCCTCATTTGAAGATTTAAGTTTCAGATTCAAGTGTTCTAGATTAACCATTATGTGGACACAAAATAAAAATAATTACAAACCTCTGAAAACAAAAATCTTTTTGTTAAATAAAATAAAGATAAATGTAAAAAAATAATTCCATCAGTTTTATGGGACTATCTGTATATTTTTTTGTTTCTTCACCTTCAACACTATAAATTATTGAAATAAGAAAATGAGAGTTTAATTTATTTCCCGATATGATTCCTTTTTTAATATTATTTTTTGTTTCTCTTATTTAATGGTTTTCATTTCATAATTCAACCCTTATTTTTCGTCTGCAGATTATATCCCCTTTTTAAATTATGAAGCTTCCGAGATGAATATAAGTGAGATGAAGTGACAAAATGAAAATTTTAAAAAGATTAAAAATAAAAAAAAAACTAACTGAACTTGATAAAAAACAAGTCTTATTATTCAAATTGGTATTTCACTTAGATCGTCTCATTTTGGGTATCAGCGACAGAGGCACCAGACAAAATAGACACGGGTGCTGATATTAACGCCATTCCCGCAAAATTCTTGAAATCTTTGGGAATTCACAGAAATAATTTGTCCCCCTGTAATTTAAATATTTCAACTTTTACAGGTACTAAAATTGAAATGTTGAGCAAATGCTCTTTGTTATGCAAATACAAAAGTTTCAATGACTTCATTGAATTTTATATTGTAAATAATGAATTTTCTCCTGCTATCTTAGGCAAATCTGACTGCGAAAGACTTAAATTACTAAAATTCGTTGGTTCAGTTGAAGGCAACAGTTTTGATGACACTTATGAAAATATTTCAAAAATATACAAGGATATTTTTAAGGGCACTGGTACTCTTAAGTGCAAAAAATATCACATAAACATAGATGAGTCGGTGAGACCTGTCATACAGCCGCCACGAAAAATACCATTTGCTTTAGAAAATAAACTAAAAAAATTATTAAATGATTTGGAGACAAAAGAAATTATTACTAAGATTAATAAACCAACTACTTGGGTAAATAGCTTGGTTTTAGTGCGCATAAACCAAATGGTGATTTGAGAATTTGCATTGACCCACAAAGTTTAAATAATGCAATAATTCCTGAAAATTTTTCACTACCTACAGTAGATGAAATTATTTCAAAACTTTCTAATGCAAAATATTTTTCTAAATTACTCCTTTTGGAAGATATAGATTTTTGCGCATGCCATACGGTATAAAACCGGCATCTGAGGTTTTTCATCAGTTTATTAAACAAAATTGACAATATACAGGGCGTATTCAGTTATATTGATGATTTTTTGATATGGGGTACTACAAAACAAGAACATGATCGTAGGTTGAGGATTGTCCTTGAAAAAGCCCGTGAAATTAACCTTCAATTAAATTTTACAAAATGTGAATTTGGCGTGAAAAAAATAAAATTTATGGGGCATATTTTTTCAAATAAAGGTATAGAACCAGATGAAGATAAAATTATCGCAATAAGCCAATTCAAGAGGCCGCAATGTAAAAAAGATGTAGAAAGGTTTCTAGGTATAATTACATACATTTCCAAATTTATTCCAAATATGTCTTTTGAAACTGGAAGTCTTCGTGTTTTACTGAAAAAAGATGTTCTGTGGCATTGGGATCAGAAGCAGGAAGAAACATTCAATCGCTTGAAGAAAATTTTAACCAAAAAACCTGTTCTGCAATTTTTTAATCCAAACAAAAATATAACTTTATCAGTTGATGCTTCACAGTATGCAATCGGTGCAGTTCTACTTCAAAATAACCTGCCTGTTTACTACGTATCAAAATCACTGACAGAAAGTCAAAAGAATTGGGCCCAAATAGAAAAGGAAATGTATGCAATTACATATGCTTGCCTCCGATTTCACCAATATATTTTTGGAAGAAACATAACCGTAGAAACTGATCATAAACCTCTAGTTTCAATTGTTAATAAACCACTGAACTCTTGTCCTATGCGTCTTCAACGCATGCTTATACAAATACAGCCTTATAGAATCAAATTGATTTATAAACCTGGAACGCAATTATTAATAGCTGATGCACTTTCTCGAGCACATGATGAAACAATGAAAGATCAAACTTCTGATGAAATTCTGCTGAATCAAAGAATAGAAAGCCAAATATTATCTGTTGAGTCTAATTTACCAATGTCTAATTCAATCTTACAAAACGTAAAAAATGAAACAAAAAAGGATCCTATTCTCGTGAAAATCATTGACTTTATAAAAAAAGGTTGGCCAAATGCGAAAAAAATTAACGAAAATATAAAACCATATTTTATTCTTAGACATTGTCTATCAGTTTCATCTGATCTGGTGCTATACAATAACAAATTGATAATTCCAGAAACTCTACAGAACCATATTTTATCGAAACTACATATCAGTCATTTAGGAAGAGAAAAAACTAAATATCGAGCTCGTTCTTTATTTTATTGGTCAAACATGTCACGAGATATTGATAATTATATATCTAATTGTAGATCATGCATCATTTATTCAAAATCACCTCAAAAGGAGCCCTTAATGAATCATGCTATACCATCAAGGCCTTGGCAAAAAATAGGAACTGACCTTTTCGAACTGAATGGAAGTAATTATATCATTTTGGTAGATTATTATTCAAAATTTCATGAATTGAAACTGTTACATAATGGTACAACTTCTGAGAATGTCATAAAATTTTTGAAAGAAATATTTTCACTACTTGGGATACCAGATGAACTGTTGGTCCACAATTTGTATCAGATATGTTTAACAATTTTGCAAAAGAATGGGGATTTCAGCATACCACAAGCAGTCCGTATTTTCCTCAATCTAATGGACAGATCGAGAGGACAATAGGTACTGTTAAAAATATCTTGAGAAAATGTACTCATGATAAAACTGATCCTTATTTAGCGATGTTAGAATTACGAAATACACCAATAGACAACAAATTGCATTCACCTGCACAACTTTTACTAAACAGAAATTTGAAAAGTATTCTACCAGTAACTGATGAAGCTTTAAAACCCAAAATTATAAATTGTCAGCAATATAGAAAACATTTGAAACAAAAACAAATTTTTCAAAAATATTATTTCGATCGCAAAGCAAAAAAGATATCTGATGTAAATGAAAATGAAAATGTATTGGTAAAAAATAATGGTCATTTTAAGTTGTCAGGTAAAATTGTAAAAGTGAATAAGAATCCTAGAAGTTACGATATTAAATTAAGAGATACTGATCGAATTATTACTAGAAACCGCCATCATTTCAAAATTGACCCAAAGGATTGGGACAAAGAGTTTCAGTCATCAGAGTTCTCGAATAAAATCACAAATTCCCAGGAAACTGCGAATGATGGTGATTTCTACGTAACGAGGTATGGTCGAAAAATAAAGCCCACGGTTAGGTTTAATGTCTCATGAACCTTTATATATATATTTATTATGTACCTATAAGTATATGATTGTAATAATTATAAGTCATAATAGGGAAGATGTGAAATTCAGCTTTTGTCAACTAAATGATTAGTGGCTAATATTAAAAATTAATGATAAATGTGTACCTATTACTTTTTGGAATTGTATAAAAAGGGGGATGTCATGATATGTGATATAGCTGCGCCTTAGCATAGCAACTTCCCCCACCAAATGTATGTACATATTGTGATGAATATAGATCAAGCAGTTCTCTTCAATACGTCTATTATTGTGGTCAGGATTCCTGAAATACCTCAAAGATAACAAATAGACTGTCTGTTTTTCTTTTTGATGTCGATGTCATCAAACTTCAGTTATTTCTTGACAATTCGTTTTTTCACCAGTTTTTAAATGTTTAAAGTTTTTTCTCTATTTTTTGTTTGGGTTTCTACCACACATTTCTAAATCAGTTCCTTTTTGTTGAATTTTTGTAGATTAATTTCACATTGAACAATTCTTAAAAAAATGTGTCATAATTAATGCTAACTATTATCAGATTGGAGATTGATCAAAAATCAACAAAAAAAAACAGTGATAGACATTTAAAGAGGTGAAGCAGAAACGAAACTGAAAACTCAAAGACAATTAAAAAAAAGTGATCTGATCCACCTTCAACACTATAAATTATTTGAAAAAATAGGAGTTTAATTTATTTTCCTATGCTTCATTTCATAATTATCTTCGTCTGCACATTTCTAATTATTCAAGAATGGGAAACAATGAACTCAAAAAGATAAAATAAATCAATAAAACTAGAGAGATGTAGTGAAACTGAAAAAAGTAATAAACAGTAATTTGAAAACCATTAAATATTATTTAAAAAATCTAAACTTGATTAAAAACAAATCACATTATCTGAGCCAAATTTGTAATTCACTTATTCAATGGATAATAATAATAATATATTAAGCAATGCTTCAAATACACAAAAAATATAAAAATAAAGTAAATAATGTATATATAGAAATAAATAAAATGAAATAAGCGTCTGATTTTTTTTAAAGTTCTTCTAACTTTAGCTATTTCTTGACAGTTAATTTAATTTCTTCACCAATTTTTAGATGATTAATAAATGAGTTTGGATAGTGTTTGAGGTTCGTTTATTTTTTTTGGGTTTCTATTACATATTTCTAAACCTCTTCTTCCAAGTTTTGCTAATTTAAAACGATCAGAAGGCAATAATAACAAAAAACAATAATAAAATTTAAAGAGGTGAAGCAGAAAGGAAACTAAAAACTCAAAAACAAGTAAAGAATTTGCAAATATCATAGACTATTGACGATATCTGGGCCACTTTCACCTTCAACCTTATAAATGATTGAACAAAGAGTTTGATTTATTTTCCGATGCTTCTTTTCATAATTATATTTCTCCAGCACATTTTCAATTATCATTCGAGATTGGGAAATGATGATCTCAAAAAAATTAAATTAATTTATAAAACTAGGGAGATGGAGTGAATCTGCAAAAAGTAACAAATAAGGATTTCAAAACCATTAAAAATAAAAACAAATCTAAAATTGATAAGAACAACAATCACATTATTGCGCCAAATTTGTATTTCACTTGAACTGTACGTCTGTTTATCTTTTTTATTTATTCTAACTTCTTGACAATTCATTAATTTTTTTTCACCAGTTTTAAAATATTTGAATGAATTAGATGAGATATCGTTTGAAGTTTGTTTCTCTTTTTTATGGGTTTTACTATAAATTTCTCAAGCAGTTCGTTTTTCTTAAATTAAGCAAATTTATTTCACATCAAACAATGTTTAGAAAGATGTGTGATAATCAATAATGCAAATATTATCAGATTATAGAAAGTTCAACAATATAAAAAACAATAATAAATTTAGATGGTAAGAAAAAATGAAACTAAAAACTAAAACAACTTTTACTTGAAGAATTTTTCAATTGGAATTTCGGTTTTTGATATAATTGCTATGAAAATTTGTCTGACGTCATCAGTCCCCAAAGTCAGGGAGACCAGACTTTTGACGATATCTTAAAAGTTTTACCTATGACAAAAAAATAGTTCAGACAAATCTTGTAGACAATTAACCGGAGAACATATTTTTTCTCAAGAGTTTTCTTATTGAGGTTACGGTTTCTGATATAGTTACTGTCAAATTTTTGCTGAGGTCATTTTTCCCTATATGACATGTAGCTGTACACTTATAACAATATCATTAGAGTGATACCTCTGATGGAAAAATGTCTAGAATAAATTTTATAGACAATCAATCGGAGAACAAATTTTATTTGAAAAGTTTTTTGATTTGAGTTACTGTTTCAGATATAATTGCGGTCAAATATTGTCTTATGTCCTTAACCCTCATAACCAATGAGCATAAAATTTTAGCGATATGTTGGAAGTAGAACCAGAGATTCAGGATGATTGACCTCCGCAAAACCACCGTCTATTCCAAAACTCCAATTCGTTTCATTCATGACGACCATTTAAGGCAAAGTGTTACGCAATCCGAGGAGAATGTTGAGCAACAACACGATCTCGAAACCATTCATGTCTAACGCTGTTTTGTTGCTTTAAAAACGACATCAGATTATATCTATATATATGTCTAGTAAATTTGCATTGCTAATTTTTTATTGCTGCTTTTGAGACTCACTTGCTGTGCTTATGGCTTGATATGGTTTCAGATAAATAATTGTCTTATGATCTGTTGATGTTTCATGTGGTTTTATATGCGAAATTAATTTGTTAATGTTAATGTCATTAAAATACCCAAAATCAGTTATTGATTCTATAAAAATTCCAACCAGATTCTTCAGCGACATATTTATTTTTTAGACATCCCATAAAAAATAGCGATGTTCAATCACCAATTAATCATCTTCAATCTTCAAACCTACAAAATCACCTCCGCTCATTGTTTCTTCAAAAACCTGACTCATTCTCGAGTCAACCTCAATATTTCATTGTCACTCCGTTACGCAATTTTTTCGTCACTCTATCAATTCCTGAATCGGAATTGAATGGGAAAAAATCATCCTCGCAATTATTCGCCTTCGGAGTGAGATTGGATTGGTCGTCAAGTCCATTAATAAAAAATCAACAAGTCGACCTGATTGGGGTTTACTATAATAGGAATTGGGCGCGGCTCTTGCTGATGGCCTAACTTTATGTTTGTATGGAAATTCGCTGATATACATGGTGATTCGACAGATTGTGACAGATGTGTTGGGAGTGATTGAAGATGGGAGAGCACGTACCACGATTTTTTTGCTTTTGAAGATATCATGAATAATACTTCTGACAGAAAAATCATTGAAATTAATCTTATAGAGAACTCTTTCATTTGGGTTTTTTTTATTGGAGTTTCGGTTTTTGAAATAATGAATATTGTTCTAAAAAACAGTATTTTTGATGGAATTGGTCTATCATCATCCTATTCATCCCCATGATTGAATTTTAGAAAACGATAGAATATAATTCAAAAAGAAATAACTAATGAACGAAACACTTAAACCGTCAGCAAAGTTGGCTTGGTTAATTAATTCGGTCCCCAACCGAATGGCAATAATTTGCAACAATCATAAATAAACAAACAAGGCGGGTACTTTTATGCGATTGGTGAGCAACAAACAATAGTACCACCAAAAAGGGGGGGTCACAGCGACCCACCCATTTGCCTTATTTGCAAATAACGACTTTTTTTTAATTGAGACGAAAGTCGAGAAAAGTGATTTCCGGACGCGGCCATGATTTTTTTGTCTTGCTCGACGTCGTACCTGACACGCGGTACCCAATGGTGAAAGTGAATGAATACGGGGGACTGTTGAGAATTTGTCCCAACCACCAAGAAAAAATAATTGAAAATTAATTATATAATTATCATATAATATTTTCATTTGTTATTATTTTGAATGATCAGTTCCACTTTCTCTTCTCTCCAAATTATCCATTCTCATGGCAAAACTGCGACTCTTGTCGGACTCATTTCACATGAAGCAATAAAAATTGTTTTTTATTCGAAATCGAAGCACGGCAGCTCGACACATCTGCGTTTTGAAAAAATAAAATCCACACCGGCATATTGACACTCCCTCTGGCCATTCTTCAGCCCACGGACAAACTTTGCTCCAAGCCCATACGACCCTGATGATGGCACGAGATGGAAACATGTAGATCTCGTTCCGTCAGAACTACGAAGTGCAGACATTTTGCACAATCTGGCAATAGCTACAAAGACGTAGTTTGCTTATCACAGATAGATGACGCTAGTCCTTTTTCAACACTATTGAACAAATTCAGTTATAAAGTTGAAGATGGCTCTCGTAGACAGAAGCGATAGATGGCGTTGTATCCATAAATGTCTAATGATAAAAAAATGAAGACGGTGCTCGTTGAGACAAGAAGATGGCGTTATGAATAACGTTTTTATTGGTAGAACATGAAGATGTCGTTCATGACAAAAGTCGGACATTTTCCAGGAAAATTGAGGATGGCCCTCATGGATAGAGGCTCCCTGAAGTTCAATGGATGGCTATACAACTTTCCCAATAGCATTTGTGGTGTTGAAGATGGCACTAATTGAATGATTGATAGATGTCGTTATAATCAACATTTTTATTGGTAAAAAATTAAGATGGCGCTCCAAAGCAGGTGCAGTTTTTCAAAAAATGAACTAGGATGCGATGTAATTGTTAACGTTTTATTGGTATAAAATGAGTATGGCGGTCATATACAGAAGCAATTTTCCATAGAGCTCAAGAGATGGCGTTAAAACTAACATCAATGAAGAAAATTGAAGATGTCGCTCATTCACAGAAGCAATTCTCTGTAAAGTTTTATAGGTGGCACTGTAACTAACGTTTTTATTGGTGGAAAATGAAGATGCATAAACGGAAGCAGTTTTCCAAACAATCTACGAGGTGGCGTGGTGATTACCGTTTTATTGGTAAAAAATGGAAATAACGGTCATACCCTTTATACAAATGTAGATTTCATCAGGCTCAATAGATGGTGTTATAACTATCAATTAATGATGAGAATTGAAGGTGGCGTTCGTGGTATAAGCAGTTTTCCATGAAGTTTAATAGAGGGTGTTGCAACTCACATTTATCGTATAGATGGAACAATTTGGCTTAAAGTATAATAGATGACGTTGAAACTATTGTTTTTATTGGTAAAAATGAAGATGGCGGTCATAAAATTTCCGTTAGACTTACAAATGGCGTATAGCACTCAATAATGATATTTGAAGATGGCGTTCATGGAAGGAGTTACCATTAAGTTTAATAGATGGCGTTATAACTTATACTTTTGCATGAAATTTGATAGTACACATTTTTATAGGTGAAAATTGAAGAGGGTGCTCATGGGCAGGAGTAATCTTTTTCCATGATAGATGGCGTTGGAACTATAATCTTTTTATTGGTAAAGATGAAGATGGCGCCAGTGAACGGGAGAAGTTTTCCAAGAAGTTTTATAGATGATTGAAATTGAATATCTTGCTTATATACAGGGGGCCGTTTCCTTGCAGTTAAATAGATGGCGTTCTCTATTGGGAAAAATGGAAGATAGCAAGGAGCAAGGACAGTAGTTCTTCATTAAGTTTAATGGATGCCGTTGTAGCTAACCTTTTCCTTGGTAAAAATGAAAATCGCGCTAATTAACAGGAGAAGTTTTTCATTAACAATAAAATCGCATGAATCTCAATAGATGACGTTGCAACTCACATTTTTATGGATGAAAATTAAAAAGGGCGCTTATCTATGGAGCAATTTTGATTGAAGTATAATAGGTGGCTTTGAAACCAGATGGCGTTAGTCAAACACCTAGTGATGAGAATTGAAGGTGGTTCTCATGACAGAGGCAGTTTTCCATAAAGTTTAATAAAACACATTTTCATGATACGGGTAAAACCTGAAAAGGGCGCTGATGTACAAAAGTTATTTTCCATTATAGGTGGAGTTGAACTTATCTTATTATTGGTAAAGATGAAGAGGGCGCTCATAGACAGGAGTCATTTTCCATGAAGTCGTATATAGATGCGTTGCAATCATAATGTTTGATGATAAAAATTGAAGATGGCGCTCAAATATAGATGCCGGTTTTCACTTTATGAAGTTAAATGGATGGCGTTGTAACTAACGTCTGAAAATGAAAATGGCGCTAAAGGACAGGGACAGTTTTCCATCGAGTTTAATAGATGGCGTTGTAGCTGACATTTCTATTGGTAAAATAAATAATATTGCGCTAATGAACATGAGACGTTTTACATGAAGTTTAATATATGGCGTTGCAAATCATATTTAATAATAAAAATGGAAGATAGCGCAGGTTTTCATGGAGAAAAAATTAAAGATGGCCCTGATAAATAATTTTTCCAGAATTTTAATAGATGGCGCCATTCTTTTCCCAACAGCAGTTGTAATGTTGAAAATGGCCGTCATCGACAGAAGGAGTATTGCCTGAAAATTAATAGATGACGCTCAGGAACAGATAAAGTTTTCCATGAAGTTGAATAGATGGCATTTTAATCAACTTTTATATTGGTAACAATTGAAGATGGATCTCATAGACAGAAGATTACCATGAAATTTAATAGATGTCGTTGTAACTGATGATTTTATTGGTGAAAATTGAAGATGATGCTCGGAAACGAAAGCAGTTTTCCAAGAAGTTTGATAGACTTATTTTACGTTTTTATTGGTGAAAAATGATGATGACGCTAAGGAACAGGATCAGTTTTCCACAAACATTAAAAGATCGCGTTGTAACTAACGTTCTTATTGTTAAATGAAATTGAAAATGGTGTTCAAAACTGGAGCAGCTCTCCATCAAGTTCAATAGATGACGTTTTAACTAACGTTTTTGTTGGTTAAAACTAAAGATGGCGCTCATGACAGCTGCAATTATCCATAACAGCCAACAGATGATTTTGTGACCAATACATTCTAAGGCAAAATTCACTTTTTCGCTCAAAACAATGTTCTCTGAAGTTTAATAGATGGTGCCACTAGTTTCCCACTTGTAATGTTGAAGAGGGCGCTCATTTACTGAAGATGTATTCCATGATCAATTGATGGCGTTGTAACATGTCGTTGTAGATGTCGCTCCGCTCCTCCTCTTTCAATTCTGAAAAATTCAAGATGACGCTAATTAGAGACTGGCATAATTCAATCAATCTACAACAGGTGGTGCTGCAACAAACTCACGCAACTTCAAACAATTCAAGTTCAATAAACATTGAAATTTGCGCTTTGTTACGTTATGCAGCAATATTTAGAAAAAATTAACACACGACGTTCAATTAATTTTTCACCGTAAAATCAAGCAAGAAGAAAAATCGACTCTCACATTACAATGCCATGTAACACAAAACCCTTTAGCTTTCTCTCTCAAGAAGTGGCCGAAAATTCATTAATAACATAAAAATATCATTAACACAATCCTTTTTCGGATTTAAAACCGTCTTTATCTCGCCAGCAGAGGTCAGTTCAGGAGCCTGATAATCGGAACTGGAAAAGTCCATTAAAATTGTATTTAGCTCAGAGTTTTGTTGATAGCGGTACTACCTTATCGGACATTTATAGAGAGGAGTCATTAGTCATAATAGAATTTTTTGACAGGTTTGTTTTTGATAATTGGGTGTTTTTTTTTACGTCTACACAAAAAGATTTTCAACAAAATTCACAAGAAAAATGTTGAAATTATTTCAATTGTATATGTTGTTTGGGATCACCAGTATAGTTTTTTGGAAATAACTCAAAAACTGACGATTTTATCGAAAAAATTCATGGAAGTAAAGGTGAAGATAAAAAGATTTTCTACAAAAAACTCCCATACAGCTTTTACGTAGCCATGACAGTTTTGAAAATACAGATTGAACAAGAAGAGACTCGAACGTTCAACTAGGCAAGCAACCCGACTCAGTTTTCAAAATAAAAATGAAAAATCATTAGTCATGTCATGATAGAATTTCTTGACAGGTTTTTTTTTGATAATTGGGTGTGGATTTTTTTGACGTCTACACAAAACCATGATCAACAAAAATTTTGGAATCATCATGTTGTTTGGGATCACCGTAATAATTTTTTGCAACTATCTCAAAAGATGTCAATTTTATCGAAAAAGTTATATATAAATAATATATATATAAATAAAAGTGAAGATAAGAAAATTGTCTAAAAAAAACACCCATACTGTTTTTACGTAACCTTGATAGTTTTGAAAATACAGGAAGAACAAGAAGAGACTCGAACGTTCGATTAGACAACTAACCCGACTCAGTTTCCAAAATAAATGAAAAAAAAATTAAACACTGACAATTTATAGTCTTTAGACTTAGCATGTAATTATGATTGTTTTGTCCAGAGGCGCGCCAATTTACATTAGACAACTAATTATTTCGCTTGTTAACGATAATTATGTTGTACAGTGAAAAGGAGAAATTGGAGATGCTATGATAGAAATAATTGTCTTAACCATCGCTTGAAGGTGGAATTGGATACGGTCATTTATGGGTGATTTTTCTTGGAGCAATTCAAATCATAATGCAAATTTTACGGGTATGTTGCAGACAGAAGACTGATGAATGAACATGTGCTCATGAATGAATGATAAAGCGAGAGCTGGTGGTTCAGATGTAGAGACGATTCCGTGGTATATGGTAAAGGGCCATAAAAAGTTGATTGGGAGGGTTGGAGAGATGACATTTTGAAGTGACCTCCTCAAATAGCTCAAATAATTATTTGTTGAATTTGAGTTGTTAATTTAAAGACATTGTATTTCAATGATTATTAAAAAAACATGTTTATTCCCCTACATGGTACCAAAGACAACCCATCAATTAACTTGTCCATCAAAACGACAACAGCCCATGGTAAAAACGTCAGTTTACCACCCTAGGTCCGGAAATGTATTTTGGCAGCTTATCTGAATTTAAAATCAAAAAACCATGTGCAGTAAGACCAGCATAATCATTAACATTAATACGCACGCAGCCATATGTATTCATTTCACAAAAGAGTACCATCCGCAGTACCTCATACAAAAGCACAATCAAATTCCCGCGTTGCTATTAATCAAATCAATCCGCGAACAATACCAGTACCAGACAAGTTCTGTTCTATTCGCCAATAATTAATAGCCCATCACTGGTAGTACCATTGGTACCCACTATAATGAGCATATTACAGCACGAAGCACTTTTACCTTTTTAGATAAAAACGCCAATTTATCTTATCCTCCTTTCACGTAAACAATAATAACACCTCAAGAGAGGGCATTTTTAAGAGGTGGTACTTATTAATGAACCTACGGTTCCACACCCTGCGTTGAATCATGCTCGAGTGTGGGTGCTCCGGCCCTGGGCTAGAGATGCATTAGGAAATGGCTTAGATGGGTACTACGTTTTTGCTATTGTCAATTTCATTTTAATTGCCATAAAAATCACCATAAATTATCAAAGAGACAAATTAAGCAATCAATTATTCAAAGTGTCATTTTGGACCAGGACCACCAAATGGGCAGCACAAGCCAAAAACCAAGCGGAAACATAAATCAGAAAAAATATCGAAAAAAATTGGCCTTGATTGTTTCAAGCTCGTCTTGTGCCGTACCCAGACCGGATTTTTGCTCGTTTTTCTTGAATGAATGAACCGCTTGAATACATTTTGAATGGGTTTGTTTTGTGTCATCGTTGTTTGTTGCTAACGAACATTTTTTCTTCATTGAATTCGATTTTATTTCTTATTTTCGTTTTTCACGATATCTTCAAAGTGGTACCTCTGAAGAAAAATGTTGTGGATAATTGATTGGATGATAACTTTTGAAAATGAAGTAATAAAATGAATCTTGTAGGAAATTAACGAAGACCAATTAACTAACTCCAAGTACTAACTCATATGGGCCCATTATGTCAGTAGTAAGGGCTGTGCCGGTTCTGGACCATTTCCCAAAATGCCCGCTAGGTGGCGCCACGATACGGTGGCGCCACGATAGCGCGACCGTCACCACGTGCGCGTGACGTCATCCGTCGTCGGCGTGTTGTGTGGGTGATGAGGTGGGGTGTGGGGGTGGGGGTCTTTGCGACCACGTGCGCGTGACGTCATCCGTCGTCGGCGTGTTGTGTGGGTGATGAGGTGGGGTGTGGGGGTGGGGGTCTTTGTGACCACGTGCGCGTGACGTCATCCGTCGGTGGGCGGTGTGACCGTTGGCGGGGGTGGGGGGTGGGGGGATGGGTTGTGTGAGTTCTCAGTAGGTTGCGGTGGAGGAGTTGACTATAGTTCATCATCCAAGATGTTCTGTTGTGAGAAAAAATGTTTTATCGCTCCAAGTTTACAAGTTGATGGCTTAGCCTGCTCCGAATGTGAGTCATATAGTTATTGTTGCTGTGAATGTGTTTCACACATACCATCTAAAAGTCACATTGAAATAACCATCAATGCAGTTCGTATCAATGGTGATTTGCGATGGATTGTAAAACGTTACTGCCACTCTACAAAATCAGACATGGGTGAATTTATCTGCGAAAAAAATCCAATGATTCATCCAGAGATGTTGGGCACCACCACCAAAGTGGGGCAGGTGGATCAGTTGTGTTCGAGGCGATGGACAAAACGGATGCAGAAAAAATTGCAGAATTCTGTAGACGATTGGAACAGCTAAAGAATGACATTACATTTTATGAACAAAAAAAGTTCATGATTCAAGCCTTGAAGAAATTGAATATTGCGGGTAAGTGTTATCATCATTCAGTTCTAAATTTAGCTCACGGTTTTCTTATCAGTAACGAGTCTGAGCCTGCAGTTTTCTTATCACAAGTAGACAGCCATGTGGGTTTCATCACACTCCTCTTATCAGCAGTTCTAAATTTAGCTCAAATGCAGTGTTCTTATCAGTAACATGTGTCAGCCTGTGGTTTTTTCTCGACTATAAATTGATTCACCTAGTTGAAATTACAACCCTCAAATACGTAAAACGAATCAATCCGAAAATGTCACTCAACAAGTTTGGTTCTCATTTATTCAAGAGAGATGAAACAGAAAACAATATCAAGTTATTTAATTAAAACAAACAATGTTTTATTTCACAAGAATTTTATTCACAATAGCACATCGGACGCGTGTCTCTTTATCAGTCAACCACAACCTTGAACTTGGCGCTATAGTTGCTGTACTTTATTAATAAATTAAAACTATGAATTCATAGGAATTTTACTTACAATTTGCCTAAGTAACAGTCTAAGTTGTTCATATAAAGATATCATGGGACACTCTATACCAAATGTATTGAACTCCAATTTACCGGAATTTTGTAGGGAATTTTCAAATTCATTATATTCAAAAAAGCGACCATCTTGAATGAAGTATAACAATCCATTCACATATCGAAAAACTGTGGTGAATAGGGGTGGTATACCATTAAAATGTATTGATGTGTAGCCAAAGGACTCTGGCTGTAGAGTACACTCATCCAAATTTGCAAAGGCATTATCATCATAAAAGAAGATGGTTTTTCCAGAATAGGTATTGACTGCTCCAAGTAACTTTCTACCATCCACAAATGGTTCAAATCTTTTTGTTATATTGATTCGGTCAATTAATCTAAATCTATCCTCGCATAGTATATATAAATAATCATTTATAACTACAGCTATCTGCCCCGATGGTCTTTTATACACAGCTGTTAGTTTTTCAAACGGTGGCAGGAATTTAAGTAGTAGACGAATCGGTAGAGCTTTTGAGGTGAACATTTTTGATTTCAAACTCATTATCCACAATTTTTCCCCTTCTTGTATTATTATTTGTTTCGAATTCAACTCTCAAAACAAAACAGTATATCCTGCTTGAAGTGTTTCTTTGTGATGAGAACAATCACTGTGATTGGACACTTATTTTTGAGGGTTGAAAATTTGTGAATACGTACCTGTAAATATTTATAAAAAGGCGTTTGAAATAAAATAAAAAATGTAATCAAAAATGTGATTTATTCAATCAATAAACATGTTTTATACAAATTATAAACATTAGTAAGTGCACACATTGCAGGTGATGATAAATGGTATAGAAAATGTGTTTTTTCATAACTAAAATATATCTAGGTATAATATCCTTTTTTATTGTTGAATATGGCTACATTTCATCTAAATCTGTTTGTTGGTTTGTGTAGGTAGCTCATCCACCACATCTTCATTGATAGTACTCATTATTGAACTGTTTTATTTTCAATCACTACGGGGCATTTTATTTGTAATTCACCATAAAATTCTGTTATTTTACTATCCGTTTCACGTCTAAACGCTATCAAATCACCTTTCTTAATAGATCTATTTTCCAGCTTTCCTGCTTTTCCATTAACCAACATGGAAACGTCTTTTTTAGGATATTCACCGAATAAAATGATTCCTTTTTCAAATGGGAAACGGTATGAAGTTCTTCCATCTTGCATCAACACGAAATTTTTTTC
The DNA here is from genome assembly GCA_958502075.1 of Orchestes rusci. NCBI lineage: Eukaryota > Metazoa > Arthropoda > Insecta > Coleoptera > Curculionidae > Orchestes > Orchestes rusci. The sequence goes on along the minus strand of OY293308.1, from coordinate 9,057,104 downwards.
TGTTGGTGTATAGCGACCAATAAATGGTAAAACCATTACATAAGATAAATTAACCTCAGAAAAATTAAATAACTTGATATTGTTTTCTGTTTCATCTCTCTTGAATAAATGAGAACCGAACTTGTTGAGTGACATTTTCGGATTGATTCGTTTTACGTATTTGAGGATGTATTTATGCAATTACTTTAGCTTCACGTAACTCTTCGATTATTGATAGTATTTCATTATTATGACCAGTATGACCAGCTCTCATGGAAGCTGTTATTAGTCTCAATCTATCAACAAGTTCGTTGATATTATCCCAATAAACATAATCTATATCGTTTTTATTGATATTCCACAACCCCTTTCCCGTTCGCATTCTAGTTATTGGAGGTTTTAGTTTCTTTAAAAAACGAGAATATAATGGTTTGATGTGTCGTGTTTTTGTTATGCCATGTTTTTGTAGGTATGGTCCTATTATAGTTATATATTTTGATGATCCATTTCCCTGCACACGTTCATTTGGATCATTATTTCTTCGATATGCATTGGTTTTAGCTAAAATATCCATATAATTATCCAAATCCTCATCTTCATAGTCTTTAGGATATTTTTTAAATAGTAATTCATACAATCCTTTTGTACCATCATAAATTTTTCCATCTACTTTCACATTTTTTCCAATAATTTCTACAAATTTAAGTGTGGTCCCCAAATAGAATTTATCAGTATCTATGTCATGTACTATTCCATAATGATGATCAAAATTATGTTCAGTATCCTTCACACTAGCATCAATATAATCTCTTGGTAGTGGATCAAAACTTTTTAACCATATTTCATATGGTTGCGTGTCGATTAAATTTTGAACCGATTGCCTTGACTGTTCCAATATATCTGAAAGATTTTGATTTTCCGAGCTTTCGAAGGGGTTGGTTTGAGCTATAACACTAGTTTCTAGTATAGTTGGTAACTGACTACGTTCTTGTATAGTATTAGGTAACTGACTAGGTTCTTGTATAGATGGTAACTGGCTAACAGATGCAAGGCTTGTATCAAAAAATGATGGTATTTCCATCGGTAGAATAGGAGTTCTACCAGTTCTTGTAGGTCTTGTAGGTGTTGATGTCTCATAAAATAATCTTGAAAAACTTGGTTTAGGTTTTAATGGTGTTGTGTGAAACATAGAAGTTTCAGGTTCTTCTTCTTCTTCTTTGAATTCTTCCTTTATGTTGAAAGGTTCATTTATTTTGGAAATGAGTTGTTGTAGCGGTTGAGTTATTGGTTTGTAAGCTTGCTCTAGTTGTGATTGTGTAGTGGTCATAGCTAATTTTAGACTATTATATTTATCCTTGACAGCTTTTCTTGACTTCATCAATTCCTCAGCCAACCGCTTATCCATTTTATAGATATATGAATGAATCAAAATTTTTCCTATATCTTCCGCAATTCAGTTCACAATCTTTATCAATAACCAGAAAATTATAAGGTTCTTTCCAACAGTGTGCGCAGAGTTGCTTCAATTGCTCAAATGACATATCCAGCATACAATGATCATTATATATATGATTCAAATTCATAGAATCCTGCTTGAATAAAATTAGCAAATTAGCGTTCTCACGTATAAGTCTTTTCTGAATTGATGAATAACCTTGAAAAATAAAAAAGCAGTCTGTATTTTTATGTCTCGAATGTGTGAAATAGTCCCTTATTATAGTTTGTGTTCCACATGGTATATCATCAAATATGATGACCGATTCTGGTGCTATTTCATGAGGAGGAATGATATTTTCATCGCTCTCATACTCGAAATATCCAATCTCTTCCATGGGTGCCAATAGTTGTCTTAAATATTCATACTTTGGCTGTTGTAATGATTTGGAATAAAGGTACACGTTTGCAAATCTTATTCCATTTGGATGCTCAAGTAAAGCCAACATCACGTTGGTTTTACCTGAACCAGATGGTCCAACAATGAGACATCTTTTCGATTCCCCACCAAATAAATCGCCATGTTTTTGAATTGGTTTCGTAAAATCCTTCACATCATGGTTTGTGATGGGTAAGGAAAACGATTGTTTTTCTATCCGCATTCTAGATATCAATAAACAGAATTGTTTTTTGCAAAAGTATTTATACATTTATCAGATGGACATATTGATCAGATAGCATGAAATCGATAGACAATCGTGTTGCAAATTTTTAAACTGAAAATAGTATTTAAATGATACACACAAACCTCTATAGGTATAAAATGATTGTACACGCTTCACGAAAGTACACTTCCTCCAAACACTCCAAGAGGGAAGGTCGAGGTTTAATAAACACTCTGATTAATAGACTACCTGTTGAGCTTCATATTCCTGGCTATCAATTTTGTGGTCCTGGTACAAATTTAGAAGAAAGATTGAATAGGGGAGAAACTGGTATCAATCCATTGGATGCTGCGTGTCGAGAACACGATATCGCATACTCACAAACAACTGATTTACCTCAACGACATCGAGCGGATAAAGCTCTAGCAGATAAAGCTTGGCAGAGAGTTGGAGCAAAAGATTCCTCGGTAGGAGAAAGAATTGCTGCTCTAACAGTAAGTGGAATTATGAAAGGTAAACGGAAACTTGGAATGGGGATCAAGAGAACCGAAAGAAAAAAGAAAACACGAGTTATCAAACCCCCCAAAAAAATTGGTGGATTTCTTCCATTATTACTTCCAATTTTGGGTGCACTAGGAGCTTTAGGCGGTGGTGCAGCTGGAATAGCTAAGGCCGTTAATGATATTAAAGTATCAAAGGAGCAACTCGAAGAATTACATCGACACAATAAAGAAATGGAAAAACTTTCCAAGCAGGGTGGTGGATTATACATTAAACCCTACAAAGGAGGCACTATCAAGAAAAAAACCATAAAAAAAATCAAATAATATTTTCGCAGAGATCCCTTTCAAATAACGATATACTAAAATATGTGAAAATATTGAATATCTCACATTAAAGAGGTGTATTTATGTGTGACAACCTTCTCAAAAAAATTTAAAGTGAAGGAATGTGGTATTTTGAATCTAGAAAGTTAACAAAATCATGGAACTCATTGTACTGCATACATAATAAATGAAAATTAAGCGTTTTATTTTGATGGTTATGGAAACTTGAGACCACCTATCAAACTCGTTAATTATTTGAGAACTCATTACAAAGTCCATGAATCCTGGTATTCGTATGAAACAATCATTGCAATAGACATGCAGGGCTTCAATTTGGCAGAAGATTTCAAAATCAAGGAGCTGTCAATCACAAATAGCCTTCAATCTAGTCATTTTCTTTTCTGAGAACATGTGTATTACAACTGCTTGACTATTTTTGTCAAAGGATTATAGCTTAATAATTTATCATGTAAAAATCAGACAATATACTGATGAATCCTTCTTGTATTATTATTTGTTTCGAATTCAACTCTCAAAACAAAGCAGTATATCCTGCTTGAAGTGTTTCTTTGTGATGAGAACAATCACTGTGTGTGTGTGATTGGACACAACAAGAAAACAAGAAAACAAGAAAACAAGAACACAAGAAAACATGAAAACAAGAAAACAAGAACACAAGAAAACAAGAACACAAGAACACAAGACAAGAAAACATGAAAACATGAAAACAAGAACACAAGAACACAAGAAAACAAGAAAACAAGAACACAAGAAAACATGAAAACAAGAAAACAAGAACACAAGAAAACATGAAAACAAGAACACTAGAACACAAGAAAACAAGAAAACAAGAACACTAGAACACAAGAAAACAAGAAAACAAGAAAACAAGAACACAAGAAAACATGAAAACAAGAACACAAGAAAACATGAAAACAAGAACACTAGAACACAAGAAAACAAGAAAACAAGAACACAAGAACACAAGAAAACAAGGAAACAAGAACACAAGAAAACATGAAAACAAGAACACTAGAACACAAGAAAACAAGGAAACAAGAACACAAGAAAACATGAAAACAAGAACACTAGAACACAAGAAAACAAGAAAACAAGAACACTAGAACACAAGAAAACAAGAACACAAGAAAACATGAAAACAAGAAAACAAGACAACAAGAAAACAAGAAAACAAGAACACTAGAACACAAGAAAACAAGACAATAAGAAAACAAGAACACTAGAACACATAAATATTGCCACGATATATCCCTTAGTATAAAAATTAGCAATGACAACAGGACTTCCAGCAAAAGTATTGTTTCTGAGCGCCTTTTTAACAATACCTTGTATATACAAGTGGATTCAAATATACAAGAAACGTTTATTTGCATATCAACCAATCATAATGACTCTTGACCATCAAACTGAGAAAAATTAATTGTTAATAATGGATTGATTGGCTAAAAATTGATGAGTCAATTAAAAATTTGTCATATTTAGCTTTTAAGTTAAGACTTTATTTTGTAGATGAAAATTTTAAACCAACAAACTGGAATGTACTTATTGATTCGTTTGAATGTAAAAATCATATAGAATTCGCTATTATATCAATCTTTGCATTCATTTTTTGTATCATGCTACCCATTCTAGGAGTATATTTGTATAGAAATAAAAGAATTATCTACTAGCAAGTGTTTTTTATTGAATTACAAGATATTACAATACATTATTTTTCATAACCCATGAATTATGTGAATTATTCATGCCCAACCATTTAACATAAACTTTATTTCCCTTCCGTCTTAGAATCTTTTCTACCAAATACACGTCAGGATGTTTAACTTTTTGCAACTCCTCCTTATAAAATGCACCCTGTATCTCTTCACCTCTATGATCCTCCAATATGTAGGTTGTTGGATTTGTGATTTTTATTTTTTTAATCACAAAGATTTCATTTGACCAGTTAGGTGTATACCCTTTTGAAAACATCTCACGAAACTTACTTATTCGCACATAGTCTCCCTTTTCATATTTGGAAGGATTCACTGTTTTTATGCGACCATAAACTTTTGATAGTAGGTGCTTCTCATGTTCCTTAGATACTTGTATAGGTTTCATTCCAATAACAGAATGTTTGGTATTATTGTATTCTGATACTATCTCAGGTAATATTTTTAACCATTTATAGTTTCCCTGCAAACTGAATTTTTTCCACATTCTGTTTTTCAATGTTCTGTTCACCCTCTCTACGATGCTAGCTTTCATATTGGAAAATGTTGAGTAGTGATTGATGTTGAATTTTTTCATCAAATCTTGGAACTCTGTATTATAGAATTCCTTTCCCTGATCAGTCTGCAGATTTTTAGGGGGTGTTTTTACACTGTTTAAAATTAATTTCATGGCTGTGGTTACATCTTTAGCAGTCTTTGTTTTGACAGGAATTGCCCAAACAAATTTTGAAAACACATTAATTATAACCAGAATATATCTATATCCTTTGTTTATTTTTGAATATGGTTGCATTTCAACTAAATCTGCTTGAAAAAGATCATTGATCCCCTTTACAATTACTGCTCTTCTTTTAAAAAATCTTCTGGCTGGTTTGTGTAGCTCACTCACCACATCTTCTTTGATAGTATTCATTATTGAACTGTTTTATTTTCAATCAATACAGAACCTTTTATTTGTAAGTCACCATAAAATTCTCATACTAAATGGTTAGATAAGCGAAGCTTCAATTCTGGAGAAATACTGAACATCATTTAGAGAAATAGATGGTTTATATAATTATTTGAGAACATGCGAATTACAACTGCTTGACTATTTTTGTCAAAGGATTATAGCTTAATAATTTATCATGTAAAAATCAGACAATATACTGATGAATCCTTCTTGTATTATTATTTGTTTCGAATTCAACTCTCAAAACAAAGCAGTATATCCTGCTTGAAGTGTTTCTTTGTGATGAGAACAATCACTGTGTGTGATTCGACACTTATTTTTGAGGGTTGAAAATTTGTGAATACCTACCTGTAAATATTTATAAAAAGGTGTTTGAAATAAAATAAAAAATGTAATCAAAAATGTGATTTATTCAATCATTAAACATGTTTTATACAAATTAAAAACATTAGTAAGTGCACACATTGCGGGTGATGATAAATGGTATAGACAATGTGGTTTTTCCAACGATAAAGGTGGTTTGTCATCAAGTTCGATAACGGGCTTCGATGAATATTTCCCAATGTATTGCGCCTTTTCTTTTCCTTTCACGTACACATGATCCACGTTTCTTGTTATGTTTTTCACAATGTCGGAAAACTTATGTGATTGCGTAAATCCTTCATTCCATGAAATACAATGATGATTTTTCATCAACCAGTTTGCTTGTTTACGCAGTTCTGGAGGCAAGTGTTCCATAGAAAAGGGGCATCTAAATATATAATGACATATTTTTTCTCCATCATAGGCAGCCAGTTCTTTAGGAATAAATTTTTTGTTTTCAATTATAAATCCTTGTACATCCAAAACGAGTAGTTTCATATTTTCAATTGTGAGAATTTCACCATCATCTGCTATTCACCACTATAATCTTGAATTTGTTTTTCAATTCTTTCGATCTCTTTAAATGGTAAGATAAGCAGAGCTTCAATTCTGGAGAAATACTGAACATCATTTAGAGAAATAAAATGGTTTATATAATTATTTGAGAACATGCGTATTACAATTGCTTGACTATTTTTGTTAAAGGATTGTAGCTAAATAATTTATCATGTAAAATCAGACAATATACTGATGTATCTTTTTTTGTATTATTATTTGTCTCGAATTCAACTCTCAAAACAACAGTACCTGTTTGAAGTGTTTCTTTCTGGTGGGAACAATCAATATGTGCGATTGGACACTTATTTTTAAAGTTTTGAGGGTTGAAAATTGGTTCGTTTGGTATATCATAGTAGGAATTTTTAAAGTTTGCAAACATTTCATAGAGAGCTGAAAACTTGTTATCATTGAAATTCAAATACAAATCATGATATGGATATCTTTCAGAATTCAAAAATACTCTAATATTTGAGAGATTTATATTATCGAATTGACTAGCATCTTTCATGATGTGTCCTTTTCTATTTTCTTGAAAACCAATTATTATATGACGAGGTGCTTCAAGTTTACTACTTGTTTTAACAGGCCAAGTATGACGGGTCGCTTCAGGTAGTGAGGAATATTCAACAATTTCCCAACTACGAAATCCAAGTAACAGATCTTTATTTGTTTCAAGAATTTGTGTTAAAGCTAGTTGTTGTGGTATATCAACTTGAATATGAGGTACTTTCCAATAGATCTTGTCAAATGTAACTTTTGGATTTTCCGCTTCGGGTGACGGATTTTGCATATCTTCAACATATAAAACTGCATCAACATCATCGCTGGCTCGGATCAAAACCAGTTCTTGTTTCATATTCAAGATTATTTTTTTATAGTCTTCAAAAAATCCCATCAACATTTTCAAAGGTATAGATACATTAAATTTTCCTTTATCATCAACTAAAATGTTTTCCTTTTCATCTCTATTTGGAAACCATCCAGCATTTTGCAGCTTTAGACTTTCATTTGTATTATATGAAAGATAACCCTTCAAGGTTGAAGCTAAACCAACATTTCTTACGGAATCTATAGTAACTCCATTAAGTTCATAGCGAATTTCTCGAAACAAATAAGCTATACCATTGTTGACAAATTGTAATTTTTTAGAATAGGCACCCTTATTGTTGGTCAAGGTACCTTCAATGTAAAGATGACTCCCTGAAGGTAGTGTGTATATATCAAGTTCTTGAACAGGTATGCGAATTTCATCATTGTATTCAAATTTTGAAGAGACAAACGGTTGATATGAATGAAGCTCAGAGCTTATTATTGAATTATCTACATATAATTTTTCATCAACGTTTAATATATCCATTATTTCAATACTTTTAACCCCAGAGATATAAGAAATTGGTGATTTTGTGATGTTAACTTGCTGGAGTCTCGTCTTGGGCTGGTTTCTTGTGATGTTAACTGGTTGGAGTTTCGTCTTGGACTGGTTTCTATAGACAGCTTCTCCCTTTTATATGGCGATTGTTTGAAATAGCGATAGTTGTATTTAATAACCATAATATTTTCTAATGTTTAAGATGTAATCGAACTGTTATGGTCTCGTTTCGGAAATTAATCAAATCACCGTCTTGATCTACTATTTTAACAGTGATGTTGTTGATTGTCTTGACGCTGATGGGGAAATAAAGTATTGGTAATGGTGATTCCACTATTTTATACCCTGGAGGAACAGAAGGAAAAAACTGATGAATTATATGAACGGGTAGACCATTACTATATGATCCAATGCAAATGTCGCAATCAACACAAATTGCATTAACTTTAAATATATTAACAACTTCATCCGATTCAGAAAATTCATTTGATGCAATTTTTCGTTTCTTAAAACCCAATATTTTCGCTATGGAGTCACTTGGTGTGAAATCTATTTCCTTTGTGCAATAAAGCTGACATTTTAATGTATTGGGGTTTGCTTTCATCTTAAACCCAACTTTTTCTCCAAAAATGTCATCAATTACAGAATTAATATATGTTTCAATATCTTTTAAATCGTAAGTTCCTTCTGGAATTGTGATAACTTTATCCGCTACATATATTTTATTGCTACCCGGTTGTATGTTAGGTATACTCATAAACGATTCAAAATCAGCCAACCCCAAAAAATATTCTTTATTTTCATCCAAAAATATGGGTGGATTGAATTCTGCTTTCAACACAGAAGTATTTCCCGTTATTGTTATAGTTCTAGTCATGATGACACTCTCAACGCTACTGATGGTTCTCGATCATGTCATATTATTATATAGAAATTCGATTGACAATTGTCCACAATTATTTGCATTGAATTTTCGTACTGATATATTGGTTCTGAAAAAATGAATAAAATTGAAATGAGATAATTTTACATGGATAAATATCAAACTATAGTTTCCTGCAGACCATGAGGCGTCAGTTATTGATAAGAACACCGCGCATTCGAGCTAAATTTAGAACTATTGATAAGAGGAGTGTGACGTGAAAACCACATGCTGTCTACTGGTGATAAGAATACCGCGTGCTGAGACTCGTTTGTTACTGATAAGAGAACCGTGCATTCGAGCTAAATTTAGAACTGAATGATGATAACACTTACCCGCAATATTCAATTTCTTCAAGGCTTGAATCATGAACTTTTTTTGTTCATAAAATGTAATGTCATCCCATCCCCCCACCCCCCACCCCCGCCAACGGTCACACCGCCCACCGACGGATGACGTCACGCGCACGTGGTCACAAAGACCCCCACACCCCACCTCAACCCCCACACAACACGCCAACGACGGATGATGTCACGCGCACGTGGCGCCACCTAGCGGCCATTTTGGAAAATGGTTCAGAGGTCGCGAAGACCCCCACACAACACGCCGACGACGGATGACGTCACGCGCACGTGGTGACGGTCGCGCTATCGTGGCGCCACCGTATCGTGGCGCCACCTAGCGGGCATTTTGGGAAATGAGGCAGAACCCCCATTGCCCTAACTACTATTAAAAAAAAAAAATGTTCGAGAGCGTATAAAAAAGTTATTTGAATGAGTGGAAAGATGTGTAAGTGGCGCCCCCTACAAAAGTTATTTGAAAAAATCAATATATAGCTCCCAGAATTTTCAAGTAACAATTTTGAAAATTTAACCTCAATTTCATGAATATTTCAAGCTAATTTTCTGAAATATTCAACCTTCTACAATGATTATTTTTTCCAGTAACGACAGAAAAACAGAAAAAACTTTTATTTAATTTCCCGGAAGTGCGGTTTGTCGATTGTCAAAACAGCACATTTTGCCTTCATTTAATCTATTTCTTTTTCTGCGACCCATTTAAATGTACTCAAATCCGTAACACCCTGTATATAATGGTCTCTTATCATATCACAAACACAGTTGATGAAAATTATAAATCCAGAGCTGAAAAGGAGTGGGGAGATGGTATTCGTGGTCTCGCTCTATCAGCAGCAAGATTCTCTCTTCTGCGCCTGGAGGAGGGACCTCCACACACCAAAAACTGGAGGCCT